>CAWUFW010012736.1:0-522368 GCA_963921515.1 Calotriton arnoldi
TTGTAGAATTATTTTGGAAGCTTTTGCTGTTGGCTGTAGAGGAGATAGATAAAAAGAAAATATATATTAGTGAATAACATTTTGAAAATATTTTTAGGTCGGTTTGGAAAAAATAGAATATACTTACATTTATTGTTTTTTTATTGGTGAGTATTTTTGAAATAATTTTCTGGCTTTGTAGGATATCTGTAGAGGTGATATAAAAGTAAGGAATGAAAGAATAGTTAATTAGGTTTTAGAAATAATTTTTGTTGCAGGTTAGTAGTGTTGTAATATTTTAAAAACAGTTTTACTTACTTAGTGCAGTTTTAAATTTCTTTTTAGTAATGAAAGTTTTCTTTCAGGAAACAGTTGGGCACAGTTTCACCTTCTTCTTTGTTGTAGTTTTTAAGTGTAAAAGAGATGTATGTTTTTGATGTTTATATAGTGTTTATTTAATTGGTTGCTTTATGTTATTGGTGTATTTTGAAATGTAAGCGTTTTATTGGTTGAAGTTAATTGTTTTTATTGTTTTGGCACTTTCTTTCCATATAAGGGAAACGCTAATTAAGAAACTGTTAGTAGAAAGTAAATATTTTATATTTTTACTTTTTGTAAATAATTTAAATGTTATTTTTAATGTGAAATAATGCAAGTATTATATATTTAAAGTTTCTATTTAATTATTGTAATATGTTTCTTTAGCCAAAATATATTGTTTTATATATTGATGTGTTTGCAAATTATTTTATTATGTTGTTTAAGTATTTTATATTGTTTTATAATGTGAATTTATATTTGGTGCTAAAGATATATTTAATTGAGCAGTTTTTATATAGTCGATATTTGTACAAAGTCGATATTATTGGTGTCTATATTTTGGTATTCGATATTTTTGTAATGTTGTATGTTATAAAAATTTAAACGATATTTAATGTAACGATATTTAGCATTTCAATATTGTGGTAAACAATATTTTTTATTTACGATATTGTGTACTCGATATTTTTGTAATTTTATAAATAAGTATAGGTAGTAGATATTATTGTAGTCGATATTTAGACGCCGATATTTTGTATATTCGATATTTTTGTAGTCGATATTATGTCAGTGATCCATGCCTATTGTGTTCTCAATAGCCCGTTTTTTATTCTCTATGTGGTTTGTACGTAGAGCCATTTTAAAGATGAGCCTATAGGTTTTGACGGATTATCATTATATATTTTATAAACCAGGGTTTCGGCCTTTTTAATATGAAAAGTACTTTATGATTTTTAAAAGAGTATTTTCAACCATAATGTGTTGCACATGTTGTTTTTATATCTCTTCATTTGTATATATCTTCGAATGCTACCATGTGAGGGCCGCAATGTTAGCATCATGATCCCTGGTTTTTGAAAACTGTAAAGGCCTTACGCTGCTCATGTTTTGCACACACATTTTATTGGTTCCTAAACATATAGGTTTATTCTAGGACCTCTGAGGCTGGCATGCGGGATAGCTGAGCATTCTATGTAATAATGCACATGCACCTTTGTGTAATCCTGCACTTTACTTAGAGCAATGATTGTTTTTACTCAATTGTACGAAATGTATTGTACTTTTACTTGTGCATTTATGGTCACAACGGCTGAAATAAAGATTTTTGGAAATGGATTTTCATAATAAACTGATCAGGCTTATTGCCTACAGTAAAATTGATTGTAATTATTTTAGAGAGCTAGCAGCTGAGCTAAAGTCTTTTGCAAAAATGACAGCCTGTGTGCCTCAGCCTCTCACTCTCCTGAGGCTTGCCTGGTGCTTCGGCAGGCTGGACAGTGCTCTGAGTCTGTGTCAACTGACTATAGTGAGTCTGAGTAATTATGATAATTTTTTATCAGGCAGCTGAGGTCATCTGCACTGTTGTCTCTCACATCCTGTTTGTTACAGTCTGGTCCCTCAGTGACCTTCCATTTCTGGTGCTTTGCAGCAGTTTTAAGATCTTAGAGTTTCTCGTTGCTCAAATGGGTGCAATTTCTGATATTTATATGTTTCCCTCGTCTTCATTGCTTGATTTTGCTCGTGAGAAAGTGTCACTCATAGTCGTTGAATGTCGCTCATAATTACATTGAATTACACATAAGCAATCTGAAACCTTGCCAGCTATGTACCCTGACCCCGTAGGCCTCTTGGGGGGGGACCCAGATGGACCCCCGCCAGGGCAGAAGAACGTATTTAAAAAAATAAAAATTGGCGGGACAGCGCTGGAGCCGTGGCTCCCACTGAAAAATTATAAAAAGAAGAAGTGCGGGCCCCCACGCTTCTTTTCTAATAGGACCCCAGGTAGGCCAGGTCCCGGGAGCATGCGTAGATATATGGAGGAGGGAGCCCCCCTCCTAGGACTTATAAAAAGCCCCAGGGACCGCCAGCTGCCTGAAGCACTGGTTATAATGTATGCGGGGGTGCCCATGCTGCACCCCGTGCCCTGGGGAGCACCACCTCCCCAGGGCAAATGTCAAATAAATGCTGGGGGCTTGCGTGGCCCTTCCACACCCCGGGAACCGCCACCTCCCCTGGGGCTAAACTTAAAATTGATGCAGAGAGGGCCCGTATGGCCTCCCCCACAGGCCCGGGAACCACCCCCTACCCGGGGCTATATATAACATTAATGTGGGGGGCCTACGGCCTCCCCCGCAGCCCCGGGGACAACCACCTGCCCAGGGCTATAGATAACAGTAATGAGGGGGGCTGCGTGGGCCCCCCCCTTCCCCCCACAGCCCAGGGGACTGCCACCTTCCAGGGGCAGAAATAAATTAATGTAGGGGGTCAGTTGTGGACCCTCGGCCCCGGGGACCTCCACCTCCCCAGAGCTAACTTCTATGATGCAAGGGTGCCGCGTGGCCCCCCTTATAGCCATTTATAGTCCTGGGGACCGCCACCCTCTTGGGCTGGCTCCTGCTATGTCCCGGGGTGCCCACCCCCGAAACATAGCTGTTTGCTGTGGCTTGACGGGACCTTTAACCGCTCCCACCAAGCCAAAGCAAACACTACGCTTCCAGCAAGCTAGAGCAGTGGAAATGCTCTGGCTTGCTGAAAGTGGAGCATTTGTCTGTTTCTCTACCCACTGTCAAGTGAGCAGGGAAACAGACAAATTGCTTTCAGACACAAGAAGCTGCATGTTTAGCTGTGTCTGAAGCAAAGCCAGCTCCCCACATGGTCCCAATAGAGACTGTGTGCCCAGAACAAATGGCCAGACCCTGAGGATGGAGTCCCAGGGGACGAAATCGGCCCAGGGAGGGGGGCTGTGCAGCCCCCCACCTCCATTTGTAAATGGCCAGGCCCCGGGGAATGAGGTCCCAGAGCTAAAATCAGCCTTGGGAGGGGGGCTGCGTGGCCGCCTCTCCTCAAAAGAAATGGCCGCTGTGTTGGACTTACTGGAGGCAACAAGAGGGGTTGTTAGCCCCCAAGGACCCTCAGCATCTAAGGGGACTTCATTCCCCAACCAGCAATGCACCAGGAGGCGTGTTTGCAGAGTGGTGGGGAAAGGGAAAAGAAAAAACACAAGTCCCACGGAATCAGCGCAAGGAGGTCTGTAGTGCCCAGAGTCTTAATGTGTCTCCTTCATACAAACAATTGACTAGGGACATCAGTGCCTAGCCCTACAGAGATATATACAACAGTGCTAGCAGGAATTTGTGTGTGTGTGTGTGTATATATATATATAACCGCGTTCAGCCAAACAGAAGACGAGAACCCAGGAGGGAAGTTACGCTGCAGCCCCCTGATGCAAGCTGCAAGAAGGATCACCGGCCAGGAATCGGCAACAGTAGAGTCGGAGGACTCCCCGGAGAAGGCACAGTGGCGGTGAGTGATTGAGCACTATGCGCAGGTGGGGAGGTACTTGCATTTATATCCAGTAAGTTGTGGTCTCACTCGGGGCACACAGGACATTCACTTAGATCCAGCATGTCTGAAGACGCCATTCGTGAAAGAGAGGCAGCGGCTGAAGAGCTGTTCAAAAACCTTCCCAGCGTCTCTAATAGTGAACAGCTACAGGGACTCGGTTCCAATAGCAAAGACACAGATTGTAAAACGTTATTGAAGGCACTGGAAAAGTGCATGCGGAATGAAACTACAAAATGGTGGGAACAGAAATCTTAAAAAAAATATGAGGAAGCAGGAAGAGTCCCACGAGGACTACGGATACTATTAGCACCAAGCTTTGAAAATCCTAACCCTAGGATGCTGAGTGAATGGGCAGAGAACAACCTTGAAGCGTCTATGAATTTGGTTAGGATTTTAATCAATTATGCCGAAATAGATCGCGAGGAGCTAATAAAAGAAATAGCTAAAATTAATGAAGAATTGGGGAAATTGGAATCACAAGATTACAACACCAAATGCAGATCTGAAATGGCGGAAAGACTAAAGAAACAAGAAGATAAAATCAGAATCAGGAAGGCACACAAGTTTGCCAGAGATAAGGCAGATTACGAACTGGGCCAAATTTTTACGTTCTCACGTAAATACGATAATGCAAAGAGGATGAGATTGAATAAAAACAACAAACCTAACAATGCGCCAACAACAAGTGCACCAATGGGAGCCGGCAGTACTCTGTCATCAACAACTGATCTGAGCTCAGTTTACAGTGAAGCTGAATCAGAAGACGGAAGTTCCAATGCGTCAAACACAATGGGTGAAAAAGGAAAGTTAAGTCTAGCGGAGGAGCTGGATTTTTTGATCCCTAGACCGCAGACAAACACTGCAGCCGCAAAACCCAATGAAAACAATAGAAACCGCAGGAACCAAAGGAGAAGATTCCGGCGCAAGATCAGGAAATGCAAGAACCGGAAAACCCCAGTGGCGCAAGAAGAAGGGCAAAACGACAACACCATAGTGAATTTATCCACCTTAACACTAACAAAGGCGGAGACACAACTACTATCACTAGGGTTGTCGTTTTGCCCGGAAAGTAATTTCAATTATGGGCGCACAAGAGTAGACATATTCAAATTCATCCGCAAGCTCAAACTTAAAAAGTATTTCACAATCAAAGAAGGCACAAATCAACTGAACAAAGCACCATCTAATACTACAGTGCCAAGTGAGAACCTCAACTGGAGTCCCTGCGGGGGAAGGGAACTGCGACATACCTGGCGATAAAATCAATAAAGAACAAACTGCCCGATTTAACACTTGACCCCTTGCTACAGGTACTGCGTGCAAAATTGCAGCCGACTCTCACATACGGGAGTGAATCCCTTCAAGGGAAGGATGCCGCAGTCCTGGATATAGTGATAGCCAACTCCTATAGAGCAATCTTCCACCTGCCAAAATACGTCTCACCAGCGCAAATACGGCTGGAATTCGGCCTTCAAAAACAAACGCTGGAAAGAAGGGGTGCGTACATAATCAGCTGGCACAAGATTCGCAGCGCAGAGGTTGGATCCTTAAACTCCAATCTCTGGGAAGAGCTACTCCGCCACAGGAAATCTTCAGCCAGGGACTATCTGTTTGACTCCCTCAAAGTATTGGGATTGTCAGATCTTTGGGGTACCCCCATCGACCATTCGTCTTTTAAGAAAATCATGAAAAAATCAACACGAATTATATCCGCCATTGAGGATAAGGAAGCACTCGCCAAAAGGGCACATGGCTGGATAACGCTTAATGACTACGGAACATTGCAACCACAATCCTATCTTAAAATTGGAGTCAAAATAAAGAAAAAAGAAAAGTTTTTAAAGCTGCGCCTCAGAGTAATCCCGATCACCCCTCCTCTGCCACCCTGGGAAAGAAAAGACAGCTCGCTGTTCTGCCGCTTATGTGGAGTCTGCAAGGAGGACATTATTCATGTTGTCTGTATTTGGATGTGAGAGTCGTTTACTTGCGCCATCTAGTGGTTGTGCTTGGAGAGTGCAGCTTCTTTTTCGTGTGCTGGTGTTTCCTTTCCATTTTGTTGTTTGACGCCGCCCGCTGCATCGCGCTCTACGAGCGAGCGAGTGAGAAGGACGCCACCGACACGCGGGTTCCCGCGCTACTGCCACTGATACCTCCCAGGCTCCTAGCCAGCCGCCTCGTCCGCCCGCCCCCCACACAGTGGGGGGCCCCTACACCACACAGGAGGCAAGGAGCTGCTGGAGGCTGCAGGCAAGGAGCTGCTCCATCGCTATAGCGCTCCACCGATATAGTGCGCTTCATTTCATAGCGCGGGGGCATCATTGGTGCAAAGGAGCAAAGGTGAGCACAGCTCGGCGTGGCCACAGCAGGTGAGAGTGCCCGTTTTTATTTTATTGTTGTACCAGCCGGGATTTTCAGAGCAAATAAGACAGAAGCTGCTGTGTGCTGTGCTGTGTAAGTGACGCTTTAGTGACACTACTTGGGTCGCAGGAGAAAAAAAAAACACGGATTTGTATTGGCACCAGCATCAGACCCAGCTGCCTTTTGACTTTCTTCAGGCGGCATTCTCTCTGGTCAATTGCTAGTTAACTGCTGGTCAACAGCTACAGCAGCAGTGTCGGGGGATTGGTGCAACAGGGGGGGTGCATTTGAAGAATCCTTGAGGGAGCTTGGCCATTGATGATAACATCACCACCCCCTCTGGAACGGACAGAAGAACTATATGCAGAAGCTGAGGCAGTGCTGAGGCAGTGCTCTAGTGGGGCTTTAGTGGGGCAGAGCACTGCGCTATCCTTGCTGTTCCTCACCTCCCCGCCTTCCCGCCGCTGCTCTCTGTTACAGAAACAGAGGTAGCTGAAGTAACAAGCTAGCAGTGAGTCCTGCCGGCGGGAGTCAGGTTGTCAACTGAAGCACAAAATCATTGATTAACCAATTGAGTGGAGGTGGTGGCGGTGGTGAGAGGCGGTGAGAGCTTCTACCCTTTGGCGTGTGATGTCCTCTAAAAAATTACACTCTGGGCGTGTACTTACCTCGTCTCCAAGCCGTACAAGTAAATTGAGGAGATCGTATAGTGGAACCAGACATCTACAGCATCTTTGCTATAAATCCCACCCAACCATCACTGGCTTCTTTCGGAAAATTCCCCGGACTGCTCCTGTGGAGGCAATATTGGGCCAAGAAGGTCTGTTTTCCAAGTCCATCTTAGTAACGCCTCCTCCCCTGTTTTCAGGGGAAGTACGGGGAAACTCTTGTGGTCCTGTGGGGAGCCAGATAATGTCCTGTGAAGGGACCAGGGCCCAGATAAAATCAGGCGCGGAGTATGGCTTAAGTGGACTCTCACCTGATACCTCCTTACATGCAAACCTGGGTCCTGGCTCATGTGTTAACCATTCAATCCAACAGTTCCAACAGAGCCAGCAGAGTTTACAACACATCCCCTCGAACCAATTAAAAATAGAGCACTCTCCTGTTGGTACACCCGCTGCATTGGGTGTTGTCTCGCATGCAAAGTTGGGTCCAGAACATCTTCTTAACCAGCAGAGTCAGCAAATCATTTCCTTGAATAGGGAAAAATCAAACTGTAAGTCTGTGGCTGTATTCGTTGCCCCTATGGAGGAGGGGGGCGCCGACAAGGGATCCAGTGATGATGGTGTGCTAGGGTGTGCCAGAGGACTCCGGGAGGATGCCGGGAGGGATGTCTCTGCGACGGTGGACAAGGCATTAGTTTGCGAAAAATTTAATCCAAGGGAAGACTTTACACTCCCAGACATTGATATTGAAGCTCAAACAAGGGGCTGGGGAGCCCCTCGTGACCATGCTGAGAAGGAGATTATCCAATGAGTAGATTTAGGGAGAAGAACACTCCAATTGTAAGCTCTTCCCCTAGGCGTCTCTCTTTGCCTCTTTTATATTGTAGTACAAGTCACTTGAACGGTAATTCTTTGGAGTCTGTTTATGATGCTCATGATGTTCATGATGTTCATGATGTATTCCTACCTTGTTCACAACCGAAGCTGGGTAATGAGAGGGATGGTGTGCCTTCGGAATATTTTGTCTGTATCGAAAGACTATTAAGTTCCATTTTGTCTTTATTGGAGAAATCTGTATTAAGCTCAGATCATATGCCGGAAATGATCTCCGTAATGTTGTTTGAAGCGCAAAATGCAAAAAAATTGGACATCATCACACCCTCCCCTAATATACCTGCGCAATTGGAAGAACAGACAGATGTTAGGCCTGTTTTACTCGTTCCCCGGGGAGAGCAGAGAGATGTGTCTGTGCAAGCAGGAACACCTCTTTTCCCATTGTCCCCCATTGAACCTTTGTGTAATGTTGAAAATGAAGAGCTTTGTTTAAGCTCACTTTTTGGGGAGGCTGTAGTGGGTCCCCCTTTGGGAAATGTCATACTAAAACCTTATCCTTTGTTCATTAAGGGAAAAAAGGGGGCCAGTGGAGCCATTGAGAAAATTAGGGGTTATGTTGGGCGAAAAGGCAGGGGAGAGACAGAGGGGGAGGTCCCAACCCCATCCGCCTTACAGGCCCAACTCCCCAATTCATCAGTGAAAATAGGATCAAAAGCAGGGAAGAGGGGAGGTCCTGCAACAAACCTCAAAGGGGAAAATATGAAAAAGAAACATAAAAAGACAAGACGACTCCCTAAACGAAAAGTGTCAAAATTGTATTTTCCACAGATCCCAGACAGCCAGAGCGATGTCCAGACTATAATAGAGGAGGGTGGTCCCAAACCGCCAGTTGAGGAGGGCGCACCCAGGAACCCCATTACAGCGCATCTGTCTCCTGTTGGGAGAGTGGGGGCTACTGGAACAGCAGTAACTTCATTAAGTCTTCTGATGCAGTCTCCTCAAGTGCCTCATTCTCTCCAGCTTAGTGAGGTGGGTGATCCTTCAGGAAGGGGAACGCTATTGGGAGGTGGGGCTCTGATACACCAGACATGGTCCAGAGCTTTGGGGGCCAGAGCAGATGGTAACCTAGAGGTGGGGCCTCAAACGCTGGGCAACTTACAGATGGGGTCGAATAGAACACTTATAGGGTCAATAGCATCGGATAATAGAAAATCAGAAGTCCCAACCACCTCTAATATCTCGCATCTGAAGATTAAGTCCAACGAGGAGGTACAGGAGGTCAATCGTGGTGATAGGGTGCCTCTATGGATCCCCCAGAGAGATGCTGTAAAGAAAGACAATGTGGCGCAGAATGCTCCTTCGCCCATTGTGGATCTCATTTGGTTAATTGAGAATGAATCCTCTCCGATAAACAGAGGATTCATTCTCAAACTTTTCTCCGAAATAGTGGCACTGAAGTTGATAGAAAGCAGGGATATTTTAAATGTGAATATTATTCAGCATGAGAATTTCTCCTACTCCAGAGTTACCTTTCGCTCCTTGTTGGTGGCCAATTTGGCTCTTCAGAATTGCGAGCACTTTTTAAAACGAGGGCTAGATATAATGCCTGTATCAGATTTCGAGGAATATTCTACCATGTGTCCTACAATTCAGTGTCCAAAAGCTCTGAGGGCCTGTAATTCTGTGGTGTTAGACGCTATGGGCCCCGACTTTGAGTACCCTTTGGGTAACGCCAAAAATATCATGGTCTCATTAAACAAAAGGGGTCGCTCAATAAATCTAGTGCCTGACTCCGTAGTTGCCCGTCAGGCCCCTGACATAGAAGATGATTTGGCCCAGTGGAGATGGGTAGCAAAGGCCCTGAATACTAACTGTCCCGAGGTAGAAAGAAGTGCTCCTCTGAGGTAGCCAGGGGGGGGGATACTTCTGTCTTGGAATATGGCTGGCTTGGGTCATAAAGAGGAAAAATTGAATTTCTTAAAATCCTTAAATCCTCTGATTATATGCTTACAAGAAACCTGGTCGTGCAAAGATTTTGATTGTGATGGCTTTTTTATTTTCTCCTGTCACGCTAAGCACTCCGAAAGGGGACATGCTAGCAGGGGGGTATCCATTCTGCTTAAGAATTCGATTAATTGGAATCAGAAAGTTTTTTACCATCCATCAAATCTTTGTATCTGCCTGAAGCTGGCATGTTTGGGAGAGTCTGGTAGGCCTACCTTCTTCCTGGTGGCAAATCTTTATATCCCCCCTGGGAAAAATTTCGACCATTTGCTGAGCACACTCTTTTTATATATTAATGAGATAGCTACCATGGAAGAATGCCACTTAGGGGCCGATTCCGATCTCGGCCGGTAGTGCTCCGAATCGGATTCGGCTTTACCGGATCCGATTCGGAGCCCTGTTTCCCGACCGAACCGTACGCGGGTCCGGCCGAGCGAGTACGATGCGAAATCGCCGACCGACTCGTCCGGGCGTCCCGACCGCTCCGACCGACTCGCTCCCGGCTCGAACCACTCCGACCGACTCGCTCGGACTCGACTCGCACCGCGCAATGGAGACGTTTCCCGGCCGGGTAAGTACGATGCGCGCCGCGAGCAGTCCGACCGAGCCGCGCACTCCGGCTCGAAAGAGCTGTCGGAGCCGTACTTTGGGGGTCCGTGTCGGACCCCCCTGTACGCGTAGCCGCGCGAGTCGCACACAGGGGGACCCATGGGTCCCCCTACCTGTGCGTGTACGGCGCGAATCGCTTCGCCACGTACCCGCTGTAGGGGCGCCCTTGTCCGACTCGCACCCATTGAGTCAATGGGAGCCCGCGTACGCGTTGTACGACCGGCTCCCATTGACTTCAATGGAAGTCCGACCGACTCGAGTCCGATAACATACGGCCGCATCGTACTCGTTCGGTCGGACTGCACGGGTCCGATTCGGTCGGAAATCTCTCCGGGTCCGGCTCGGTCGGAGAAATTTCCGGCCCGAATCGGAATCGACCCCTTAGTGGTATTAGTGGGAGATCTAAATGCGAAAATCTCCAATTCTGCACTGGAGATTTATGCTAACCCAGATAAAGAGGAAATCTGGCATATTCCCGATTCCTTTCTACCGGATAAAATAAAAACGGATAAACGGGGATTCCTCCTGCTTGATAGCATTAGAAGTGCAGATTTGGTTATTTTAAATGGGAGGGTGCCAGTCGATAAAATAGCACAATTTACCTTTCAATCCCATCATACACAAAGCTTACTGGACTATGTGGCTGTTTCCTACCAAATGTTTGGGGCCTGTGAAAACCTAGAGGTCTCTCCGTCAGTATGGAGTGATCACAGCGTAATAAGCTTGACATTGGCCTTTAATCTACCTGCACTGAATCAAGGGAACTTGGACCAGGGCTCGGTGGTCTTTAACAAAGCAAATGGACGTTCATTTTGGACACAAAAAAATACCACCGAGGTAGGTGTGATAGTGAAGAAAACTTTTGTAGAACAGCAGGGCCATGTTTATGCTAATATTATACAGTTCTTTGAGGCCCAAATGAGGTAGATAAAAAATGTAAGCTCTGAATCCACTGGTCCCCGTAGGGTAAACCAGGGTACCCCTTCGCTGAAGGTACTAAATCAAGAAATTAACCATTTAGTCCGAAAACAACCTCTACAATTTTCCACGGGTAAACAACAGGAAATTAATCGCCATAAGCGAGCAAGAAGTCGTTATAAACTCAGAGAAAAGAGAAACGAGATGGATGCTAAATGGATTGGGTTGAGGGAAGCCGCGAGAGCCAAAGATTCAAAAAAGTATTGGCACTTGATTGCAGAATATTGTGATTCTAGACAGAGGGCTCTCCCCATTCCGATCCCAAAAAGGGAGTTGGTGGACTATATTTCATTATTATATAAATTCAACAGTTCAGTGTTTTTTCAGATGCCTGTAACCGAGGAGTCCTCCTTTATTGAATATGGTCCCCCGTCAAGGGATGAAGTAGTAGGTCACAAAAAGAATGCCAGAACCTCCGGCGCACAAGGACCGGATGGTATCCCGATTATGTTAATCGAAAAGGAACCAGCTGCATGGGGAGCCTTTTTGTCGCCATTGTTTAATTTTTGTTTTCGAATGATTAGTATTCCCCCCTCTTGGAAGGGGAGTATTATAGTTCCTTTGTTTAAAAAGGGCCCAAAAAGTTTACCTACTAGTTTCAGACAGATTGCGCTGCTGGACGCATCGGGCAAAGTATTTGCAAAAAGTATACTTCATCATCTGCAGCAATGGGCACATGACCAGAACATCTTACCGCCAGAACAGGCAGGTTTCAGAAAGAACCATGGAACGCTGGACAACATTGCGGCTGTCCAGACCATCGTAGAGAAATATGTCTTCTCACGAAGCATGTTAGTTTATACAGCATTCATTGACTTCTCCACGGCGTTTGATAAAGTGGATCGTCAGGCGCTGTGGAGAAAGCTCTCCCATCTTGGTATGCCACACCACCTCCTGGGCCTTATAATAGAATTACATACAGACACTTGGTGTCAAGTGATGATGGGAGGCTCGCAGGGGTTATCTTGTAGGATTAAGACCTATAACGGGCTTAAGCAGGGTTGCCTGTTGGCCCCTCTTTTGTTTTCCCTTTATATATATGACCTCCCTGGCAAGTTAAACTCAGTGAGGGGGGACGCCCCTAGAATTGGTACAATGTCCATTGGTTCCCTATTATATGCAGATGACGTTGTAATTTTTGATTTAACTCCTATCGGCTTGCAACGTCGTCTGGATGCCCTGACCAAATATGCGGAGGACCATTTTTTGAAAATCAATATTGCTAAAAGCAAAATTTTAGTCTTTCTCAAGAAATGTCTCAGAATAAAGAAAGGGTATAAGTGGTTGTTGGGGCATGAAGAACTTGAATCGGTCGACCCGTATCTGTATCTGGGGAAGGTTTTTTTTTAAAATGGGCTAGACTCAGAGCATATTAAACGGTGTGTTAGTAAGGCTGCCACTCAGGCTGGAGCTTTAAACAGATTTTACAAAACCTGTGGGAGACGCCATTTTAATCATGTTCTGTCAGTATTTAAGGTGAAAATTCCCCCTTCACTAACATATGCTGCAGAAGTACTGGATAGGAACTATTGGCTCACTTTTGATAAGGCTGCCGGCCGGTTTTTCCGCCAAATTTGTAATTTAAACTCTTTGGCTGCCCCTCATGTTCTACGCTTGGAATTCCATCTAGTCTCTTCATATACTTCATCCTTGGCAGCGGTCCTGAGGTGGGGGAACTCCCTCTTTTGGGGGGATGAGGGCACCCTTAGGGCCGCTTTGAGAATGGAAATCTTTGTTAAACTAAAAGATAAATCAGTTTTCTTCAGATCATTTGCTTATGCAAATGATTTATTTGGGCTCAGTTTAAATTGTGATTCACTTATGCCAAAGCCTGTATTGAAGTCATTCTTAAAGAAGTCCGTAAGCTCGATTAGTACAGTAAGAGACACAGCCTTAAGTCAATCTAAAGCCCGCAATGAGGTGGTCTATGGGAGTGCCGTGGGGAGTAGACCTCAGCCCTATCTTTCATGGAATCTCCCACATGGGATTAGAAGGTTGATACTACTTTTGAGAACTAACCTGTTGCCCCTGAGAGAAGTGACTGGCGTTTGGGGAAAAATTCCTAGAGGGGAGAGAATCTGTGAATTGTGTTTTTTACAAATTCAGGATCTTAATCACGTGCTATTTGTGTGTCCGGAACTTCAAAGGGCCAGGTGCATGTTTTTAAGACCTTCATTCATCAAATTTAATATTCATTCTGCTCAGGAGGCTCGATCTTTTGTCTTGTCCCCACCAAATGTAATGGTTTGCCACAGGATATTTCAATTTTTTAAAACATTTCTGGCCATTTATTAGGACATTTTTAAAGAGTTTAGTTTGTATGTTGTAATGTTTGTTGGTCGGACAATGTAGAATTTTGCACCCTTTACAAAGTATGTCCTTCCCTCTTTCCTTCGTTTTTAATTTACTGGAGTATTTTTAAAAAGTATTTAAAGTATGTCTTTCTATTGTATTGGTGTATTTTTGTGGACCTCCGTAGGAGTTCCGTAACAAATAAAAATTGAAATTGCGAATTGCTGTATTTGCCCCACCTTAAAGGACATTAGGCATAGCCTATTACGCCCATTTTTTAAGCGGCACGGTACTCGGACCTGCAGGCAGGCAGTAAAGCTGTGCTTCAATCCAGTTGAGACACAACTAAACTGCCGGCTCACAAAATTTTTCGATTTAGTAGCAAAAAGACACAAGAGCATGCTGCGCATGGACTAATAAAACATAATAGAACAGGGCATTGCTTGAGATCAGCTTGAAACATCAAAAGTCACACCCATGGACTCCTTGTGTCTAATTAACAATGGCATAAGGTGGAAGCGAACAGCCTGTCTTTAGACCATCAGCGCCAGAACTAGTACCACCTTCGGAAAGATACCCAAGAAACATTAGCTTTTTTACTTGACCCGTGCAATTGTAACAAAGTTCAAAGAGTGAGGTCTAGGACATCTACGACTATTTTTTAGCTCGAGAAGCACAAGCACTTTAAAACTAGCCCAATCTAAGAAACTCTGTCTAGCTTATTGGATTATGAGGCATAAGCACCTTATGATCTAATGACGAACTCAGTACCGAATTGTGTAATTTTATACAACGCTTAGGGAAGGACTCCAAATTTTATTCTGACTCAGTAAAGTCGCTGCCTAGATTAGGACGATTACAAACTGCTCACCTGCTCTAGAAGATCAAGCACTTTTGCAATTCACTCAATTAAGAACAACCACAAATTGCTTGTCTGACTTTGATGCATTTGCACTTTAACACTTACTGACGAGTACAATTGAACTGTGTAAATTTAAAAAGTCGTTTAGATGAATTTTAACAATGTTTTATTGTTGCAAAGGTTTTAATTAATGATGCATAATAATAAACTTAAACTTATACACATCTCTGATGTGCCCACCCTTCTAACTCTACAAGAACTTAGTGATGAAGCAGCTCCAGGTTCTCAGGTCAACCCCAGCCAGGAACAGACTCAAAATAGGCTAAGATCTTTGAACATTATACAATCAGGGGCGGGCAGCAGCCCATTCAAGCCAAAATCTACCTTTTTTCCCATGATGCCGAAAGATGCCATCGACATCTTCCATGAACGGGTCATACAGTATAGGAATTTGATGAAGAAACTTAAAAATGAAAACGAGATCGTCATAAACAAATCAGATAAAGGGGGCAACACAGTGTTTTGGCCGAAACAAGAATACATCTTAGAAGCAGAGCGTCAGTTGGGGAACAGTGACTGCTATGAGAAGACCAACATGAAGGAATATAATAAAGCTAAAGAATGCCTTAAGAAAGAACTAATGCAGTGGAAAAGACAAGGACTGATCTCCAATGATGAATACATTTTCATGCACAAAGAATTCCCTGTACTGCCCAGAATATATTTTGTACCCAAAATCCATAAAAGGATTACACCCGTTCCAGGCAGGCCAATCATTTCCGCCATCAATAGTATCGGGGAAAATATTAGCCAATACATGGATTACTTCCTACAAGAACATGTTCAGAAACTTCCAACCTATATTAAAGACACTGGGGACTTTTTGATAAAGTTAAACGAAATTATGTGGACAGAAGGTTTACTGTTGATTACGCTCGATATTGAATCATTATATATGAGTATAGAACACCTAGCAGGATTGAATGCAGTCAAATATTTTCTTGAAACTCGATCAATGACCAGATATAACCACAATTCAATGATATTGGAACTCATTAGGTGGTGTCTCTACAATTTATTTATTTATTTATTTATGAGATTTGTAAAGCGCTCAATTACCCATAGGTGTCTCGGCGCTAAGGACAGCAGGCAGATACCATATATCGGAGAAACTTACTGATTAAACAGCCAGGTCTTTGTCATTTACCTAAAGGTTAACAAAGATTGGGAAGATCTAATCTTTAGTGGAAGAGAATCCCAAAGTTTTGCAGTGGCGACTATAAAACGTTTATCGCCCCATGAGGCTGTTTTAGTGCGAGGGACCCTAAGCAGAAAAGCAGTGGATGAGCGAAGGGCTCGGCCCGGAATGTAAACTGCTAGCTCCCTGATTAGAAACTGAGGTCCTGTTTTACTAAAGGCTTTATAGGCAATACACAAGGCCTTGAACTTTATACGATTCTTCACACAAAGCCAGTGATACTTCCGAATGACATGAGAAATTGGCTTGTATTTAGGGGTTCCTGATAGCATCCTGGCGGCTGCGTTTTGAACTGACTGTAGCTTATGAACGACTTTTTTTGGGGCATTTACAAGAAGCCCGTTGCAATAATCAATAGTAGACATAACTAATGTACTAACCAAAGTTTTCCCTGCAGTCAACGGCAAAAATGGTAAAATCTTTTTTATCATACGTAACTTGTGGAATGAAGCTGAGACCACTGAGTTAGCATGAGGCAAAAAAGTCAATTTGTCATCGTAAATGACGCCCAGGTTCCTAACCCTGGTAACTGGGAGTGGGGGAACCCAGTGAGACAGGCCACCAAGAGGAGGACCAAATAGGAGATAGCTTGCCAAATGTCATAACCTCTGTTTTATCAGAGTTTAATTTGAGGCAATTGCTGGACATCCAGCTACTAATTGCAAGCATGCCTTTTGAAAGTTGGCTGCTACCTTTTCACCATCATTATGTATAGTCAACACCAGTTGCGTATCGTCGGCATACGATGTAAGGCCCATCCCATGAGACTTGATTACTCTAGCTAAGTCCGACACATAGATATTAAATAGTGTCGGACTTAGGGATGACCCTTGTGGGACACCACATGGGCGGGCCAATTGGGCAGACTGGAAGGTGCCAAAGTTTACCGACTGAGTCCGGTTGGTGAGAAAGGAAGTCAACAGTGCTCTTGCATTGTGTCGGATACCCATTTTAGTGACACGGTCGATCAAAATGGTATGATCGACCGTGTCAAAAGCTGCTGAGAGATCCAACAATACAAGAACTGCTGTGCCTCCTTGATCCAAAATGATTCTAATATCTTCAGCTGCCTTAATGAGTGCGGTTTCTGTTCCATGGCCTTTGCGAAAACCAAATTGAGTGTCGTCTAACAGATGATGATCTTCAAGATACTTAGAAAGTTGAATATTCGTCACCTTTTCAAAGATTTTAGCTGGAAAAGGCAAGCTGGCTATTGGCCTATAATTTTTTGTGTCATTAGGGTCTAAGTTTACCTTTTTTAACAATGGTTTTATAATAGTTTTCTTCCAGGCCGTAGGGTATATGCCTGAGGCAAACATAGTATTACCAATGCTAGATAGAACAGGTGCCACATATTCTGTGACTAAAGAAAGTACAGCCGGAGGACAAGGGTCAGTAGCAGAGCCTGATTTTACGGAAGAGATTAGGGTTGCAATCTGATCAGGTGTAGTGTTATCAAATTGTAGCAGGGAAAATTCAGTAGTGTTCCTTGCTAAAGACTGGTTAGTAGTATTGGCCTTGGATGCAAAATTAGAATAAACATCATTTACTTTTTCAAAAAAGTAGTTCGCCAAAGAGTCAGATAGAGACTGTGAGGGGGCTAAAGAACAGGAGGATGTTTGCCCTGTCAGTTTGGCAACTACTTGGTAAAGCTGTTTATTAGAGTCTTGCGCAGATTCAATCTGAGCAGTGAAGTATTTACTTTTTTCCTGCATAATTAGTAATTTATATTTGCTAAGCTCTTCTTTATATAAAAGTTTCTCCTGACAGTTATAAGATTTGCGCCATTGTCTTTCACGATTTCTACACAACTATTTTCTGTTTGGGAAAGAACTGTACAGACAGAAGCGAGGAGTAGCTATGGGGGCCTGTTTCTCCCCCAGCTATGCATGTTTACATGTAGGCTGGTGGGAGGAACAGGTCCTCAAAAAGGTACACAAACAAGTTTATGACAATCATGTTGTACATTGGCTTCGCTTTATTGACGATGTTTTTATCATTTGGAAAGGCGACAGGGATAGTGCAGTTAACTTCATACAAGAAATTAATGATAATAATGTTAACTTGAGATTTACATCAAATATTAGTGACTGTAATATTGAATTCTTAGATGTAAAAGTATTTGTCAACAACATGAAGTTAGAAACTACACTACACCGAAAATCGACAGCAGGCAATTCCATACTGCATGCTAAAAGCGCTCACCCAAAACATCTCATCAAGAGCAACCCCTATGGGGAATTCATTAGGCTCAAAAGGATATGCAGCACAAAGGCGGAAATAGACAAATGCCTAGACGAAGCCAAAGAGAGATTCCTGAAGAGGGGATATGATGAGAAAACTCTCCGTGATGCCATGAACAAAGTTGAAACCAGAAGTAGAGAGTCTCTAATGCAGCGTAACAATGTGGAGAGGGAACTAGAACAGGCCATAGAAACACCAGAAACATTAGAATCCAATACTATTAGACTTATTACTACTTACAGCAGTCAAGAGAGACAGATCAGGACTATTGTGAATAACAACTGGCCAATTTTGCTTACTGATGGGGTAATGGTATCGCGGTTACCCAGATTACCAACATTTACATTTAGACGAGCAGCCTCTATGAGATCTCAGCTAGTTAACAATAGCCCTGAGATAGGCCAAAACATTTCCTGGCTAAAACCGAAGCAAGGCTTCTTTAAATGCTCTTCTTGTCGGGCTTGTAAATTTGGTATTAATACAACCCATTACACAACACCATTCAGCCCAAGACAAGTGGCAATTTTGGCTGCCGGACAGAATATGCCGTTTACATGCTGTAATGTACCTACGGCTTGAGATACGTGGGGAGTACCAAGCTGCAGGCACATGTTAGAATCCTCCAGCACCTACGATCCATAGTTAACAGTGATGCCTCATATCCAGTAGCACGCCATTTTAAAGCGGTACATAAGAATGATCTCAGTTGCCTGAAATACTTTGTCATTGATGCCATCCCGAAACTCTGTCGAGGAGGCAACAGGGAACGAATGCTCAGACAACTAGAGTCCCAGATGATATTAGAACTAGACTGCAAAGCACCGACAGGTTTAAATAACAATGAAGACCTCCACAGTTTCTTATAAATCCAACCGTACCCAGATAATCAAGCCCCTCGTATGTAGCAATGCGATTATACTTTGACAATATGTAACAAGAGCCTAAGCACTAAGTGTCAGCCACAACATCTAAACATCCTGCTATTGAGGCTATGGTAGACTTTTAGTGTACGCTATCAAGATTTTAGGTTTATTTAATGTTATATAGAACAGCAAATAACAGGGGAACAGCCGCCTACAAGACATTTTAAAAAACAAAACAATAAAAAAATAATTTTAGAACTTTCATGTAATTTTTGTGACACTACTGTATATTGGCACTGTGATGCACCAAGCACTTTTTATGCACTTAGGCACTTATGGAACAGTAATTTAGCACATTTGCACTTTGAAGTAGGACAATCAGGCTTATGACTGTACATGATCTGGGCGATGAGACATCGATTTGAGACTTGCTAGACGATTTGGTATTATGTTAGCCAACATAATGACTAATGGATATTGGATATATGTGAGCGTATCAACATTAATGCATTTAAGCAGTTAGAAATATGTTAAGAAATTGCCCCATTTAATATGAGCTAAAGAAGCATGGTTCAGCAAAATAAATGAATTTTCAATAACATAATGACCATTATCCACATTATGTATTTATATTTATGTATTTATGTATTTATATTTATATATTTATATACTTATTTAAATGCTCTTTTAAAAAAACATATAATTGTTTTTAGAGGTGTACATAGTCAGTCTCTCTGTTCAAATACTGGAGATCGCGCTACAATGAAGTCTGTTGATTATGTCTATCTTCAATCATGTCATGTGAGGTGATCAGGTGTTTTGTTTAAAAAGGTCTACGTGTAGCGTTTTCACTGTATGAGCAAGGTCACCAGTTGACCGAAACGCGTAATGACATAAAGATCTGTGTATAAAAAACACATTTGCAAGGCAAGAGGAGTTCGTGCTCTTTGGAACCGTCTCGAGGGAAACGGAAGGGCGGATTTACGAATTTTATATATATATATATATATATATATATATACGTGTGTGTATATTTGTGAGCGTACATTTGAGGAGCCAAACACTATCATATATATATATAGTAGGTAGTTATAGTTTGGACCTAGTTTCCATAGGAAAAGCGTTTTTTCTTTTGCCAATATCTTTGGCGCCGGTTGACGAATCTTCGCGAAATTTTTGAAACTAATTGTTCACTCAGATCAGCTCCTGTCTTGAAAGTTTCGGGGTGATTCGTCAAGCGGGGGCCGAGAAAAAAGGGGGGTCCCAAAACGTGTTTTCTCCATGTTAATTTCCATAGGAAATTTAGACATGGCTACAGCCCGAACTGCTGAACGGAATTACACCAAATTTGGCAGAGAGATAGCTCTTGGTCCAGAAAGCACACTTTTCTTTAAATGGTTTAAATCCGTTCAGTAGTTTTTGAGATATTTAAAGATTTACAGATATCAATATTTGAGAATTGTGAGATCTGATTGACTGAGCCGTTCCGAACACGAGCTTGCCTCTGATTGGCTGCCAACACTTCAAACTAGGAAGCGTTGGCAGCCATTTTGTGACTCGGTTGAAATGAGTAGGGGGAAAAAGGGGGAAAAAAGTAGAAGAGGGCAGGGTAGGAACATTGTGACCTCCCTAGGGTGCTCAGGGGGTGGCACAGGGAGTCCGAAGGTAAAAAAAAAACATTTTTTATGTTTTCGGCGGGATTTGCGTGATTCGCGTAGGGCCTGGAAATCACGGCGGGAAAAAGAAAAGCGAACCACGGTGTCGCGCGCTTCATTTAATTAAGCGCCCGGGTGGGCCAGTTCCCGGGAACAATGTTTAGTTATGATGCGGGGTTTACTTCTGTCACGGGGACCGCCACTTCCTCGGAGGAAATATAATGATATGGGGGGGAGGGTACGCGTCTTCCCTCCCCCTGCGCTCTGAAGAGCAGCACGTCTTTTGAGGTATACGTAAAATTTAAGTGTGGAGGGGTGAAGCCTCCCCCACACTGTCCCGGGGGGCACTACTTCCCTGGGCATTCATGAATTAAAATGCGGTGTCTGTTGCGAACTGCCGGCCCCGGGGAGTACGATGTTCGCGGGCCTTTAAATTGGATGGAGTCGTATCGTCCAATTTCCCTTGAGGAGCTTTCCATGGCCCTGGGTATTGTTATGTCCGAGGGCCGGTTTCAACAATGACCGGTGGTGGCTACCCCAGGGACATTCTAGTTTGCTATGGCAGGGCGGGATCTATGCAGAGTTCCTGCTCTGTCAAGCAAACTTCTGCTTCGCTTCATGGAAGGGAGAGGAGGAAATTTGCTCTCGCTTTTATGAAGCGAAGCAGATTTGCTTTTGGGAAAGGGAGCTTGCATGGAGCAGCTGGCTTTGTTCAAAAGGAATGCCGGCTGCTGCAGGAGGCGGGGAGGTGGCAGGGAGTGCAGGGGATTGGGGCTCCGTACGCGGTTCACAAACATTGTGGCCAGGCTCCGGGGGATGCGGTTCCCTGGGCCTAAAATGACCCGGCTGAGTTTTGAGTTATAGTGTGGCTCTAAAAAGAGCCCTTGTTTTGATTGAGTTTGTTGGAGCTACATGTAAGTGCGGATGCACAGCTTCAGGTTGTTGAGAAAAACTCTGTTTCCTTGATCTGTGAAATGAACTCCATCACTTCTGTATATGTCATCCATATGAAAACGTAGATTGTTGTTGTAGATGGACCCCATTCTATGATCTCTGAGGTATGCAGACACAGCTTTATTGACATTCTTCTTAGCTTTCTCAATCTGAGGACAGAATTGATTTGACCATTTCCACTTTTGTCTTTGGCATATATTGGAGTATACAAAGACAGTTTGAGGCAAAAGCAGCATCAATTGTGCATAGGTATCCTTCATGAGCATTTCCAGACCTACCCCAGTCAATGTGCCTAGGTCGTTGCCACCACAGTGCACAATCATGAGGTCATGGTGTTGGAGATGCAAAGAGGTTTTAACCAAAGGCAACAATTGGTGCCACTTTAATCCTCTCTGTGCAAACCATTTAATGTCCACATTTTGTAAACCTAGGTCTTTGTCAATACGTCTGTATTCAGCATACCTTTTGCACCAGAAAACATAGCTGTGTCCTACGATCCATACTAGCATTTTGAAGGTATGGCTGGAAGGAATCAAAAGATGTCTGTAGCTCATGTAGTCCGTTGGTAGAATGAGAGATATGTTGAAAGGTGGAGGAGAAGCTTTTTGTTTGAGAAAACGATAACTGATAAAGAACATTGTGCAGTGAAAACTAGGGTGCATGTTAGTTTTGTGAAAAAGTTTGTTTCTGATTGGTTAATAAAAAATGTTTGAAACGTACACTACATAGGATACGATCAGACGTGCAGAAGTCAACCACACCTGCTACTTGCATTTGGAAGGTACTGTTCTGAACTTTAAAAAATGGTGAACTTGTGACCTGCACCTGCCGTAGAATGTTGCAGAAACTGTTGGGATGAAATATGGTGAACTTGTGACCTGTCCCTGCCGTTGAATGTTGCAGAAACTGTTGGGATGAAATATGGTGAACTTGTGACCTGCACCTGCCGTTGAATGTTGCAGAAACTGTTAGTATGGAAACTGGCAATAAGGTGATTGGGGGAGGAGTAGAAATAACTGTGGTATTAAAATATGAAATGCAAAATTAATTACAACTGATAAGCTATTAAAGTTAGTTTTTCAAAATGAGTAGTATGTTTAGAAGAAGTGTGTTCTTTAAAATTTGCAGTAGTGTTATTAGAAATAGGCTTCTGAATTGTCGTAAGGGTTTGGGGCTGTATGGCGATGCAGCAGTGTGGGGGAGTCTCCAAACCACAAAATAAGAGAACCAGTTTGGGGTGTTTTAGAAGAGAGTTTAGAGAGGGTTAACATGAGTAACCAATAGAAATGTGTTTTGCAATTTGAAATAATGAAGGAAGGATTTTGATTTGCTATTTACATCTATTTCTGTGCGGAAAGAGAGGGAAATTTTGCCATTACTGGTTCTATTCTTGATGAGAGTTTTGAATTACATTTATTGTGTGAGAAAGAAAATATTGCATGCGTTTGTGAATTTGAAATCTGCATACCAACTACAGAAGTGAGTTACAAATTAATAAGTTGTGTTATATATTGTGTAGTAGTAATTAAGTCTTTGAGGCAATATATATATATTTTTTTTTATTATTTTTATTGACCATGAACAACATGCTTCTATAAGAACAATACAATATACACAGCGGTGGAGCAGCGCATACAAAGACATAGCAACGTTCACAGTGCACATTCCCCCTAGTTCTTTGATATCCCCAAGGTGATCGTGGAGGACCTAAACCACTTGCTCCCTGACTAAAGGCTCCCTTCAAACAGTCAGGTAATCGCCCCTGTATTTCATCCAGGCTCCCCAGATCTTTTCCCACTTCCGCGGGCACCCTCTGCTTTGGTATACAGTCTGTTCAGCCTGTTGACACCAGTCCAGATCATTTTTCCAGTCCTCCACAGATGGGACGTCTCCGGCGTGAGGCGATATTTTTAAGTTTGAAAATATTTTTTTTTTTAAATAACATAGTGTTACCGAAGTGTGCTGTTTCACATTTGTTACAAAATGTGCATAGAGTGTGAGTAGTTGCTGAACAAGTACCCCATATGTATTTAGGTGTCTTCGAGAAAGAAGAAGTGTAGTTTGTCATGTTCAAAGGAGTGTATAGTTTTGAAGGTGAGGTACACGGTTAATTTGGGTTCCAAAATCGACCCGGCAACATAAAGGAAATGTCGCACGTTTGCAGATTGTGTCTTGTCGAAAAATACTGGGAATGGGGGAGGGGGGGGGGGGGTTAAAAGAGGCATGTTTTATTAACCTGAGGGAGATGAAAAAAAATGGAAATGTTGCATGCAGACGTTGTGCTCGGACGTTTGACACTGGTGAGCTATATTTGAATATAAGTGAAGGCAACTGTCACACTCCCTGGCCGTGCAGAATGTGCAGACATTAGAAGGCCGGCAGAACGAGAGACTAAGAATGACCCGTCCCTTTCTACATGTATTTTTACACGTGTTATGCATCGGAAGATCCGATACCAATAAAACACTGGTATATATCTATTTGTATATTTCTTTTAAGTATGTGCTACTAGGAAAAGGCACAGCAAATGTACGCATGCTTTCAGTAATATGGTGAGACTTTGAACTGTGATATGGAAAGGGTTTCTGCTTTACATTTGGGTAGAGTCAACACTGTTGGTAGTTGCTGAGTAGTGAAGGTGCAAAAGACAGATGAGGTCAAAGACATGCTGGTAAAGGGATTAGTGATTATGGTACTTCGTATGAGTCTTTGGGAAGGTATTGTTGAAGTGCGCCGTATATATTTAAGTGTCTTCATGAAATGAGGAATGCAGTCTCTTATGTTAAAAGGACTGCATGGTGTTGTGACTAAGGTACAGGGTTGAATTAAGATTGAAAATCGGCCCGGTAAATGTAAGAGAAATTGGGATGTTTGTAGATTGTGCCTTGTCAAAAAATAAAGGGGGGGGGGCGTTTCTTTACAAGAGATATGTTTTTTGAATGTCTGGGAGATAAAAAAGAAATGGAAATGTTTCCTGCATATTTTGTGTATGGATTTGTTCACACTGGTGAAGTACATGTGAATATAAGTGAAGGTAATTGTCAGGCTCTCTCCCTGTGCTGAATCTGCGTATATTAGAGGGCCGGCAGATCAAGAGTTTGGGAATGACACGTCCCTTTACTCCCCTCCCCCCCATTTCTCACCCCCAACGGTTCCTCCCTCTCCTTTTTCTAAAAACAAAGTAACAGAGGCCCATCTACCGTGAAAAATAGCACTTAGACCTTCACTGGCCTATTGGTGGCATCGGTAGAGCACAGAGAAAGTCACAATCTGTTTGAATGCTACACGAGTGCAGTGTGTCATGTTGCAAGGACTACATGGTCTTGTGACTAAGGTACAGGGATGAATTGGGGTCCAAAATCGGCCAGGGAAATGTAAAAGGAATGGCCTTCTGCAGATTAAACCTTGTGGTAAAATACTGGGGGGGGTGGGGCTTTAACAGGGACATGCTTTATTAGCTTCAGGGAGATGAAAAAAATTAAATGCTGCGTGCACACTTGGTGCACGGGTTTGCGCACACTCGTGAAGCATACGTGAATATAAGTTAAGGTAATTGTCAGGCTTCCTGGTCGTGCTGAAGCTGCGTACATCACAGGGGCGGCAGATCGAGAGACTGGGAATGACACGTCCCTTGACCCCCCCTCCTTCCTCCCGCTCTCTAACGGTTCCTCTCCCGTCGTTTGTAAAAGGAAGGTAACAGAGGCCCATCTACCGAGAAAAATAGCACTTAGAACTTCACTGGCCTGTTGGTGGCATCTGTAAGCACAAAGAAAGTCGCAATGGGTTTCAATGCTACACGAGTGCAGTGTGTCATGTTGCAAGGACTAAATGGTCTTGTGACTAAGGTACAGGGATGAATTGGGGTCCAAAGTCGGCTCGGGATATGTAAAAAAAAAATGGGCTTCTGGAGATTGAACCTTGTGGGAAAATACGGGGGGGGGAGGGGCTTAAACAGGGACAATAACTTCAGGGAGATGAAAAAAATGAAATGTTACCTGCACACTTTGTAGTGTAGTTCCTATTTCCCTGATAGGTTCTGCGCATTGGAATAACATACACTATAGAAAGGAATTCCTCAGCACACGTCTGTTATGTCACAATATACATAAACATGCTTGATGTGAGCATAAGTAAAATACAAGTAGGTAAGTTCTTATTTCTTTTTCCTTTTATTTTCCGATGTTCAGACAGCCGACACGTGTCTCGTCGCTTACAGGCTGTCTCTTTCCGAAAGAGTCTGCTGTGAATCTTATTTTCCCTTATGTACAGTTCTACATCTAAAAAGGAAATCATACTTTTGCTGTAATTGAAAGTAAATTTAATGTTAAAGTCATTTTCATTCAAGTACCTAAGGAAGTCAGTCAACTTGTGTTCCGTGTCGGTCCAGATCATAAGGCAGTCGTCAATATACCTACCCCAGTAAAGAATGGAATCGTTCCATTCCATTCCTGAGGGCCCCAGATCATCTTCTCCTCGAACCTGCCCATGAACAGATTCGCGTACGAAGGAGAAAATCTGGAGCCCATGGCCACCTCTGCTTCTGTCTGTACCATTGTTCTTTAAACAGAAAACGTTATTGTCAAGGATCAGCTCGATCATTTCGATCAGCATTTCGTGTGACTCCAGTGCTGGCTGATCTGGTGTTCAGTATTCTCTGATCGCATTTAGCCGGTGTCTCTCCTGATGCTAGTGTATGCGCCGTTACGTCAAGAGTAACTAATGTCATGTGGTCGTCCCAATTCAGTCGGCCAGGACTCCTAGTATATGTTTGTATCGCGGATATGTGATGGTAAATTCTTCACCATTGGCTGTAGAAATGTATCTACATACTCTGAGATTCTCTCTGTCGGTCCATCAATACCAGAGATGATGGGTCTGCCTGGCGGAAAGGGCATATCTTTATGAACCTTAGGTAATGTATAAATGCAGGGGTACTTTGGCCTGTCTACTCCAAATATGTGTACTCATTATCATCCAGTAGCCCTTGACCATGCCATTGTTTCAGGTGTCTGTTCAGGTGTTCTGTCAAGGTCCATATCGGGTTGTTGAGAGAGCTCATAGCACTGTTGGTCACCCAGTTGTGATAACAGTTCGTTGTCATAATCTGTGCTCCGCATAACCACAATATTCCCTTTGTCAGCTTCCTTAATCGTGATGTCTCTGTCATTCATCAAATTCTTAAGGGCCTTACGTTCACCATTTGTGAGGTTATCATTTCTGGTCTTGATATGTGTTTTCTTGTCTGTCTGTCTGTCTAGATCTGAACTGACTAGCTTGTGGAAAATATCTATGTTGTTGCCCGTAAACAACGTAGGTGTCCATTTCGATTTTCTTTCAAATTGCTAGTAATGCTCCAGTCACTCGCTACATTCAAATCACGCATAATCATTTCAGATGTCACAATTTCATCCTCACAATCTGTAATTGATAGGAGGAGTCTGGTGTCTAGTATTTCCTGGATGGTATGTTCACTAGAGGCAAAGACTCCATGACTTTGTTCAGTATTTTTATTGCCATAGTCCATCATTTTGAAATGTTTCTTAATTTTCATTCTTCTTACAAATTTATATAGATCTATTTTGACTTCACAGATATCACCAATACTTTTGGGCAAAAACTCATACCTTCGTTAAAACAGACAAAGCATCATCAGAAAGGCATTTCTCTGTCAGGTTTACAACATTTATATTGTTCACTTCCCCTGGTTCCAGGATCTGGTTCTCATCCCCGGACGTTCCTCTGCCTGCCTTCCCTCTATTTCCTCCTTGTTTTCCTGGTGGGGCGGGGCGTCTGTTTTCCTGTTTCCTTTCTTTATTCTCATTACTTCGGCTAAAAACGGCTCTCACTATTAGGTATCCTGCTTGTGTTATCCCCTGGTCAGACTCACTCCCATTTGTTAGTGCTGTATCGAGAGATGTAGAACTGGAGCTGACTGATTTGCCCTCAAGTGTGCCTGGTTGACTCTCTCTAGGTATCAAGTGATCATATTTCTTTGCGAACGTGAAAATTCTGCCGCTTGAATAGTCACGTTCGTCCCTCTTGAGCTTCCTAGTCTTACGTAATTTTATGTCTGTAAGATGACGTTGTAGAATGTCATTCATAATAACATAATTTTTCTCCGTTGCCTCAGTTAAGTTGAGTTGCCTGATTTCTGATTCTAATTGGTCTATGTCCTTCTGTAATTGTGAGACTTTTCTCTCATTGTTTTCAACTAGAATCCCCATGAGCTTATTAGAATTCTCTGTTAGTTCCCTCTCCCAGGCGGCTAGTAGATCCGGTTCTAGATCATCATATGTGGGTATAATCTGTGATCGAAGGCCCCTGGGAATTTGTTTGATCCTAGTATATTGCTTTAAAGTGGCCGCGTCCCACCACTTAGACATTTCACTTTTCCTCAATCTTTCTAGCTTGATAAATTTCTCTCTCAGTCCCTCCTGTCTGAGGGGTAGGACACCCTGTGCCACTGACATCAAAGTGTTATTACCGGATACATTATTAAAAAGGGCCTCACTTGAGCTGTGAGCACCTGTGGGTGGCAGCCCCGGGTGGCACAATGACTACTTTTACTAATGAAAGGATAAACAGAGACAGAGAGGCTGAGGCCCTTTTTAATAATGTGTCCGGTAATAACACTTTGATGTCAGTGGCACAGGGTGTCCTACCCCTCAGACAGGAGGGACTGAGAGAGAAATTTATCAAGCTAGAAAGATTGAGGAAAAGTGAAATGTCTAAGTGGTGGGACGCGGCCACTTTAAAGCAATATACTAGGATCAAACAAATTCCCAGGGGCCTTCGATCACAGATTATACCCACATATGATGATCTAGAACCGGATCTACTAGCCGCCTGGGAGAGGGAACTAACAGAGAATTCTAATAAGCTCATGGGGATTCTAATTGAAAACAATGAGAGAAAAGTCTCACAATTACAGAAGGACATAGACCAATTAGAATCAGAAATCAGGCAACTCAACTTAACTGAGGCAACGGAGAAAAATTATGTTATTATGAATGACATTCTACAACGTCATCTTACAGACATAAAATTACGTAAGACTAGGAAGCTCAAGAGGGACGAACGTGACTATTCAAGTGGCAGAATTTTCACGTTCGCAAAGAAATATGATCACTTGATACCTAGAGAGAGTCAACCAGGCACACTTGAGGGCAAATCAGTCAGCTCCAGTTCTACATCTCTCGATACAGCACTAACAAATGGGAGTGAGTCTGACCAGGGGGATAACACAAGCAGGATACCTAATAGTGAGAGACGTTTTTTAGCCGAAGTAATGAGAATAAAGAAAGGAAACAGGGAAAACAGACGCCCCGCCCCACCAGGAAAACAAGGAGGGGAAATAGAGGGAAGGCAGGCAGAGGAACGTCCGGGGATGAGAACCAGATCCTGGAACCAGGGGAAGTGAACAATATAAATGTTGTAAACCTGACAGAGAAATGCCTTTCTGATGATGCTTTGTCTGTTTTAACGAAAGGTATGAGTTTTTGCCCAAAAAGTATTGGTGATATCTGTGAAGTCAAAATAGATCTATATAAATTTGTAAGAAGAATGAAAATTAAGAAACATTTCAAAATGATGGACTATGGCAATAAAAATACTGAACAAAGTCATGGAGTCTTTGCCTCTAGAGAACATACCATCCAGGAAATACTAGACACCAGACTCCTCCTATCAATTACAGATTGTGAGGATGAAATTGTGACATCTGAAATGATTATGCGTGATTTGAATGTAACGAGTGACTGGAGCATTACTAGCAATTTGAAAGAAAAATCGAAATGGACACCTACGTTGTTTACGGGCAACAACATAGATATTTTCCACAAGCTAGTCAGTTCAGATCTAGACAGACAGACAGACAAGAAAACACATATCAAGACCAGAAATGATAACCTCACAAATGGTGAACGTAAGGCCCTTAAGAATTTGATGAATGACAGAGACATCACGATTAAGGAAGCTGACAAAGGGGGAATATTGTGGTTATGCGGAGCACAGATTATGACAACGAACTGTTATCACAACTGGGTGACCAA
The DNA here is from genome assembly GCA_963921515.1 of Calotriton arnoldi. Classification (NCBI taxonomy): domain Eukaryota; kingdom Metazoa; phylum Chordata; class Amphibia; order Caudata; family Salamandridae; genus Calotriton; species Calotriton arnoldi. The sequence continues at coordinate 29,495 of CAWUFW010012736.1, forward strand.
CAGTGCTATGAGCCTCTCCCCAACAACCCGATATGGACCTTGACAGAACACCTGAACAGACACCTGAAACAATGGCATGGTCAAGGGCTACTGGATGATAATGAGTACACATATTTGAGAGTAGACAGGCCAAAGTACCCCTGCATTTATACATTACCTAAGGTTCATAAAGATATGCCCTTTCCGCCAGGCAGACCCATCATCTCTGGTATTGATGGACCGACAGAGAGAATCTCAGAGTATGTAGATACATTTCTACAACCAATGGTGAAGAATTTACCATCACATATCCGCGATACCAAACATATACTAGGAGTCCTGGCCGACTTGAATTGGGACGACCACATGACATTAGTTACTCTTGACGTAACGGCGCTATACACTAGCATCAGGAGAGACACCGGCTTAAGTGCGATCAGGAGAATACTGAACACCAGATCAGCCAGCGCTTGGAGTCACACGGAAATGCTGATCGAAATGATCGAGCTGATCCTTGACAATAACGTTTTTCTGTTTAAAGAACAATGGTACAGACAGAAGCAGGGGTGGCCATGGGCTCCAGATTTTCTCCTTCGTACGCGAATCTGTTCATGGGCAGGTTCGAGGAGAAGATGATCTGGGGCCCTCAAGGAATGGAATGGAACGATTCCATTCTTTACTGGGGTAGGTATATTGACGACTGCCTTATGATCTGGACCGACACGGAACACAAGTTGACTGACTTCCTTAGGTACTTGAATGAAAATGACTTTAACATTAAATTTACTTTCAATTACAGCAAAAGTATGATTTCCTTTTAGATGTAGAACTGTACATAAGGGAAAATAAGATTCACAGCAGACTCTTTCGGAAAGAGACAGCCTGTAAAGCGACGAAACACGTGTCGGCTGTCTGAACATCGGAAAATAAAAAGGAAAAAAGAAATAAGAACTTACCTACTTGTATTTTACTTATGCTCACATCAAGCATGTTTATGTATATTGTGACATAACAGACGTGTGCTGAGGAATTCCTTTGTATATCTGTCAATTGGCCAAGGCCATTTTGTGTTTTGGGGAGGTCAGTGGTTCTCTTCACCTTGCAGCACCGTGATTAATACAGCAAGTAAATATCAAATATTTGTGTTATCTCTCCCAAGTGGCGCCTTCATTTACCCAACTAAATACCACTGCTTACTAGGTGCTAACATACACTATAGGCTTGGCATAGGACTGAGGTCGGTATGCCCCTATCGCGTATATTAAACTTAATTACTGTGTACCAGCTAGCTCAGAGGCCACTAGAAACTTCTTGACAACAAGAAGGGAATAGCTTCTGGCAACCACATAACATAAAACCCTGATCCCTCAGGATCGTGGAAACAATATACTACTTTTCATTCAGTCACTCATCTCAGAGAAGTACATAGAAGAAACAGTCAGGTGTGTTTACAATAAAATTTATTGCACAGTTGTTATTCTAGTACTGGTAATATGTGCTGCAACAACTGTTGGACAGTAGCAGAGAAATATGGCCAGCAGTGCAGTTAAATAAAAATGCATGGTACAGTTTTACCATTGTGCAATAGTAATGAACACATACATGAAATACAGAATGCATTTAAGATAAAGCCTATACCCCTATGATGCCTAACTAGATGTACCTAAGTGTACCTAGCATGTGTGTAGGTCTTAGAGAGCCAAGAATCCCCCTAGGATTTAGTTCTAACCCCATTACCTTAGTGGGACTTCATCCTGATCTCGAGCTGGACACCCCAGGATGGGTGGATGGACCTCTGCCAGCTGGAGCTGTGGCATGACGCAGGTTGCAGCGTCTCAGGTCAGAGTGTCGGCATGGAAGTCTCGGTCCCCTCTGGTTTGCTAGGTGCCTTGGAATGTTAGTATTGACGTAAAGTCGGTCAGAGGAAGACGTCAGGAATGAACCCTTAGGGAATAGTGGTTCATGCATATTTAATGAGTTCTTGGAGAAATCAATAATCCTGTGCTAGGGCAAATCCCAAGAGCTTAAGGGTCTGTTTCTAAGAACTCGTTGTGACGTAGGTTAGTCACTGTTGGACATGGAGATGACGTATTTAGGATGGACCGTCTTCTGCACCCAGAGCACACGTCAGATAAGGGACAGCCTCTGTTGCTCGTTATTGTGAAGGGAGGGCTAATGTAGGTGAAAGGGCCTTTAGTGGGTGAAAGGGCCTGCCTGTCTTTGTGGCACGAAGGATTTGTGCCTCTGAAACGGCGCACCTATGTTAGGGCCTCAATCCAGCACATAACACCCACTCCAATCTATGGACAATTGTGAATAACCCATTAAAAGCAAACTACGTGACTAAAATAGGCATTTGCATATAATTGGCAGGTAGTTGCATGAGAGTGGTTTATGAGCTGAAAAATAGCAGCTGTTAAAATATGTAAAATTACTATAGACTCTGTGGAGGCAGGAAAAATCTATAGTGTCATTAAAAAATACTCTCTTAGAGTCAGTAGTTACTTATAAAAGTTCCTGTTTATAAAATTGAAAACTCTTACAAGCTGTTCAGAAGACCATGCTTTCTTTAGAAAAAAAAAAGGTCAATTTAGAGGGAAAGCTCCAAGCACAGGGTGAGAGTTGAAACAATAAGAGACAAAATGTGTTTCAGGACATGTTTTAGCAAAATAGAGATAAAAAGTGCTGGCTGGGAGACACAACATTTCTGTTGCTAGTTACTGCAGGGGACGGACCTTTGTAATACCTCGCAAAATCATTGTGGGAGCACAGAATAGTGCAGCCAGTTGCTGGTTCTGAGGCAGCCGGTGCTGTAATCGATACCTTGGTGCTGCTAAAGGAAGAAAAAAGGCACCCACTGGATTTGCAAGGAATGCTTTGGTTTGATGGGAATACGCTTGGGACACAGCCAAGCATGGGACTTCAGCAGTTCCAGCCTGGTGGTAAATGCCGCTGGCGTTTCCTTTGGAAGTGTCAGACAGATGATGACCACGCATTCTTCACTGCAAAAAACAGGCATCAGAGAACAGGTATGTTGCAGTTGCAGTCTTTTCAGACTGGTATTTTAAATATTAGAAACCATGAGAAGCATAGTTCCTGTTCGCGAGGTATTCCCAAGGTGTATCACACTGCTTGTATGTGAAAGTTAAAATTTATCAAAGAGGGGCAGTCTGTATTTAAGAGTGCTATTTTGCAAAAAAGAAAAATATTTCTTTAGCTGATGTGAAATGAAAAATAAAAGTGCTGCACAAGCATGGTTTTCAGATTGCCTAAAGCATTGAATTTTACAAAGGAAACTTTCGTTTCACTACTGTCAGTGTTGGGGTTTCTAGCCAAAAAAAGGCACAACTTCCCTACACTGTAGGATTTCACTACCTCTGGATGTTATCTGTACATAACGTAGGTCTGACCTATGTATACTGAGTCCCTTGAAGATGTTCAGGAATCATTTTTGTGACAGGTATTTGTGTCAAAAGGCCAAACCACCCATACTTTCCTAACTGGGTCTGTCCTGTTGTTTTGTAAATGGCATCTAATGTTGCCCCTGCTGATGTATGTCAATTATTCTACCCCGTGCGATGGTGTTTGGTGGTGTTTGGCAACGTTCCTACTGGTGTTTAAACAACCACATTTCTAGATGCATTACAATTGTGTAGGAGTTGATAACCTTAATGAAGGTAACAGGTATAAAGCGTCACAATAAGAATAAATCTCTAACATTTCATGATCTGAAAATGTAGCAATTATTCCTAAAACAGACAGCATATTATTCACTGTATCAGTAACCCAATTTTCAGAAAAATTTACTGCAGGTAATGACATCACTGAATAAATGATAAAACGAATGAAAATGAATGAAAGTTCAAAATACATTAATCAGACAAAGGCTTGTTCAGGCCGAATACATTGATAAGTCTCTTTTGCATTTGAATTGAAAACGGACGTGGCTTCAGTTTTATGTTGATCCTCTGATGTAGAAAGTGTCCACTAAGAGTCATACTAAAAGCTAGCTCTAAGCAAAGCTAGAACAGAAAAAGATGAACCCAGAAATACTCCATAGTTCTATGGTGAAGCCAGGTCTGTATCTTTTGGAAAAAGAAAAGGTTCAAAAGTTTGTACTTGCATGTTCGTTGTTTGTTTTTGGGCTGGCTTCGCTTCCTGTTCACGTGGAGCCATGGAAAACGTATCACAGTTAATGAAATAGCCAGTAGCTGTATGATCAATTGTTGAAATTGCATCTTGTTTAGCTGAAGTTATTTCTGCTGTTTTTGTTGAAAAACGTTGAAATGTTGAAGTTAATAGTTGATGTCTTTGCTGAAAAACGTTCAGATGGTGAAGTTAATATTTTATGTTTTGTTGAAAAACATTGATGCATTTATTAGTTGTTGCTTTTGTTGAAAAACGTTGATGCATTTATTATTTGATGTTTTTGTTGAAAAACGTTGATGCATTTATTATTTGATGTTTTTGTTGAAAAACGTTGGTGTACACATTTGTTTTTGGCCAAATTGCAACTTGAGTGTTGTCTTGACTTTTATTTTGAATTTGAAAGGTTGGTTCAAGGAGAACTAGTTCCATTGCATTGTTGCATAGTCCCCCACTCCATGGATTTGATTTCTCAAACGTGATGAGCTTTTCAGTTTGAATTTCTTGAATTGTAGTGAGAGGGACATCTACTACTGTGGAGTTCACGAGGCCTACTGCTCAGTATTGGCCACATAGTTTTTGGTTGATTCTTTCATTTGAAATGAATCTGTTTTCCTTTTTCACAGCAAGATGCGGCAAAAGTACAGTTCTTGTTCCTTTCACTTCAAGGAATGGCACAGGTTTTCCTGTATGAGGGGCCAAATTCCTTTGTGTCCGCGATCTTTATCTCTCTCTGTCCAGATCCCCGACTTTTGGGATTCAGACAGGTCTTGCCGTGATTACCTCTACTTCCCAGTGGCGGCCTGTTTCACTTTGACAGAATCTTTGTTTGTTTCTTTGTTTCCTTTAGTTCCTGTAAAACAGCCAAACGATCATAGATACAGAATGGTTTTCATCCGCCACTGTGCCGTCACATTTATGATCAGGTTCCCACATTCGTAAATGGAGTCAGACCTCCTAGAGAGCTTCTTGGCTGGGTGTGTATTGCCCCCTGAATCCATATAAGTGTTTGACCTCACTAACGCCCCGCCTAATACCCTAGCTGTTAAGGATTGCTCTATGCCCCAGTCCTTCCTCTCCTAAATTCCCTCAGGATGGCGTTGGAGAGGAGTACCGCAATACTACGTCCATCCCTTCCATGGCCTCTTTGTCAGCCCGAGAGCTAAGCATGGAGCCACAGTCAGGGTGTAACGTTGATTGCGTATCTCCTGTTATAGACTCGCAAATCTTTCTATAACAGTTTTGAGCGTCAGCCGAGTGCTGAGGCCATACCTATAGGAAACTTGAGCACGGATCCACTGCCACCAAGATATATTTTTAAGCCACCTCAAAATTTGAGCGGCCACAGTATTCCTGTTACATGACACGATCAAGTGGACAGTCTGATGCTGTCTAGCAATGGGACCTGCGCGGGTCTTGTGATGGTGTAGCCTGGCATTTGTTTGCAGATTTTGCAGTTCAAGACAAAGCCAATAGTCTGACTTCTGATCCCTGGCCACCAATAGCACTGTTGCAATGAAGAAATAGTAGCTATGACCCCTGAATGCGCGGAGCCCAAGCCCTTGTGTGTTTTAAGCATTAATTCCTGCCTACCATCCATATTTGGAAATACTCTATCCCCCACTCCAGGAATCTGAGCATATGGAATGTTGTTTGCACCTAACTTGTAGGAGTATATGAGTGGAAATTTCTTAGGCACTGCTGTGCTGCCTTTGCGTGAAGCAATTACAGCCAGCATATTCTAACCGTCTATTCTCGTTGTTGAACGAGTGTGCGCAGCTACGGAAGCTGTGTGAACAGCCCCCTGTGTGGCTTCAACAGCCAATGAATTCCCTTCAACGTGCACGCCATCACGTTGATGACTCAGCGTGTTAATCACTTGAGTTTTTGGTAGGTCGTTTTTCAACTCCACTACCTGTTCCCATAATATTTGTGTTTAATTATGCCACCTTTTTCATCTTTAAACCCATTTTGTTCCCAATGGTGTAAATATTTATTATATGATTGAACACAGTAAAAGGAATCGCACACTATAAGTGTGGGGAATTCGCGATCTGTATTTTCAAGTGCCAGTTTGAATGCTTGTAGTTCAGCTCGCTGAGCTGTACAATCTCCTAGAGATTGAGTTTTAGTGACCATTGGTCTGAAGTTACCATCGCACATGCGACCTTTAACGATTGCGCACGCTGCACTGTAAGCTTGCTTACTCCCTGTAGCGGGTTGTGCTGATCCATCAGTATAAATTATAAATTCGTACTGATCGAGAGGCAAAATTTCAGTGGGCAGAGGTAGTTTGTTTCTCAACTGAACTACTTGTTCCCAAAGCGTTTTATGCTTTATTGTATGATTGCACACAGTAAAAGAAATCACACACAATGAGTGTGGGGAATTCTCGATCCGTGTTAACAAGTGCAAGTATCAGGGCTTTTAAAGCTGCCAACCGAGCCGTGCTATTACCTAGAGGTAGTTTTTTGGTGCAATGAGGACGGAACTTGCCATCCAGCATCTGATCTTTAACAAAGGCGGCCGGTGGGGCAGACCCATCAGTGTAAATTTTAAAAATTCATACTGATCTAGAGGCAAGATTTCATTTGGTAGATGATGTTCTTTTTCATATTGCAGGAATGCCTGTGTTTTTAAACTTGGATCAAATCTGGATTCAAAGTGTGATGCAGTAAAAGAATTAGCCCTTTGTATCCATTCTGGATGTAAGGCTTTGGCATTAGGAATGCTAGCCCCGGTACTGGGGTGACGACAATAATGCATCTTCCCATGAGCCAGTGCTCTTTCTTTTGCTACAGCAGTCTGAATGGTTGTCAGAATTTTTTTCTGTTGAATTAAAACTCATTTCTGTGTTTGTGTAGAGATGAGATTTGTATGCGATTGGTACAGTTTCACCTTCATTAAAGGTTTAATAAGTGTACGCGCATTGACCCAAAATGATACTGAGTACCAAGTGGTGCAAGTTTACACGTGTGTGTATGTGTTTGGAAGCAATAATATCTTCCTGGAGTGAACAAAGAATATTGGTGTGTTCTTGTGTCCAGTGTTTAACTGAAAAGTCAGGTTTGAAAAAGGTCGTAGAAAGGTTTTACTCTCTCTGCGAAATCCAAAATGTATGTTCTGCCAAAATCTAGGAATCCCAGTACTGATTGGAAGTTGTTTTAATGTCTTTGGAGGCTGGAGCAGCGCACACTTTTCTAAAAAGTTAGCTGCCAGGCTTTTCCCTTCACTTGAAAACTAGTATCCCAAAAATAGGACACAGAGGTGGGCAATTTTTGATTTCTCAAAATTAAATTTGTAGCCCTCAGAGGCGAATCCCATAATAATGGTGCTCACCCTGGTCAAGTGTTTCTCCAATAGGTCGTCCGTTAGATAAATATCATTCATATAGGACAATGCTTCTTCATCAAAGTGCTTTAGCCATTCAGTAACTCTTTCAGAAAATACCCCTGAGCTGTTCTTATACCCACGGGGGAGATGACAAAAAATTGTCGCTGGGATCTCTAATATACTAAATGCTGTTAGGTACCTGTTTTCAGGTGCTATAGTTTGACAGAAAAATCCATTTGAGACAACAAGTGTTGTTTTGTATTTTTTCCCGCATAATGTTATTCATTAATGCGGCACTATCTGCATGTTGGACAGCATATGTCTTTGTGCAAGTGTTCAAGTGTCTGTAAATTAAACCTAGACAAAATGTATTATCATGTTTTGATAAGTGAAACAAGGGATTGTTCTTTTGTGAAGTGCATTTTTCAATGATCTCCTGGTATTCAAGTTGATCTAAGATCTCCCTGACCTGTGTTTTTAGCTTCTTGCTTAATAGGATATTGTCTTTGAGCATGTGGTGAAACTATTAACGGGATCATGTGGTGGGTTGAGGCATCATCCCATCTAGCGTGATTTTTATACAATGCTGGAGCTTGGGCTACTGCCCACTCCCGTGCATATGTATGTTTAAGGTGAACGGGAACATGGTTGGAAAATGCAGGAAAAATATACTTTCTCCCTTTGGGTGCTCCCTGACGAATGCTGGCGGCTAATCTTGTTCTGCTAACAGTATGTCAAAACCAGACAATAGGTTCTTCGCAAAGAGACCTTATACTTTCCTGTGTTTGTCCTCCTCCATGCGGAGTGTTATTTCATATAACTTGTGTGGGACGCTCACCCTTTTGTCTGGTGTTCCCACCGTGATGTAATCATTCAATTTTGCTGTTCAGAAATTCCTTCAGGTTCAGGCGAGCTATTGTTACTTCTGCCGCGCTGTCTAGCATTGTCTGAGCCCATTCCCTGTTCAGAAGTTGAGTCCTTAGGATTCTGTGCATGTCTAACTTTGAGACCTGCAACTTTCTTCTTTTTAAATTGAGGTTTGGATTGTGGCTTGTCTTCTGTTTTAGAAGAGTCCTGAGCGTGCTTGTCCCTGGACTGCTTGCGCTCTTCTTTGTGTGCTGACTTTCCTTCTCTCCCTGTGTTGTTTGTCGAGAGGAATGTGTATCAGTATCCTGATACATGTCAGGTTTCCTAATATTATCCCTATTCCTAAGGTTATACCTCTTTGCAGAGGGCTCCTGTTGAGGAGACCTACCTCGGGACTGAGAATCTTTTCTGAAAATTTTTGTTTTTTATTATTATCCCACTTCTTTTTAGAAGAAGTAGGTGTCTGCTTAGAATTGTCCTTTTCAGGACTGCCCATTAGCTGTGGTTTTAAAAGCTTTCCCACCCAAACTGTCCCTTCCCAGTTCTGCATATGCAGTTTCAATTATTTTGGGAAGTTCTTGTGGTTGGTCTATAAGACTGACCTCTCTTAGGTGTTGGCGGATCGCCACTGAAGCTGCTTCCCCTTTAATGTTAGCTAGTATTATTGTTGATACCGGTCGTAATTACCTAGTAATTTCATACCTAAGGTCAGAGCTGGTTCAGCTCCATACTTGTTCTGTATCTGTCGTAAGACATCTGGAATTACCGCTAAGGAAGGAATACCATGAGTCCTAGTATATATGGCAGCAAAGACTGTACCCCAAGTGGTGCAGTCCTCTAACTGTGGTGTGATCCCCATGGGCAAGCAGAGTGTTAGCATTATATGCTTTCAAATGGTGTGGTATTTGGAAATGCTGCTTCTAACTGGGTAATTTTCTGAGCTACCCAGAAAGGAATCTGTTCACATTTTGTGGGTAGTTTACCCATTACTGTGTGTAATGTTTGTGGAGTGATTTTAGTAGTGGTGCTCTGTGTTGGAGCTGTGTTATTTGTAGCTACTGTGGGCTGGACACCAAGTGTCCTCATGACGAGTTGTGTCATGGCTCTGTAAGAGCTTTACCAACTCTTTGTGTTGTAAGAGCAGTGCATCTTGTGGCATTATGTCAATGTCAGGATGTGGTGTGTAGCCGGCTAATATTGGCCATCTAGCTCCTGGTCTATCTAGTGGACCGAACCTGGTTTTATTTATTTGTTGTAGGGTGTCACACGCCTACTCACCACACCTGCCGCCATGCGGGGGATCCTCCCATCTTCCGTCATCCCGACCTTTCCATGGGCGCTGCACAGAGCATGGTCGTGGGTAAACGGGTGGTGGAGCTGCCCGAGAATGAGGGGGGAGCTTTCCGACATTTGGTGCGAGGAGCGCGAAGACGGAACTAACAAAATGACTACGATTCCCATGAGGCAAAGCGGAAGCACCGCGATTGCCTCATGGGAAGGAACATGTGACCCGGAAGCGGAGGAGCATAAAGGAAGCCTCCGGTGCCGGGCTCGGTGCTGATTATTCCATTTGATAGCAGCACGTTACGCTGCCTGCCCCACGTTCTGCTCTGGTACTGGTAAGGGTGCACTTGCACCGTTTCACTCGAGACTCTGTTACGGAAGCGGTACTCGCTTCACAGGCATTGTTTATACTTTGTGCTCGAGACGCTTATTTGCATATTTGCCGGCTGTATGATCGGAGTGCTGTTAAACTCCCCTACCTCTACGGCCATCTCTATTAAGTTATTCACGTTAATCTTCAAACACCATTGGGGGCATTAGGTGTTTAGGAAATTGCTCAGCCAAGCATGGATAATAAGCGCAAGACATTTATGGCTTGATGAACTGATACTTGAGCATAATATCAAAAGGATCATTTTGGTGTTTGTTTGTTGTGTATCCCCTAACAGGGGGTTCAAGAGGCGGCCCACTGCTCTTCCCCTGTGATGAGAGCGCTGCCAGGCTTCATGGTGTGTACAGAATAAAAAAGGATGTTATGTTGTATGCCATGCTAATGTAGGGGACATCTTCGCTCCTTACAAGATTTGGTTGTTAAGGTTCCGTCTGTTTACCTCTTCCCCAGCGCAACCCCCCTCCTTGCGAAAGTAAGACAAGGTCTTTATACAGCCCTCACCTGGGAACGATGAATGTAGTTACTTTACAGGTACGCAAGATTTAGTGGGTACAAGAGAGAATCCTGATTTAATTCTATATTTAACCTATCTTGTTTTACCTTACAGATCTCCCTCCCTGCAGTCCCCTTCCTTTCCTTCCCCCACTTGACCATCCCGCTCGCCTGTGCTGTTATAGCAATCAGGGTTGGGACTGTCGAGAGGTGGACCCCTTTTTGGCATCGAACCGTTCCCGAGGAATCATCGAGCTGACAGAATAATCAGCCCATGTATATTATTTCCTCCTGGGCGGATCGATGACAAAGATGGCCATGTTAGAGGACGTCATAGGTGTCCTGGCAGGGCTACAGACAGAGCTAGCCGCCTCTCGAGCAGAAACCGAGAACCTTAAGCAGAAAATAGATCAGATGCAGCGAAACCCGTTTGATATAGGAGTAGGGAGATATACAGGAGGAGGGTTCACCAATCCTTCAACCCCCTTTTGCGTAGAGATGCCCACACCTATCCCACTTGCAGCGCCAGAAAGGTTGTCGGGGGATCCAGGGAAGGTCCAGGTGTTCCTCACACAGGTTCTGCTACATTTCAATTGTAAGCCCAAAGCTTTTACCGCTAATCAGGCTCGAGTAGCCTTTGCTATTTCCTATTTGGCCGGAGATGCAGCACAATGGGCTGTTCCATTGGTACGTCGAGACGACCTTTTACTATACGATTGGTCAGCCTTCCGTGTTGAATTTGAAAGGGTGTCTGACCGTAGAGCTGCTGCCTTTACCGCCGACTGTGAGTTGCTGGAACTAAAACAAGGGAATAAGGATCTACTGGTTTACATTAACACCTTCCAAAGGTTGATAGCCGAGACTGACTGGCCAGAAGCAAAACAATCCGCCTTGTTCTACCAGGGTCTCAAGGACGACTTAAAAGACGTATTGGCACCCATCGATCCTCAACCTACCTCGTGTTTGGAACTCATCAGTTTGACCTTGCGACTGGATCATAGACTCAATGAACGCAAAAGCGACAGAAGACGAGTTGACCGACCAGCTCCTAGGTTTGAGAGGAACAGGAGCACTGTGGGAAGCGGCGGTAACATCTCAGAACCAATGGAGATAGGCTCTGTAAGAGCCTCCCTCACCACAGAAGAAAGAGAACAATGCAGGAAGAACGGGCTCTGCTTATATTGTGGGAGGAAAGGCCACTACGTGAAGGACTGCTTGATCAAGCCTAAGAGCCGAGTTCGGGAAGGACAAACCACGGCTGCCTTGGAAGTACGGAAACCGGAAAACTCCAAAGCTCAAGAAGACGGGAAGGGAAGTTCTTGGGCGTAAAATGTATACCTTCCATCAATCAAGGGCCTGGAGACCTTTCTGTTCATTTCTATGTTACCTTGAGAGTATATGTCGTTAACCGGTGGCACTCACTAAAGGCCATGGTCGATTCCGGAGCCACCGGCATGTTTATGGATACTGAATTAGCCCGAACCTTACAGCTGGTACTCATGAAAAAACCAGAACCCGAGACAGTGGTGGCCGTTGATGGGCGGCATTTGGCTTCGGGGCCCATATGCTACAATACCCAAGAATTGGAAGCCACGTGTGGAAATAATCATAAGGAGCTGTTACGCTTTGATATCATTCAAGCAACACAATATGGCATAATCTTGGGGATTCCTTGGTTGCGGAGACATAATCCCACCATCAACTGGAGCGATAATACGTTGGAGTTTGTGTCCCCTTATTGTTTGGAACACTGTCAAAAGCCACAGGATAATCCAGCTACAGCATTATCCAAAATCTATATGGTTGCCACCGCCGAAGAGCAAGACATTGACTTGCCATTACCTTATAGAGATCTGGAAGACGTGTTCAACGAGGAACAAGCAAACGTCTTACCCCCGCATCGTCCGTACGACTGCCAAATCGACCTACTCCCTGGAGCAGTGATCCCCTGTGGCAGGATATACGCGCTTACAGAACCAAAGAATGAACATCTGAAGGAGTACCTCGATACCTATCAGAAGAACGGGTTCATAAGACCTTCCAAGTCCCCGGCTGCTTCGCCTCTTTTTTTTATTCCAAAGTCTAACGGCGAATTAAGGGCTTGTGTGGACTTCAGAGCACTGAATAACGTCACGGTAAAAAAACTGTATCCCTTACCGTTGATACCAGTTTTATTGGACTAGGTTCGGCAAGCCGTGATATTCACGAGACTGGATTTGAAGGGCGCATATCATTTGGTAAGAATGCGTAAAGGGGACGAGTGGAAAATGGACTTCCGGACACGCTACGGGCTATTCAAGTATAGAGTCATGCCGTTTGGGCTATGTAATGCCCCTGCGGCGTTCCAATACTTTCTGAATGATGTGCTCCGGGAATACCTAGACATAACGGCCATCGTATATATCGATGATATCTTGATATATTCTAACAGAGAAGAACAACACACCTCGCATGTAAGAGCGGTGTTGCAAACGCTGCGAAAAAAACATCTGTTCTGTAAACTCAGCAAGTGCGAGTTCCATGTGCGAAAGGTGGAATTTTTGGGAGTCATGTTATCAGCAGAAGGACAGGAAATGGCTCGTCGAAAAATACAGGGCGTTATGGACTGGCCCCAGCCAAAAACAGTGAAGGATGTGCAATGCTTCCTGGGCTTTGCGAACTTTTATAGGCGTTTCATCAATCACTTTTCACGTGTGGTGACGCCTATCACAAGACTCTTGAGGAAAAACGTGTCGTTCCAATGGACGGAGGAGGCTCAACAAGCCTTCTCGGTGCTGAAGCAAGCCTTCACGTCGGCTCCGGTCTTGGCACATCCAGACAACACCCTCCCATATGTTGTTGAAGCAGATGCTTCTGGTACAGCAGTAGGGGCCGTGCTATCCCAGAGGAATAAAGATACCGGACAGCTGCATCCGGTGGCTTACATGTCTCATAAGCTGAACCAAGCCGAGTCCAACTATACCATCGCTGAAAGGGAACTCCTAGCCATCAAGGTAGCCTTCGGAGGGGCGCTAGGTGGCGCACACGCAAAATGGCCGCACTACTGTGAGGCTCTTGCTGCCCGGCGTCAACGATCCTCAAAATATCCTCTTCAATGGCCATGAACTACAATTGAACTGCCCTCTGAGACTGCTGGCGGTCCGCTGCAGCTCCGCTGCGAAATCCGACCATATTGGAGCCTCCGTTCCAGAGAAATCTCAATGTTAAGGTGACAGCGCGGGCAGAGGAAACGAGCCGCGGTGACTAGGAGCGGCTATCCCTACTACGCGAGCCCGGGGGGTGACGCGAGGCGCGTGGGCCCACCGGCACTGCGCACTGTGCGTGGCATACGCTACATACGCCGGACCCTGCCCACGGCAAGAAGACACGGGTGGGGCTGCCCCTACACGCCGTCAGAGCTGACAACCTTGGTGGATATGACGGTTGGCGACGACGACAATCGGAATAGGTGCGCAGGTACTGTAGCGCTCTGAAGCTGAATGCGGGAGCGGAGCGGCAGATGCGACCTATGAGCTGAGACCGGGACGGAGGTGTGTGCAAGTAGGTGATCCCCGAGTGTGGAGCCACTGCTGGAAGCAGGCGCGGTGCGCTGTTGGGCTGCCGTGGGGCGGGCTCGTGAAGACGGGCCCATGTGTGGACTCTCGGAACCGTGAACGCAACGAGCTCTTTTGATCGGAGGACCGGGGGCCTGCTTGCACTCAAAGCCTCGAATCCTAGGGGTGTATGCACGGTGGCACAAAGGAGAAGGGACTGCACCCCCTGCGCGCGGCGTGAACTGCCGTCCAGGGCCTATCTGCTGGGCGCCAACAAACACCTGCTGAACCGCCGAGCTCCCCCTCACTGGAACTGTAGTGGCGAAAGTATGCGTATTGTCTAGCAACCCATAGACACGCGCTAAGGTGCACACAACGCACGGGTGCAGACAGGGGGAGACCGTAACTCCATTGCAAGAACGCTGCCCCTTACGAATGGTGGCGTCGTGGACGACATATACTTGCGAGCGGGGATGCCACTGTATCTTCAGCCCCTAACATCGTTTCACCAACGAGACCACAGCGCAAAGAAATAGTGATCGGCCTCCGTGGGGAAAGTGCGGACGAACCGGCAACAACAGTGTTCTGGAGCTCACAACGCGCTCACTGTTATACGCAAGATTGGCAGGTAAAAGAGGAGGATACAGGCACAGTACTGCCTTGACATACTGGGGCACACAGTCTGCAGTCACCTTGCGAACGCCCCACCAACAAGGCCACAGCGCATGGAAACAGAGATCGGCCTCCTCAGAAAAAAAAACACTGATAGGGGTACCGAACCGGTAACGACAGTGCTCTGGAACTCATACCGTGATCACTAATATATGCAAGCTCGGCAGGCAAAAGAGTCGGATACAGGCATAGCATTGCATTGGCATACTGGGGCGCCCAGACTGCAGACACCTTGCGATCGCCACGCCATAATACTACAGGGACACGAACAGTTCGCACTCAAGGCTACCATGGGGAAGCCAGATAACCGCCAACCCAAGTTATCCTTTGACACCACCAGAAGGACTACCCGCAACACAGCGGACGATCCGGACGCCGACAAGGGGGAGGGCGCGCAGGGAACCATTAACTCTCCATCCACAGAGGTACAAAGCATCCTGCAAGAAGTTCGACAAGGCTTCGCTACCATGGTAGATAAAATGGATAACATGTCCACGCGTATGGACGCCATTGCTCACAAATTAGAAGGGCACGAGGGTCGCATTAAAGAAACTGAGCGCCGTATCTCCGACAATGAAGATACAACGTCCCAAGTAACAACGCAGATTGCCCAAATGGATAAGCTTCTTCAAATCATTGCTGCAAAGAATGAAGATTTGGAGGCGAGAAGTAGGCGCAACAACATACGCATTCTTGGTATCCCCGAGTCGACCAACACAGGAAGAATGGAGGAATATGTTGAAAAATTGTTGCTCTCAACGTTTGGGGCGGAAGGCTTTTCCAGTCAATTCATAGTGGAAAGGGCGCATAGATCACTGGGCCCGCGCCCGCCGCCGGGAAGCACGCCACGCCCTATCATAGCACGCCTCTTGAATTATAGGGACCGGGACGTTGCACTCCGCACAGCGAGAAGCACTCAACAGCTGACATATGATGGCAATACGTTCTCTATCTTCCCTGACTTCACACCAACCGTTCAGGAAGAGAGACGGAAATTTATAGACGTCAAAAAGAAGTTGAGACGGGCCCAAATCGACTACGCACTGTTATATCCGGCACGACTTAGGGTTACCCACCAAGGTAAACAGAGATTCTTTACAAAACCACAGCAGGTGGAGGAGTTCTTAAAGCACTTGAAACGATCAAATCATGACACCGAACCGTCAGCATCATCCCAGCAGGCCGCATCGGCGGGAGTGGAAGAAAGCACGGACTGAATAACTCATTCAAGTCTTGAACTTACTGGGACATAAGAAACATAACAAGTGACGAATGGCTGGCGGAGCAGAAGCAGCGGGCTCCGCAGATACGGAGGACGGTAGACCAATAGACTTACTATTTCTAATCTTTGTTCTTCTTTATGAGCCATTTCCAATAAGTTACGCCGGGCACCCTCTGCCCCTTGGTGTCCACGCGCTCCATCCCTAGTGGACCCAAACGGGTGAGGGTTAATGTGCAGGCACCTAGGGTAATCCCCCCAACGGGTACTCCCCCCATTGTTGATTAA
This sequence comes from Calotriton arnoldi, assembly GCA_963921515.1. Taxonomy (NCBI): domain Eukaryota; kingdom Metazoa; phylum Chordata; class Amphibia; order Caudata; family Salamandridae; genus Calotriton; species Calotriton arnoldi. The sequence goes on from CAWUFW010012736.1 coordinate 45,699, forward strand.
TCTATGTACGGTTGCATAGCAGTTTGGATAGGTTTTTTTGTTTGTATTCATTGGGGAAGGGGGGGGGGAGGGAGTAAGCTTCTGGCAGATTAGGGCTGCTTCAGTGGGAGGGGGGGGCTGTAGGGCTAGGGAATCGGGATGGGTGGTCAGTTTCTGGCATGATTGGGGTGCCATGGGAGGTGGGAGGGGGGCAGTTGCGGGAAACGCATTGTATTATTGCAATAGACAGGAACACTGCATGTGGAATCGATGGGTGCTTAAATGGACAAGCCTTTCATATAACTGATACATCATATGTTGGGCTCCTTGTTGTGAGACACTGTGATGGCTACGGATGACAACTTCACGTTGACGATCTTATCATGGAATGTCAGGGGCCTGGGGGACCAGCGAAAAAGGAGGCAGGTCCTGGCATACTTGGACAGACAACGGGTGCAACTGGCTATGCTCCAGGAGACCCACATAGACCCAAGGGCTGCAAACACATTCGCCAGTAAATGGGCTGGCACGAGACTCTTTTCATCATACTCCTCCTACGCGAGAGGCACTGCCATACTGATTAAAAAACAGACACCCTTTGTGCTGGCGGGAGCGATAGAAGACCCACAAGGGAGATACATACTTGCATGGGGTAGACTTGGTAGAGATTCTGTGACACTGGTCAATTGCTATGGCCCCAATGTCGACGCTCCAGACTTTTTCACTAGGATATGGGGGCAAATATTGAACGTAGGCTCCACACATGTCGTCTGGGGTGGAGATTTTAATGTGGCCCTTAACCCGGAACTGGATAGGTCCAATCCAAATATGCACCACTATAATAAGTCCCAAGAAGCACTGCGGGGCATAGTGAAGGAGGGTGGTCTAGTAGATAGTTGGAGGCATGTTCACCCATATTTGAAGGAGGGTACACACTTCACGACACGCTCGGGCACATGGGCGCGCCTTGATTATTGTTTGGTCTCAAGAGGGCTCGGGGACGCTATACGTGCTGTAACTCACCCAGCCCGGACGTTCTCAGATCATTGCCCTGTGAGGCTGGCACTCACACCACCGGGATATGGAACGCCCAGGCCACGCTGGCGACTGCAGCCCCATGCACTGCTTGACACGGTCTTTCAGACCGAGCTGGGGGAGGAGATCAGGGACTTCTTTATGAGAAACAAGGGATCAGTTGATACTGTCGAAATAATATGGGAGGCTTTCAAAGTCACTATTAGAGGGTATTGCATCTCAAAGAGCTTCGGAGTACTTCGAGACATACGGCGTACAATCCAAACGCTGGAACAGGATCTGAAGAGGTTAGAGGTCAGGATGAATAACGGAGAGACAAGGCGGGTACAAGTAGAATTTCGCGAGAAACTGACAGAATACGAACAGAATGCTGCTAGAGAGGTGAAATTCCAGAGTAAGTACTGGGTGGCTCGAAAGTACGGCGAAGGGGAACGGCCAGGAAAGGCATTAGCTGAAGCGACGAGAGGCCCCAGGTTCATGTCCCATATATTAGAAATTGAGAGCCTAGAAGGGACAATACATAGAGACACACCGGATATACTATCCACATTCGCCGCTTACTATGAGACCTTATACACCACACACCGCCAAGAAACAGTAGAATTAGGTGCCTATCTGGGAGATATAACACTGGGATGGCTTAGTAACACGCAAAGAGAATTCCTTAGTCAGCCTTTCGAATTAGATGAAATCAGGGAAGCTATCATGCATTTAAAAAACGGCAAGGCGCCCGGATTGGATGGTATCCCTGCCGAATTTTACAAAGCGTACATCGATATCATGGCGCCAGTCCTTAAAGAGGTTTATGAGGAGTCTATGGAGATTGGTACCCTACCCCCTCTATGAGGGAAGCGCTGGTGACATCTCTGCTAAAGCCCAATAAAATTCCCAGCTCCTGCGATTCATATCGTCCCCTGTCACTTCTCAATTGTGACACCAAAATTCTGGCTAAGATACTAGCCAATCGTCTCAATCTCCTAATGGAAAACCTTATCCTGCCTGATCAATCAGGATTTGTCCCTGGCAGGGCAACCAATCACAATCTTCGCACACTCTTTTCGCTTATACAGACGGTGGCGCCTGAGTTCCCACTTGCAGCTGTGTTTCTGGATGCCACGAAGGCTTTTGATTCCGTGGAGTGGGACTATCTGGTTGAGGTGCTGCACAGTATGGGGTTTCCAAAGATATATATATCCTGGATTCAATTGCTGTACCACGAGCCCACTGTTAGAGTACTGATCAATGGCCATATATCTCGCTCACTTCCTGTTTCGAGAGGCACGCGCCAGGGATGCCCGTTGTCTACGTTGCTTTTTGCTATCGCAATGGAGCCCCTGGCCTCTAGATTGAGACAACGGCATCAGGATAAGGCGTTTCGATGTGGCCTACGCCAAATATTGATATCCTTATATGCGGATGACGTGACATTATATATCAGGGACCCCAGGCACAACCTTAACCCCATACTACGAGAATTTATAATATTCGGCAGATTATCAGGTATCAATATCAATTGGGGGAAGTCTCAGTTGTTCCCACTTACACCAGCGGTACCACAATTCCCACTTGATTATCCGCTGGAGTGGTGTGATACTGAACTTCGCTATCTCGGCATACAGGTGACGAGAGACAGAGAAGACACCATACGGCTGAACTATGGTACAGCAATTGCACGCCTCAACAGTAATGTCACACGATGGATCTCTCTGCCTATATCACTCGCTGGTCGAGCCTCTCTAATAAAGATGGTGGTACTCCCTCAGTTCCTGTATCTGTTTGCAAACATACCCTATCACCCAGGAACAACCTTTTTTAAAACACTGCGGACGGCACTGATCACGCTAATTTGGGGAGGAAAACAACCACGACTTCAGTGGGCCAGCCTCATTAGGCCATATGAACAGGGTGGGCTAGATATACCCGACTTCGAGGTGTACTACTGGAGTGGACAGGCACAATATGCGTTCTACTGGATATATCCCCCACGTTACATGCCGCAAATAGCCGCAGAAGACTGGCTTGCAGATCCCGTTCCCCTGAACGGCATCATACACTGCCCTCGCCGCACTCGCTCCGCGCCTCCCACCACGGTCACTAGCACTGTGGATGCATGGAATTGCATTAGGGACAAACTCTTGTCGCCCTTCCTGTACTCCCCGCGACTTCCGTTGACCTATCACCCAGATCTACCACTATTGCAGGAAAGAGGATTCCTGAATCTTTGTAAACGGCTCCATGTGACGGCATGGGGGGACTTATTTCTGGACGGTACCTTCCGCTCCTCGGAGCACCTGTTTCAGGGCCTACGGTCCACACCACTAGACGTGTTCCTCTATGTACGGTTACGACAAGGGATGAGGGCAATCCTACCGGATTTCCCCAACGAGCCAGAAATTCTACCTCCGTTACACCAGCTGTTAAACCCTGCAGGTGGCAGCCACCTGGTGTCCGGACTCTATAAAAGCATACGCGCGACACAAAAGAAGCCTGTCAGCTCGGCATGCTTGCACTGGCAGGAGGAGCTGGGGCGAGAGGTGACTGAGGAACAATGGAGCTATTGCTGTTCCCAGACATCGCAAATCACGGCCAGTAACAGGCTGCGGATACTACATTACAAATTCTTGCAGAGGCTATACTACACGCCTGTAAAAAAATATAGATTCAAACTAACCGACCATGACAGATGCGACAGATGCAAAAGGGAGGGTGCTGGGTTTCTACATCTGGCCTGGGAATGCCCAGCAGTGCAGGCATACTGGGGGAGGTGCATGAGGCACTGGAGAAAATGCTAGACATAACATTGGACAGGGATCCCATGGTGGCCCTCTTGAGTTACACTGCATTAATCCCCAAAACGCACCGGAAGTTCCTCGGCATATCCCTGTTGATGGCCAAACGCAGGGTAGCCTGTAGATGGGGTAGAGGGCGCGCACCGAAATTCAAGGAATGGCTGACTGACCTAGTACATTACCAGGAGCAGACCACAACCTATATAGAACTACTGCCAATGGCCTCTAGGCCCACAGATATATGGGGACCACTCCAGGGTTATCTCCTTCTACAGCAGGGCTCCCAGTAGACGCTAGAGGGAGGACGGAGTCCAGTCAAACAGGGGTTGAAAGTATCTACTCTGCATTGCAGTTGCACCCACAACAAAACAAGCTCACGTATACGATACGGTAAATGTCAATGTATAGCCTAATGATTATCCGGATTGTTCCACACCACACACTTGTCGAGACAATTATGTAATGAAATGTCTGTACGCTGCTGTTGATTTACGATACTGTTTTATCATGTTCTGTATGAAAATACCAATAAAAAAATATTTAAAAAAAAAAAAAAAAAAAAAAGGTAGCCTTCGGAGAATGGAGGCATTATCTGATGGGGGTGAAACATACAGTCACGGTCTACACAGACCATAGGAATCTACAGTTTATGAAATTGGCTCACCTACTCACCCTGATGCAGCGCGTACAATAAAAACTATTCTCCTCCTAGGTTACTTATAGGTCCTCCAGGGGCAAACTATATTTTCTCACATCCACATGACGATGGGGCCCATAAGCATCGCCTAACACACACGCACACACCTGGATTTCCTTTATACCTTTACGAAATTCTGTATTCCTAGGAGAAGCATGAGAACTAAATGGAAAACACCATTTATGTACCGCTGGAAGGAGCCGGGATATCTTATTACCTTAACTTATCGCTTTCTTTTAGTTATTTCTTAAGATATTCCTGCTCATTGTTTTGTCGATGAATCATTCATGTAAAAAATTAGTTCATAGTGATTAAGACCAGCTAAATCACAATAACCAATTACTGATGTCACAATCATTTAGGAAAATAACCACTGAGTCATTTTGGTTTAAAGAATCTTAAATTTTATATAATTTTAAAAGCATGAGAAAGAATTTAAACTTTATTCAATTATTCATTCATTATTAAATTCAAATATTTATTAAACATAATCAATTTATTGCAGAAAGGAAATTTTTGTCATGAAGCCAAAACCCTAATTGCCTGCCTACCTTCCTAATTTAGCCTAATGATTTCTAACCTAAGTTTAAGAATTAGAAATGACCTGATTCTCATACTCAACTGGAAAATTAAGACAGCAACAGCAACTTCAGCTCGTCAGCATCAGCTACCTGCAACCCGTCTCATCTAACAGTCTTTCAGCATCTCCCGCTCAGTAAGGGATCGATCAGGACCACCCAGCACTGGAAGCCACCAACACCAACACGACTCTCCAACTCCGCTCCTGACTGTGACTGCGACTGACCCCTCCCACTAAGAGTAGGCCCTCTTATACCCTAATTCTAACTTTGCTAACTAATTGTTGCAACATTAATAACACGCTTTTCTTTCATTGGTCCATGCATGTCATCTTATTCATTCTTTTAATCAAGTTCTCTTGGATCCAATGGTCCTTGGATCATTTCCTTTCCCACACGTTCAAGACATGTTTCCATCCGCTTCGATCAGTACATTTGTAACTTCTTTCGATACATTCGAGAACTCCGCAGTCATTGTCCTTTCTCTTAAACTGGTTTCCCACGGGTCTTCTGCTGATCACCACGGCACACTATCAGTTCAATTAGGTCACATCAGCCTTGACCATTTCTCGCATCCTAGCCTCTCAGCAACATCACGAGGTTAGTTTTCTCCGACTTCATCCCGTGTCACATGTCCCCCTTGCGCCTGCGCACATCTTCCCACTGGCAGCCATTTTATATCGCCACTCGGTTATACTTTTAGAAGCACTAATTTGAAGTAAACAAAACATAATTAAAATAGAGAAAAATAGCCTTTTCGTTTCCCTCCCGTCATCTACGTACCCCAATTAGTTATTACCTAGCAGAAAGCAACATTTAAGCTGTTCCTTACTTACCATCACTATTGTTTTTGCAACGACACGTTTTATTTCTATGAAGCACAAAAAACATGCATTTATTTTAAATTAGTACGCATTTATTTTTACGTTATAATTAGACACACGGACATCCATTAATAGAATATTTAGCACACACATTTGCATGTTACCTTTCCCACACATACAGTGTTGATTAATACATTTAAACGAACATTTTATTAATTATTTATAAAATTTGTTAGGGGTTAAAAAAATTATTTTCCCTGCTCCATCAACTCCCCCTTTGGTGATTTTTAAATCACCACATAAAACCCAAGTTATACTTCTTTTCAGGCAGCATGTCTTTTATCCTTTGCTTTCTGTTATTTACACATCTGTTTCTTCTTCATCTTGTCTTTTTGTCTCCTTATACATGTTTTCTTTCATTTTCTCCAACTCAATTTCACCCATTTCTCTCTCTCTTTCTTTCATTATTCTGTTATTTCTTTTTATCTTATTTTGTCTTACTTTTCTTTTTATACACGTTATTACTATTTTCAACACCATGGCTAACAATATTACTACAGTTGCTATTATTATAACTTTCCCTATCATTAGTCTACTCATTCTGGTCAACCAATTTGCTACCGAAGAAAACCCTCTACCAAGTTTTCCCAAAACATTTTCAACCTCCAGTGGAACTAGTTCTTTGTGCAAATTTGTAATATTTGTAATATACTTCTGTATATTTTCACTTTTATCAGGAATGTAAGTACAACAATGTTGGACTTTCAACATTCCACAGACTCCACCCTCTTTTGCCAAAAGAATATCAAGGGCAAGCCGATTTTGCATCACCATAGCTCTCATGGCAACCATTTCGGTATTTACCATTAAGAACCCTCCCGCAGTATCTGTAGACAAACGATCTACTACTGTGGATAACTTCCGAATTTTAAATGCATTCAAAGATATTCCCACTGCTGGTATTAATGCTCCAAAAATATCACCTACAATTTCTGAAAAACTTTCCCTCTTTCTACGTGTAAAGCTATTAATCATCTTGTATGTTCCCTTTTCTTCTCTGTCCATATGAAAGATTTTTGGAAAGACCAGGCCTACATAGCAAGTTCCATACCAATGGTCCGGTAACCTGTAATAAGCTCTATTCCCACAAATATAATAGATACCTGGAAATATTGGATCTTTTCCACCTTTGAATCCCCAACCTCCCAGAATTTGATAATTGTCATAGCAGATACTGGAACCTACAAAGTAATTGTCATAGACTGTCTTATTTCTCCTAATACACAACTTTCCTGTTTGCGGCCAATCTAATGTCATTGCTGCATTTATCTTTTTCCCTTCATGATTTCCTTCCTCAAACGTCCATAGATGTTTTCCTTCCTCTTTCATTGCTTCTTTTTGAAATTTCATTCTTCTTTCTTCAACCATTTCTAAAAATACTTTTTTTCTTTCTTTAACTCACAGGTAAGGTTGTTACTAACTATTTCTTCTAACGTTAATTTTCTATGTTCTAGAAAGAATTCTCCTAAAACTTTTGCTGGTTTTACTTTGTTAAGTTCTGGTACTACTGGAATGTTTGCAAAAATCTTATCTATGTCAGTATAATAAGATTCTAATCTACCTGTTTTATAAAATAAACTTGCTATTACACTACGGGGCCGATTCCGATTCGGGCCGGAAATTTCTCCGACCGAGCCGGATCCGGAGAGATTTCCGACCGAATCGGACCCGTGCAGTCCGACCGAACGAGTACGATGCGTCCGTATGTTATCGGACTCGAGTCGGTCGGACTCCCATTGATGTCAATGGGAGCCGGTCGTACAACGCGTACGCGGGCTCCCATTGACTCAATGGGTGCGAGTCGGACAAGGGCGCCCCCTACAGCGGGTACGCGGCGGAGCGATTCGCGCCGTACACGCACAGGTAGGGGGACCCATGGGTCCCCCTGTGTGCGACTCGCGCGGCTACGCAGTACTGGGGGTCCGACACGGACCCCCAAAGTACGGCTCTGACAGCTCTTACGAGCCGGAGTGCGCGGCTCGGTCGGACTGCTCGCGGCGCGCATCGTACTTACCCGGCCGGGAAACGTCTCCATTGCGCGGTGCGAGTCGAGTCCGAGCGAGTCGGTCGGAGCGGTTCGAGTCCGAGCGAGTCGGTCGGAGCTGTCGGGACGCCCGGACGAGTCGGTCGGCGATTTCGCATCGTACTCGCTCGGCCGGACCCGCGTACGGTTCGGTCGGGAAACAGGGCTCCGAATCGGATCCGGTAAAGCCGAATCCTATTCGGAGCCCTACCGGCCGAGATCGGAATCGGCCCCTACATGTTATTCCATAAGTTAGAGGTAGGTGATGATAAGTCACACCTTCTGACACTGATGCAGGCAACTGCATACAAACATAACAATCTCTCACATCCATTGTCTCTACATATTCGTACAACAATTTTGTAAAAACATTTTTAGAAAAGTCTGTTACTGACTTATCCTTATGTAACTCTGTAACTTCTTAAAATAACTGGTTTTTTAATATTAGTTTCTTTTTCTGGTTTAGTATCATTCTTTGCTTCTATCACAGCTAAACTAATAGGAATTGTGATTGCTAAAACTATCCATATGGTCATTAATAACCCTGTAGAAAAGCAGCACATTTTACACCATCTTTTTACAAATTCACATTTATCTCTTCTATCCCTAGTATTTTCCATTTTGCTTTTTCTATTTGTTAAGTTTCAGAAAATTGTGTCACTACACCTCAGAAATGACTTAGATGCCACTCTGCTTTCAAAAAGTCTTTGCTTGGTACTTTCTTTTAATTCTCTCCAGAATTCTTTCGTTGTCACATCCGGTGATTTGTCACATCCAGTAAAATTGTCATGTCCGGCAGAAGCACTATAAGTCTTCTCTTCAAGTTTGTTGCATCTCACCTTTTCCCATTCGACTTCTTAGTCTCTGGTTTTTCGTGAGTGTTTTCTTCTTCTTTGTAATCTGTCAGTGCAATATACAGCCACTCAGGTGACTTATACTTTGCATTCACTTTCTTTGTCTTTTGGACTTTTGTAATCTTTTTCCACTGGGTTTTTCTTGTCCCTTTTGACTTGTTATTTCATTCACTTGTTCAGCACTTTCGTCTCCTGCTCTTATTATTCTATATCTCAATTTTCTTATATAGCTGTTGGGCCAATTATCTCCTTTTCTTGGCCTTTTGGCTTCACCTTCTTTTTCTTCTCTTTCTGATTTCCAATTTCTTTTTCTTGATTCAGTTTTTGCCTTTTCCTCTTCTCCACTTTCTTCAGTTTCTGTTTCAACTGTTTCACTATTGTCTCTTATTTTGAAACTTATGATCTCGTCATCTCCTACTGGTGGATCTGTCTTCTCCTTCTTGTTTTCCCTTATTACTGTCCCTCCTCGGTGTTCTTCCGATTTGGTGTTTTCCTCCCTTTCTGCTTCTAAATTTCCCTGTTCTTCTGTTTCTCTATCTGTCCCTATTGCTCCTCGGGGTTCTTCTCGATTTTCTAACTTTTTGTGTATTTCTTTCCCTACTTCATCTATTAATATTATTTCTGAAGGATTTCCACCATAACTTGTACTTGGTTGTTCATCTAGCTCAATTTCTTGCTCAGTTTCTTCTCTAATTGGTTTATAACCCCAAGTTCTCCTTCGGAATTCTTCACAGTTTGCAACTGAATCATCAGATTCTGAATTTGTGTCAGACGTTTCCAGATGTCGACTTACAGGTCGATCTTCAAGTTCTGGAATTTCTGAATTTCTTTCTTCTTCTTCTTCTTCTTCTTCTTCTTCTTCTCTAGAGGTGTTTGCCGTTGGGGTTTCCAGATGTCGACTTTCAGGTCGATCTTCAAGTTCTGGCACCCTTTCTCTTATCCTTGTTGTCCCAGCCGTTAAACTTTTATCCCACACTTCCAGACGTCGACTCACATGTCGATCAGTAGGTTCTTGAACTCTGATTGTGTGGCTGGCATGGACCCAGTTCTTCACTCCTGCACACTTGACTGCAGTCGTTGTTACTAGGATTACCTGTCGTGGTTCGTCCCAGCGAGGAACTAGACAGTTTCTTCTCCTGTGGATTTTTATACGGACCCAGTCTCCTGGATTCAAGTCGTGGGCTGGTTTTCTTTCAAGAGTGGTCGCATCCGGTCCCACCTGATGAAACACAGAACGCACCACATCAGCCAGTCCCTTGCAATAATCCAGTACTAGATCATCAGTTATAGTTAATAACTTGTTGACAGGTACGTGTGCTTGTCTCATTGCTCGTCCCATGATCATCTCATGAGGACTGAGTCCAGTTTTCTTTTCAGGGATGCTTCTGATGGTCATCAGAACAAGAGGCAGTGCATCTGGCCATTTGAGTCCTGTAGCTTGACACATTTTTCCTAATCTGTTTTTAATTGTTCCATTAATCTGCTCCACTACCCCAGAAGCCTCTGGTCTGTAAGCACAATGTAGTTTTTGTTTAATACTCAATGCTTCACAAATCAATTGGATCAACTCATTTTGAAAATGTGTTCCTCTATCTGTCTCAACCGTGACTGGAAAACCATACCTTGGAATGAACTCTCGCAGCATAAGTTTTGCCACTGTTGTTCCATCATTCCTTCTTGTGGGGTATGCCTCCACCCAACGAGAGAACAAACAGATGACCACTAGAACATATCTTAGTCTGTTACTAGGGGGCATCTCTAGAAGTCCAACTGCATTCTAGTGAATGGACCTCCTTCTCGTCCTATTGTTCCTAGACTCACTACTGTTTTTCTTCCTGGGTTAAACTGCTGACAAATAAGACATCTTTGACAAAGACTTTCAGCAATGGCTCTGAATTTTGGGTTATACCAGGTTTGTCTAAAAAGTCTGATCATTGCATCTCTCCCAATATGAGCTTGTCCATGGTACATCCGTGCCATGTCTGCAATCATGCTATCAGGCATAACTGGTCTTTCATCTCTGTATACCCACACACCATTATTTTCCTGTCTTCTACATCCTGCTTTTATCCAGTAATCTTTTTCCTCATCACTTGCAGTTTCTTGTAACTGTCTTACTTCATCCCATGTCTCGACAGTATTAGTAAAAAGCAAAGGAGAAGAGATATGCTCCCTTTCTCTATTTTTGTTCATGGACACCATGTTCTCTGCACAATATTTGGCTATCTCATCAGCATAATTATTGCCGACGGCTATGTAATCTTCGTTTTTCTTATGCGCCTTGCACTTCACTACAGCAATTTGTTTAGGCAACTGTATCGCCTCAAGCAGCTTTTTAACAAAATCTCCATTTCTGATAGGTGTTCCTGCAGACGTCAAGAAACCTCTTTGTGACCAAATCTGACCAAAGTCATGTACGATGCCGAAACCATATTGGCTATCGGTCACAATCGTGACTCGTACATTCCTTCCTAATTTACATGCTTGATTCAAAGCAATCAGTTCTGCAACTTGTGCAGACCTTATTCCTTTCAGACAAGACACTTCCATCACAGTTGCCACTGTGCACACTGCGTAAGCTGCGCTTAAAACTCCTTCTTTTGTTCTCAAGCATGAGCCATCCACAAACATGACATAATCAGATTCCTTTAACGGTTCATCTTTTATGTCAGCTCTTGGTTTCGTGCAATATTCCAGCACGTTCAGACAATCATGATCTACTTCGTCCTGTTCAATTATATTCTCCTCATCTGGCAATGATGTTGAAGGATTCACATTCATGCATCTATCTATGGTCACAATTTCAGCACTCAAGATGACTTTTTCGTACTTAGTCAGCCGACTATGTGTCATGTACTGTGTTTTTGTTCTTGTCAAAAGAATTTCTACTGAATGGGGAACATATACTCTCAGTGGATACCCCATCACTATACCTTCACTTTGTTCCAGACTTACACAAGTAGCAGCAACTGCTTTCAGACATCCAGGCAATGCTTTTGCTATAGGATCTAAAACAGCTGAAAAATAAGCAATTGGTCTTTTTGTTGTTCCATGTTTTTGTACCAGTACTGAAAACGCACATCCATCTCTTTCACTGCAGTACAACTCAAAATCCTTCTCATAATCAGGCATGCCTAATGCAGGTGCCTCACACAGTTTCTTTTTCAATTCTTTGAAAGATTTCATTTCTTCTTTGTTTAACTCAAAAGGGTCTTTTACATCTTTCTTGGTCAACTTTTGTAATGGTTTTGCAATCAAAGAGAAACCACTTATCCATTGTCGGCAATATCCAACCATTCCCAAAAACATTCTTACCTCTCTTTGAGTCATTGGTGCTCTCATTCCTTGAATCATTCTTACTCTTTCTGTCGCTATCTTTCGCACTCCTTTCTCAATTTTATGCCCTAAAGACTGGACTTCTTTCTGACAAAACTGTAATTTTGAAGGAGACACTTTATGTCCTCTTTTCTCTAGATGGTTCAGTAAAGCAATTGTATCACTTACACATGCTTCTATTGTTTTCGATGCCACCAACAGGTCATCGATATACTGCACCATCACTGACTTTTCTGGCATTTTCAAATCTTCCAGAGATTTCTTTAGAATCTGATTAAAGATTGAGGGGCTTTCTGTATACCCCTGAGGAATTCGGCACCATGCCAAAATACGCTCTCCAAACCGGAACGCAAATAATGGCTGGCTATCTGGATGCAAAGGAATAGAGAAAAATGCGTGACACAAATCTATCACAGTGTACCACTCAGCTTCATGTGGAATTTGATATAGAATTACTGCAGGGTTTGGCACTATTGGACAACAGGGCACAACTATTTTGTTGATCTTTCTCAAATCCTGTACTATTCTATATGTTCCATTTGGCTTTTTCAGTCCCATAATAGGTGAATTACATGGACTGCTCATTATTTCTTTTAGAATTCCCTGTTCAATCATTTTATTTATCACAGGAGTTATTCCTTCAATTATTTCTGGAGTTAATTTGTATTGTGGCGTATTCGGGTAAGTTGTCCCTTCTTTTACTGTTACTTTTACGGGATCAACTTCTTTCATTAATCCAATGGATTGTAAAATCCCACACACTTTCTTTTACTGCACTCTTTAATTCTTCTGGAAGTTTTTCTGCATCAAATGCAGGAAACAAACCATTCGTTTCAGGTTCCTGATTCATCAAAGTTACTTTATACAAGACATCTTCATCTGAAGTCTGAAATCCAATTCCATCTGGCGTACAATAAATTGTGCAATTCATCTTGCACAAGAGGTCACGACCCAAAAGATTTACAGGACTACAATCGCACACTACAAATTTATGCATTTTGCTAAAAGAACCAATTTTTACTTCCACCAATTCAGTAAGTGGGGTTTTAATCTGCTGATTGGCTACTCCTACTACTTGGATGTATTCACCTGAGAGAGGAAGGTTTGGAATTTCCACTGATCTAACAGTAGAACGGGTAGCTCCAGTATCGACAAGGAATGTTACATTTGCACCATTCACTTCTCCATCCACAAAGGGACCAGACTGATCTACCTCTAGAGTTGCGCCAAGCACGCACTCTTTCCCCTCTCCTGGGCACCGTCAGAATCTTTCATCCGGGTCATCCTCACTCTGACGCAACCAATACTGAGAAATGTTAGCTGCTCGCGGCAACTGTGTTACCTGCTCTCCTCCGTAGAATCCTGTTTCTGTACTGTATCTTTGCTGGTTAACAGTGTTGGGAAGTGGTGGTTGCGGCACCTGACTTTGTTGAACAACTACCTCATTCTGCACCTGTGGAGTTAATGATTGATTTTCCGGATTAGGTTTAGGTGGGAATTTACACTCGTTTCTCCAATGCCCTAATTTTCCGCAATTATGACATGGCCATTTCTTCTTTGCCTCTTCTAGACTCACTTGATCCTTTCCTTTACCTATGTTCGGTCGCATTTTATTCTGTCCTGTTTCATTTCCATTATTATTGTCCAATTGAGCTTCTTGTTTTTCTGCCACCTTCACCTGTGCCCACATTGCCTTCTCTTTCAACTTACGCTGTTTACTCTCTATTTCATCACTACAATACTTAGCCAGGGTATCCTGCTTGTTGCCACCGTTGCCACCGTTGTTGTTGGGGACTACCTGTCCCAGGATCCTTCCCTGGAGGGGAGGAGTATCGCCGAAAAACGCGCTAAAAGGCGCGAATCACCTCCGCGGCGTGGGACGCCAGTGTATCCTGCTTGTTGCCACCGTTGCCACCGTTGTTGTTGGGGACTACCTGTCCCAGGATCCTTCCCTGGAGGGGAGGAGTATCGCCGAAAAACCCGCTAAAAGGCGCGAATCACCTCCGCGGCACGGGACGCCAGTGTATCCTGCTTGTTGCCACCGTTGCCACCGTTGTTGTTGGGGACTACCTGTCCCAGGATCCTTCCCTGGAGGGGAGGAGTATCGCCGAAAAACGCACTAAAAGGCGCGAATCACCTCCGCGGCGCGGGACGCGCGCGGGCTCGCCCGGGCCAAGGGCGGGCCCGTCCTTGCCCGTCATCGCCAGGTAGAGGCAGGGCTGGGCCACCTTTCTTTGAAGCACGATCAAGGACCCCGATACAGGTACTGTTGTTCCTCTGGTGTTCGGTCCCACGGATGGTGTGACTGTCTACTGGCAGACCATAGTGCCTGGACAGGGGGGATTGCGAGCGTCTTTAGGCATTTCCTGCTCTTCTCCCCAGAGCGCGGTCCCGCGGCCTGTCTGCGCCCAACTGAGACTGACTGAGACTGGGCTGGGACACCCCTCTGAAATCTACTGGACAAGGTACTGTTGGAGAGGAATGTAGAACTTGGTGCCCGGTTGCCAAAATGGGGAAACGGAAGGCAGGGGATGTTGTTAACCATGAGCACAGTATTAAAAAACTAAAGAAATCCGGCGTAAACAAACGAGGGGTTAGGCCTGGGGGTACAGCTCAAGAACAAACCACTTTGGCGGACATTGATACATTAATTAACGAAGTGGAACAGTTGCTTACAACAGGTAATAATAAGAATAAGGTCAAAATGGCGAAGGTTCCGGCTATGTTTAAAAAATCAATTGCACGTGGGGGTATCAACATGGCCATATCTTTGTCTGAGAACCCCTGCTCACTACGATCCTCTGATTATGAATGCCAGTCTAATGAGCTTGTTCCCGTTGTGGATCAGACGTCTGTATCCTCTAAGTCTACTGATATAATTCTTGCTGACCAATTGACTGAGACCCCATGTTCTTTATACCCAACAATTGCTGTAATTCCCAATATCCCCTGCTCCAACCGGTATGGCCCAATTGCCCCTTTGGATGTACCTGAAGAAGTTGAGCTCTTGGATTCTATAGCTCAGGCTACTACCTCTTTGCCAGGTCCGCAAGGTGTACATACAGCTATGAAGAATTCTCTAGTGGACAATGATATGCTGTTTAGTAAAATGAATGAGCTTTGTACCCAATTAAGAATATTGTCATCAAATGTCTTGTCTTTTAAATCTAAGTTTGTGTGTAGTTGTTGTTGTAGTTGTACGAATTCTGGGCTTTTACCAAGTAAAATGATTTCTCCCTCTGGAGTGGGTAGTGATGTAAGGCCGGCTACTGACTCTGTGCATGGAAGGACCAATGGGAAACATTGTACGGAGGCCCTTACTGGTTCTAGTTTCCTTAATAATAATAACTATTCGAAATTTATAAAACAGACCCAGCCAAAGGACTCATTTCCGTTGGCCACGAATTCCAACTCTGTGCTTACGAATCCCACTGCACTCTTACCCAAGTGGTCTTCTAATCAAATGTCAGTGTCTGAGCCTCCCTTCCTTAGAGGGCGACCACAATCTTTTGCTTCATCCGTGTTTCTTCCATCACCATCCTTTATTTTACCAACTGGCTCTGTTCCTTGTTTTTCTGAAAGGAATTTATCCCTGAAGTCTGACCATCAACTACCTAGGGATAAGTGTAAACGTAATAGGTCCATTTACATGGTACAGGTTCCCAAGCTGAATTCAGGTGACAGGGAAGATATGGAGGCACTGATTAATAAGGTGATCTATTGGTTGAGACATGAGCGGAATTGTCTATCTATAATTAGATCTGATATTTTATTTGCAAAGAGACGTTTAACTCCACTCTCGCAGTTTGACCATATCCATATCGTTCTATGTACTAATTTTTTAGCTGAAAATTTAATTAACTTTGCTGTGCGTACTTGTGACTATGTTGGTGGAAAACAAACTGATATACAATTAAAAGCAATTTCCCCATTGCAGTGGGCTCAGATGGGGCAATCGAATGAGAACTATGCTATATCTTCTGATGTCCCTAATACTTGCACCATTCCTTTACAATCTCCTATGAATGCATTAGATTGACTGTATGTAAGGTCTGTGTGCGTAAATACCAGTTTGGATAGCAATAGCCCTGGGGAAATGAGCCAAGTAGGGGTGGGAAAGATCGTGTGTGGTTTAAATCATGTTATTAAACAAACGTCTTCTTTGGGTAGCTCCAATACTGAAGCTGTTTCACATGATATGGTGGATAGGTCATGTGGGAAGCTGAAGAGCGGTGAACTTATTATACTGCGACCCCTGGATGACCATATTAGATCTCAGGGTATGATAGAGCCTAGTACTGATATTCATATAGTTGATGAGTCCAATAATTCCCAGAAATTAAATCTATTGTCTTGGAATATTGCAGGTATCGGCCAGAAATTATGTGATCAGGACTGGATAAGTTACATTGCGAGGTATGATGTATGTCTACTGCAAGAAACTTGGGCTATAGAGAAAACTTATATAGATGGATATGCATCCTTTAGTGTAGACGCTAAGCCAGCCCTTCAGTTTGGTAGAGCTAGTGGTGGACTTTTAACTTTGATCAAGAATGGTCGCTTTAGCTCTGTCACTACTATAGAAATAGACTGTTTAGATTTAATGGGAACCTTAGTCACCCTATCGTCTGGTCTTTCTTTGGCAATTTTTAATATTTATGTAAGGCCAACTCGATCTATTGATACATCTACGACTTTAGCATTATTGGACACTATATTGGATAAATTATCCCCGGATACAAGAATTATAGTGGCGGGAGATTTTAACACCGGCTTTGAACCCTGCTCCTTCTTATCTGAGACTACTGTGGAGGAAGATGAGCAATGGGGAATTCCTACATTGCAGGTGCCCATGAGGAAAAATCTCACATCATGTGCTTTACAGATAGTTTCATTGGTCATTGGTAGAGGTCTTAGAGCCCTAAATGGTCGTACTCACCTCTGATCCCCTGTGTGCACCAACATTTAAGAGAGGTATGTGTGCCAGTATAATTGATTATGTATTGATTGATGTGAGAATGTGGCCCTTATTAGCCGATATGGAAGTCAACGTTAGGTCTGATAGTGATCATAACTCTCTCGAAGTGGTACTTGCGGGAGAGCCTTTGGTTTCTGGGTGTGCTGCTATTTTTACAAATGTTCCTGTAGCATTGGCTACCAATAATCGACGTGCTGTTAGGTGGCCGGAAGTTATGGCTAACCCGGATGTTTATTCAAAAGTTTATAAACAGTTTATTACCTCTTTTGACCCTTACGAGGGGATAGATACAGCAGGAATACCTATTTTATTAGTCCATATGCAGCTGTTCGATGGTCTTCAAAAGATATTCTATAGAGAGGTGACTATTACGAAGTCGGCACACTGTAAGTATCACGACTGGTTCAATCCTGCTTGTAAAGTAGCTAAGAATCTATTAAAAATAGCTATTGATGAGGGTGACAGAGGTAAAATTGGTACCGCTAGAGGTTTTTATAAAACACAGCTTAGAAAGGCTAGAAGAGATTGGGAAGATAAGTTTTGGCAGGATCTACTTGCAGCCACTAAAACCAAGGACAGTAGATCGTTTTGGAAATTGGTCGCCCAGAGACACTCCGAAGGAGTAAAGTACCCAAGTTTTAATATACCACCTGACGACTGGGTAGCTCATTTTTCATCATTGTATTCGCTAAGGAAGTCGGTTGATATTGACAATGGTACTAATATAGTGGAGGACGCTATCTCGCCACACATAACGCAAGAACAATATAGTAACCCTGTCAAATTCAGTCTTGAAGAGACAAGCCGTGCAATTCAGTCTCTCAAAATGGCTAAAGCACCGGGACCTGACAAAATCCCGGGTGATCTTTTTAAGTCAGAGCCATTAAACTGGTCAAGCTATTTTAATCTTCTATCGAATGCTATCTCCGCCGGGGGAGCGATCCCTGATTCATGGAGGGGGGCTGAGATAATAACTATTTTTAAAAAAGGTGATGCTAATAACCCAGCTAATTATAGGCCTATTAGTTTGTTAGATAACGCACAAAAAGTTTTTAGTCGCCAAATCCTGAATAAATTAATCGAATGGATGGAAGAAAAAGAAATACTTTCCCCCTTCCAAGCAGGTTTTAGAAGTAAAATTAGTACTGTTGATCAGATTTTTAGATTTACATTATTGTACTGGAAGACTGTGCTTTTACGTAAGGGTGTGCTGTATGTGGCTTTTATTGATCTTAGAGCTGCCTTTGATCTTATTCCCGATCGAATCTGTGGCAGGTTCTTACTAATATGGGTGTTCCCAGCAATCTTGTATATTTATTGAGTAAATTACACGAAAACAACTATGCTCAAGTACGCTGGAGACCAAATGGAGAACTAACCGATTGTATTCCTATCGAACGGGGGGTTAGGCAAGGCTGTGTCCTTGCCCCCACCTTATTTTCCCTTTATTTAAATGATGTGGTTAATGTCTTGGAAAACTGTGTAAATGATTCTCCTATGTTAAACGGTATGAAGGTACCAATATTGCTCTTCGCGGATGACTCCCTACTTATTTCAAAGTCCCCTATGGGTCTCCAGATCCTGGTTAACAAATTTTTAGGGTTTTGTAATGAGAGGGGACTCGAGCTGAATGTTAATAAAACAAAATATATGATTCTAGGCAAGGGGGTCAAGAAAGGTAATCCGACTATTCGGGTTGGAAAAGACGTCCTTGAGAGGGTTGAAAACTTTGATTATTTGGGAGTACGATTTAGGGATAATTTTAATTGGTTAGATCAGATCATGAAAAGTAAATTTCTTATTGAGCACAGGTCAAATGCCATTCTGAGAACACAAAAGAGAACGGTATCTCACGTGGTAGCCCCGGTTATGGAGATTTACCGCGCAAAGGCGCAAGGGGCTGCCCTTTATGGAGCTGAAGTGTGGGGCTATGTTGATGCTAAGCCTCTTGCACTGGTAGAAAACAGTTTTGTTAGGAAAATGCTATGTCTTCCCCAGAGCACACCTCTTATTCCATTGTATTTGGATTTAGGATTAAAAAGAATATCAGACCTAGTGGCTTTGAAAGTCTTGATCTACTGGGTTCGTCTTTGGTGAACACCGGAGCTAGTTGATTACAGAGAATCCCTGACCGATGTTTTAAATATACCAGGTGCTCGATCGCTCCCATGGTTTAAACACGTGTTTTCGTGGGTGAGTATGTTAGGTCTCCGTAGATTTTGGGATGAACCTACTAAACTTAAGAAAGTCGATCAGCATCTTCTTAAAACTACTTATTGGAATTTTATAAATGAATGTGTATTAAGAAAAAATTATGTAGGATCTCTGACCAACAGTTTTTTTGATTTTAAATCTACTCCATTATTGGAAGATTATATGGATTTTATACCTTTTGCTTTCCCTAAAAGCCTTTTTATACGGTTTCGTTTGGGGACCTTGCCTATAAGATCATTTACTCATAAATGGAATCCTGCACAGTCAGAATTGACTTGCCCAATGTGTAAACAATGTGATGAAAATGAATCACATTTGCTATTTTTTTGTCCAGAGTATTTGTCCCCTCGTAGGAGGTGGATCATTCCGATTTGCCGGGAAATGGGACTTGTACATTATCAAATAGCATTACGGATTCTAAAAACTAATCTCTCCCCTAGAATAGTTGTAGCTGTTAGCAAATTTTTAGAGGCAGTCTGGTATAAGCGCAATGCAATTTTAAAGTTAGATCAGTGTAAGGATTAAGGATGTGTTTTAAATCTATTGCTTATTATTATTGATGAATTCTTTTATTCTGTATTGTTCTGTTAGGTGTAACTTTTAGGTACTGTTTGTTGTTGGATCATATGTACAGTGCTAATGAAATTATTGTCTTTTAACATCTATGATATTATTGCTGCTGTTATTGTACCCAACTCTGAAGCACTATGCACTTTAATTATGGACCTATTGCTGCTATTATTGTATTTACAATTGTAACGTAATTTGAAGCATTATGCACTTTAAATATGGATATACTGCTGCTATTATTGTTGTTATTGGACATGTATTTGCTGTATTATTGGTCAATTTGATGTATAGGTTGTTGGTTGATACTTTGATGGTTGCAATAACCGAATAAAGTTATATACTACTACTACTTAGCATACCTCAGCACCTCATCTACACTTCCATTCTGCCAGTTTATCATGTGTTGCTTAATCATATCACTTATTTCTTGTTTCAGGCCAAACACAAATCGGTATACAAAATGACTCATGTCTTTTTCACTCAATTCCTCATAACCACTATACTGCTTGAAAACCAATAACAATCGCTCATAATATGCATGTACAGACTCCTTACTTTCCTGTGTAGTTCTATCGATTTTTACCCAATCTGTCTCTTTAGGAGGAATCTTATTCTTCAAAAAGGTAATCACCTTATCGTACTTCTTCATCACATCAGGACCTGGAGCTCCTGTCTTAGGATCTCTTGGATATTCTGTAGTTGGCCAGTCAACTGTAATCTTACATTCTGACCACAAATCTGTTGGTACCACTATGTCAAATAATCCATCTAAATCTATCCACAACACTTTTGAGACTTTTACAAACCTCTCTACTTGTCGGTACCACTCAACTGGCTTCTCTCTTAGCTTTGGAAAGTCATTGGTAAATGACAGTATGTCCTGCCTAGTCCAGGGAACATGCACGTAACTACCACCTGGAGTTTCTCTCATGGGGTATTCTTTGGCAACAGATTCTTTTTCAGTTATCATAAAAGCCAATGATCCTTTGTCTGTAGTTTTCTCATTCTTCTTTGTCCATCTAACCTTCCATCTGTCGACATCACCCCATTTTCTCAACAACACAATTAACTCTTTTATCTGTGTCAGCCTTCCTGCCGTGTTCAAATTTTCAATATCCTTTTCACAAAAGTCTACTCTATATGGTTTCTGCAACGTTTTCACTTTCGCAAAGTCTATTCCAATCTCACTGGCTACTTCTTCTAGTTTGTCATGTAAATTCTTTGCCCTCCATGTAATACTTTTGCACAGAAACATTATTTCATCATCCTGGTAATTTTTTATCTTTTCGGTACCAATTGTTCCTAGAATTAATTCTTCCATGTCGATTTTTAATCTAATTACATCTAATGGTTTTTCTTCTGGTTCTTTTATTTTAAATGCCTTCATCCACTAATTTAACTCATCAGGAGTCGGACCTATGGGTGTATTATTTAGTTCTATCCAATTACCACTCTTTTCAGGGGTTTCTGTTGCAGATTCTGTTACCATATGCATTTTCCTACCTTTGCACTCATTCACCGTCAAATTTGTAGGTGGACTTGGTCTGTAAGTACTAGCCAAATTACTTGTACTTGCACTTTGTTCCATCCTTTCTTTTTCTCTCTGAAATTGTGAACTCATGGGAATCACCAAAGATCGTTCATCACTTTTCTGATTCTCAAAAACGGGTATTACTGGACCTATTGTTACAGGCACAGTAACTGCTTCCATATTTTTCGTTAATTCTCTAATCTTCTCAGTTAGTTCTTTTGTTGTCCTTGCTAATTCGCTTGCATTGTCGCTTTCTATTCCTTCATTTTGAGAAGTTCTCATTTGTTCTTGTGACCTATTTATTTCAATTCTCTTTTCCGGACTTTTATTTCGCATAGTCTCTATTAGCGGCGCATTTGGTGTCACCACTGTAGAACTCTGCTGATACGGAGGTGGATTTCTATTTAAAATATCTTCCAGCAACTCGTCATCCGTTTCGCTCTCATGCATATATTTTTCCCTCTCTATATGTTTCTTTTTCTCAGTCCGCTTTTTCTTAGTCCCTTCCTCAACTGTAAAAGCTGGAAACAAACCTCCTGTCATGTTAGCACATCTCCATCGTTTTATTCTATCTTCATGATTTATTCCCCACAACCTTCCAGGCATAAACTCATGATCCCTAAAACCTCTGAATCTCTCTCGCTCATACATCTCATCCTCCCATTCCGTCAATGCTTCAAACTGTGTTGGTCTAGGTCTAGGTTCCAATTTACACATTTTTTCTCGCAAATTTCGCAAAACCGCTACACTAAATGAACCATTCTCAGGGAAAGCTAAAGCACCATCATTCTTCGTATACTTTGCCCAGTTTTCCAACCATATGCACGTATGATATCCATATTTCAGCATCATATGTGAAGCTGCTGATTTCGGCGGAGGAATTACTTGTCCCTCTCTAGTCACAACCTTTTTGTCTTTCTTAAAGAAATTCTTCAATTTCGTCGTCCATGACGTTCTCTCCCTTTCATACTCGTAATACGGCATGTTTTCTATTTGTTTTCTCTTTACGCTAACGCTGTTCTGTGTACGGAACTTCGACCAATTACAGCGCGACTCACACTAACGTACCAATCAGAACAATTCCCTCCGTCCGCGAACCAACCAATCCTAGCGCGGCACTTTTCTACGTCACTCCTGCTCTGTGTTCACGTGACTAGCGCACTATCCAATCCTAGCGCGGAACTGTTCTACGTCACTTCTGCTCTTTTACCCCTCCTTTACAAAATTTATCGGCAATTTTTCTTTTCGCTGTTTTCTCCGTTAGTTACAACAATTAAAACAATTCCATAGTCTGATTCGCTAAACAAAAGTGACAGCTTTGTCCTTTTACACAAGAACCCTGTATTTCCAGTAGGCAGCGCTTACCTCTACCCTACCACAGAATTTTCTACTCTCGCTGATAAAGTAGCACTTCCCTCTACCTTACCCTTCTTTCAAGCAAACAATTTACTCGTTTCTCTGGGGATAAGACACATGTGGAGACTAGGCTCCTGAGAATTAAGGCCAAATTTTCACAAGTAAACGTGATTTGCTATCTTAATTACACATTTTTCGTACAGAAAAACCCTAACATAACACAACCTGTGTTATTACCAAAATGAATTCAGACCATATACCAAATTCCATGTGACTTCTCTTGCCACACGTGTTTCACTTCCTACATCCCAGAAGCGTGAAAACTCACATATAACATAACGCGACTCAACATATAGTGTTAGTCATCAAAAATAATCAATAATCAATAATCAATAATCACTAAACTAATCTATAGAAAACCATAACTCTGCTACCAAGAAATCTGATGCAGCGCGTACAATAAAAACTATTCTCCTCCTAGGTTACTTATAGGTCATCCAGGGGCAAACTATATTTTCTCACATCCACATGACGATGGGGCCCATAAGCATCGGCTAACACACACGCACACACCTGGATTTCCTTTATACCTTTACGAAATTCTGTATTCCTAGGAGAAGCATGAGAACTAAATGGAAAACATCATTTATGTACCGCTGGAAGGAGCCGGGATATCTTATTACCTTAACTTATCGCTTTCTTTTAGTTATTTCTTAAGATATTCCTGCTCATTGTTTTGTCGATGAATCATTCATGTAAAAAATTAGTTCATAGTGATTAAGACCAGCTAAATCACAATAACCAATTACTGATGTCACAATCATTTAGGAAAATAACCACTGAGTCATTTTGGTTTAAAGAATCTTAAATTTTATATAATTTTAAAAGCATGAGAAAGAATTTAAACTTTATTCAATTATTCATTCATTATTAAATTCAAATATTTATTAAGCATAATCAATTTATTGCAGAAAGGAAATTTTTGTCATGAAGCCAAAACCCTAATTGCCTGCCTACCTTCCTAATTTAGCCTAATGATTTCTAACCTAAGTTTAAGAATTAGAAATGACCTGATTCTCATACTCAACTGGAAAATTAAGACAGCAACAGCAACTTCAGCATCAGCTACCTGCAACCCGTCTCATCTAACAGTCTTTCAGCATCTCCCGCTCAGTAAGGGATCGATCAGGACCACCCAGCACTGGAAGCCACCAACACCAACACGACTCTCCAACTCCGCTCCTGACTGTGACTGCGACTGACCCCCTCCCACTAAGAGTAGGCCCTCTTATACCCTAATTCTAACTTTGCTAACTAATTGTTGCAACATTAATAACACGCTTTTCTTTCATTGGTCCATGCATGTCATCTTATTCATTCTTTTAATCAAGTTCTCTTGGATCCAATGGTCCTTGGATCATTTCCTTTCCCACACGTTCAAGACATGTTTCCATCCGCTTCGATCAGTACATTTGTAACTTTTTTCGATACATTCGAGAACTCCGCAGTCATTGTCCTTTCTCTTAAACTGGTTTCCCACGGGTCTTCTGCTGATCACCACGGCACACTATCAGTTCAATTAGGTCACATCAGCCTTGACCATTTCTCGCATCCTAGCCTCTCAGCAACATCACGAGGTTAGTTTTCTCCGACTTCATCCCGTGTCACATGTCCCCCTTGCGCCTGCGCACATCTTCCCACTGGCAGCCATTTTATATCGCCACTCGGTTATACTTTTAGAAGCACTAATTTGAAGTAAACAAAACATAATTAAAATAGAGAAAAATATCCTTTTCGTTTCCCTCCCGTCATCTACGTACCCCAATTAGTTATTACCTAGCAGAAAGCAACATTTAAGCTGTTCCTTACTTACCATCACTATTGTTTTTGCAACGACACGTTTTATTTCTATGAAGCACAAAAACATGCATTTATTTTAAATTAGTACGCATTTATTTTTACGTTATAATTAGACACACGGACATACATTAATAGATTATTTAGCACACACATTTGCATGTTACCTTTCCCACACATACAGTGTTGATTAATACATTTAAACAAACATTTTATTAATTATTTATAAAATTTGTTAGGGGTTAAAAATGTTTATTTTCCCTGCTCCATCAACTCTAGACAATTAAGATGGATGCTGTATTTCGCCGAATTCAACTTTGTGGTAACATATCGACCGGGAGTCGATAACAAGAAATCAGACGCCCTTTCCAGACAAGACACTACGATTAACACAGAAACACCACAGACACAGGCCATCATACCTACCAATAAGGTGATTTGCCTTGCTCAGACAGACAACTTTCTTGACCATATAAAAAATACTATGAAGAGAACCAAGTGGAAGAATTGGTTAAAGAGAAACCCCGCCTGGAGACTTAAGGAAGAATTGCCTATGAGAGGGCAACAGTTGCTGGTTCCCAGCCCTACGCTGCAGAAGGAAGTATTCCAGTGGTGTCACGAAAACCCCTGTGCAGGGCACACTGGTGTGGAGAAGACCTTGGAGAAAGTGGTACGTCAATTCTGGTGGCCCACAGTTCGAAAAAACATACAGACACTGGTTAGAGGTTGTGGGGTGTGCAACCAAGCCAAGACAGATCAAGGAAAACCTAGGGGATTCCTTCATCCCTTACCTACCCCTGAAAACCCGTGGGAACATATATCTTTGGATTTTATCGTAGGATTACCTAAAGACCAAGGATGTACCACGATTCTAGTGGTTGTCGACAGTCTCACCAAGATGGGGCATTTTATAGCGTGCCCCGCAGTTCCTTCCTCGGCACAATTGGCTCAGCTGTTACTCACCAACATAGTACGTTTGCATGGGTTGCCAACTGTTATAGTGTCTGATAGGGGTTCGCAGTTCACCAGCCGGTTCTGGAAAACTTGGTGTAAAACCCTTCAAATCTCTGCCAACACGTCAACTGCCTACCATCCGCAAACGGATGGTCAAACGGAGCGTGTTAACCAGACTCTTAAACAATACCTCCGTTGTTACGTAGATAACACCAAGGATGAATGGGTGGACTTGTTGTGGTTGGCGGAGGTTGCATATAACAGCGCCCAACACAGCTCCATCAAAATGACTCCATTTTTTTGTACCTATGGATTACACCCTAGACTTATTCCGTTGATACAACCACAAAAAACAGAAAAGATTCCGGAACTCACCGAACGTACCAAAAGGATACAACAAACATTTAAGGTTGCACGACAACGCCTACTGGTGGCCAAGGAGCGCTACAAGAAGTACGCGGATAAACAGCGACGCCCTGGTCCGATATACAAGAAAGGTGATTACGTATGGCTCTCGACAAAAAACATAAGATTTAGAAGGTACAGCATCTTCAATCCTAGGTTCATAGGTCCTTACAAAATCATGCGATGCATTAACCCGGTGGCAATGAAGTTGGCGCTGCCTTCGAACATGAAGATACATCCAGTATTCCATGTTTCTCTGTTGAAACCTTCGGATAAACCTGTAAAGAAACAGCCTACTCCGATATGGATAGACCAAGCACCAGAGTATGAAGTAAAGTGCATTCTGGACTCAAAAAGAAAGAGAGGCATCGTGTGGTATCTCATAGCATGGAAGAACTACGGTCCTGAAGAAAATTCTTGGGAACCAGCCGTAAACGTACATGCCCCACGTTTAACAGAAAGATTCCATAGGAGGAACCCTGACAAACCCCGGCCGGACAGGAACCCGCCAGAGGAAGGATGTGCTGTCACACGCCTACTCACGACATCTTCCGTCATCCTGACCCTTCCATGGGCGCTGCACAGAGCATGGTCGTGGGTAAACGGGTGGTGGAGCTGCCCGAGAATGAGGGGGGAGCTTTCCGACGTTTGGCGCGAGGAGCGCGAAGACGGAACGAACAAAATGACTACGATTCCCATGAGGCAAAGCGGAAGCACCGCGATTGCCTCATGGGAAGGAACATGTGACCCGGTAGCGGAGGAGCATAAAGGAAGCCTCCGGTGCCAGGCTCGGTGCTGAATATTCCATTTGATAGCAGCGCGTTACGCTGCCTGCCCCAGGTTCTGCTCTGGTACTGGTAAGGGTGCACTTGCACCGTTTCACTCGAGACTCTGTTACGGAAGCGGTACTCGCTTCACAGGCATTGATTGAACTTTGTGCTCGAGACGCTTATTTGCATATTTGCCGGCTGTATGATCGGAGTGCTGTTAAACTCCCCTACCTCTACGGCCATCTCTATTAAGTTATTCACGTTAATCTTCAAACACCATTGGGGGCATTAGGTGTTTAGGAAATTGCTCAGCCAAGCATGGATAATAAGCGCAAGACATTTATGGCTGGATGAACTGATACTTCAGCATAATATCAAAAGGATTATTTTGGTGTTTGTTTGTTGTGTATCCCCTAACAGGGGGTTCAAGAGGCGGCCCACTGCTCTTCCCCTGTGATGAGAGCGCTGCCAGGCTTCATGGTGTGTACAGAATAAAAAAGGATGTTATGTTGTATGCCATGCTAATGTAGGGGACATCTCCGCTCCTTACAAGATTTGGTTGTTAAGGTTCTGTCTGTTTACCTCTTCCCCAGCGCAACCCCCTCCTTGCGAAAGTAAGACAAGGTCTTTATACAGCCCTCACCTGGGAACGATGAATGTAGTTACTTTACAGGTACGCAAGATTTAGTGGGTACAAGAGAGAATCCTGATTTAATTCTGTATTTAACCTATCTTGTTTTACCTTACAGATCTCCCTCCCTGCAGTCCCCTTCCTTTCCTTCCCCCACTTGGCCATCCCGCTCGCCTGTGCTGTTATAGCAATCAGGATTGGGACTGTCGAGAGGTGGACCCCTTTTTGGCATCGAACCGTTCCCGAGGAATAATCGAGCTGACATAGGGCGCCATTAAACCAGAAATTGTGGTCCTGGTCAGTGAGCGGAATCTTAATCTCCTCGAACGGAGTGTAGACCGCTGGGACTTTTTCATGTTTATAAGAATGAAAAGTCTGAGTTGTTGCATTTACTGCTGGGAATGTAACCCAAGAATAGAACACATCTGTTTGATAATCTTCGTGTGCCTCTATTAATATCACTGTACCTCCTCGGTCTGTTAAACCATGTCTGAGGGGTTTTTGTGTGAGTGTATGCCTGATTTTGGGTGCAAAATGTATTGCATTTGCTTCCTCTTCATCGTTTGAGACCTGTGTCCCAGTGACAGGAGCAGCTGCCTCGACAGACATTGTGTTGTGAAAACAAAATGTCCTAAAAAAGGGTTTTAAGATAAGGTTTTTAAAAGGCACAATTGTTCGGGAACTATTTCCTTCAAGCTTGATTAACCAACAGCCAATACATAGGAAGTTTGCCTACTCAGCTGTGGCGGAGTTTTGTGCCTACCCACTCCAGACGTCTCTGGCGTTTTGTGAGTAGGGGTCTCTGAGAATAAGCATGACTGAACTACTCAGATTCTACTGTTAAGTAAGTGCCAAATTCAAGTTGGGCGCCATGTAGTGTAGTTCCTATTTCCCTGATAGGTTCTGCGCATTGGAATAACATACACTATAGGCTTGGCATAGGACTGAGGTCGGTATGCCCCTATCGCGTATATTAAACTTAATTACTGTGTACCAGCTAGCTCAGAGGCCACTAGAAACTTCTTGACAACAAGAAGGGAATAGCTTCTGGCAACCACATAACATAAAACCCTGATCCCTCAGGATCGTGGAAACAATATACTACTTTTCATTCAGTCACTCATCTCAGAGAAGTACATAGAAGAAACAGTTGGGTGTGTTTAAAATAAAACTTACTGCACAGTTGTTATTCTAGTACTGGTAATATGTGCTGCAACAACTGTTGGACAGTAGCAGAGAAATATGGCCAGCAGTGCAGTTAAATAAAAATGCATGGTACAGTTTTACCATTGTGCAATAGTAATGAACACATACATGAAATACAGAATGCATTTAAGATAAAGCCTATACCCCTATGATGCCTAACTAGATGTACCTAAGTGTACCTAGCATGTGTGTAGGTCTTGGAGAGCCAAGAATCCCCCTAGGATTTAGTTCTAACCCCATTACCTTAGTGGGACTTCATCCTGATCTCGAGCTGGACACCCCAGGATGGGTGGATGGACCTCTGCCAGCTGGAGCTGTGGCATGACGCAGGTTGCAGCGTCTCAGGTCAGAGTGTCGGCATGGAAGTCTCGGTCCCCTCTGGTTTGCTTGGGCAAAGGGAGGTATATTTATACCTGATAGGTGCCTTGGAATGTTAGTATTGACGTAAAGTCAGTCAGAGGAAGACGTCAGGAATGAACCCTTAGGGAATAGTGGTTCATGCATATTTAATGATTTCTTGGAGAAATCAATAATACTGTGCTAGGGAAAATCCCAAGAGCTTAAGGGTCTGTTTCTAAAAACTCGTTGTGACGTAGGTTAGTCACTGTTGGACATGGAGATGACGTATTTAGGATGGACCGTCTTTTGCACCCAGAGCACACGTCAGATAAGGGACAGCCTCTGTTGCTCGTTATTGTGAAGGGAGGGCTAATGTAGGTGAAAGGGCCTTTAGTGGGTGAAAGGGCCTGCCTGTGTTTGTGGCACGAAGGATTTGTGCCTCAAATGGCGCACCTATGTTAGGGCCTCAATCCAGCACATAACAACTTAGTGCACGGGTTTGCTCACAGTGGTGAAGCACACGTGAATATAAGTTAAGGTAATTGTCAGGATTCCTGCTCGTGCTGAAGCTGCCTACATCACAGGGGCAGTAGATCGAGAGACTAGGAATGACACGTCCCTTGACCCCCCCCCTCCTTCCTCCCGCTCTCTAACGATTCCTCTCCCCTCGTTTGTAAAAGGAAGGTAACACAGGCCCATCTGCATTGACTCTCACTGGGCTGCTGGGGGCATATGACGAGCACAGAGAAAGTCGTAATCAACTTCTATGCTATACAAAAAAGCCGCACACAGTTGCAACTTACATATCGGCCCAATTTACATTGCTCGACGATTCGTCTTAACAGTTTAACTTTGCTGAGGTATGTCTATGCTTCAACATGTATTTTCACACGAGTTATGTATCAGAAGATGGGAGACCTATAAAACACAGGTATAGATCTATTTGTATGTTTGTTTTAAGTATGATGCCACTAGGAAAAGGCACAGGGAGATGCATGCATCCTTTCAGTAATATGGTGAGACTTTTGAACTGTATCATGTAAAGGGTTTCTGGTTTGCATTTGGGTAGGCCCAACATTGTTAGTAGTTGCTGAGTAGTGAAGATGCAACAGGCAAATGAGGTTAAAGACATGGTGGGAAAAGAATTAACTGTCAGTATTGTATTTGTAATATATGACACAGACATGAAACATTTTAAAAAATGTATTTTAAATTACATGGCGTAATGTGCAGTATATGTGCCACAACAAAAATAAAACTGTATGATAGAATTCGTAAAGAAAGTCAATATCTGAAAATACAAATAGAAAGGAAAAGCGAAATGAGAAAAAGGAAAAAAAACTGTTCTTGAAGTGTAGAAATAAGAGGCCGTCAAATCGGGTTACCATGCGCACTTATGGAGATCCATCGAAGTTCAAGAACTCAGAAGCACCGTGATATGCAATCAGCTCTAAAAGGTCATCTGCACCTCTCCAAGCAAAGAGGGTCGCCATCCAATTCAGCAAGTCGAAAGAACAGACATGGTCATCGTAATCTTCTGCAAGCAGGAGCATGTCAGGGCAACTTGCATCATATTCGATGATAGTGTGCTGCAAGAGGCGCTGCGCATGTACTCCATCTCCCCCTTATTGCATTATTAAACGCATCCATCAAGCGTGTGTCTCCTGAACAGTCCTGGTCATGAGCCAGCAATGGTCGCAGCAACAGTTCATAATCCAGGGGATCGCGTGAAGTAGTAGAGAGGCAGACATGCAGGTCGCATTCAAAGGGGCACCGGAGACAGTAGAACACAGGTTGCACGCAGGTGAAATATACGTAGCGGAAATTCAGCCTATATCTGATGCCAAATATCGCCAATGGCAAGCATTCAAAAGGTTGTAGCATCCGTTCACGGTACAGCTGCAATTGACGTGGATGGGGTTGAAGCACAGGAGGGGCAGTCATTTTGTAGTAGGAGCTGAAGAACGAGCACTGCGCAAACCAGCAAGAGCAGCAAGGGAACCCGCCAAATGCGCTTGCAAAATTAGAATGAATGAAATCCGTTTTTACTATAAAAATAGTCTGAAAAGAGATACCAAGCCGGGAGTGGACTAGTTTAAAAAAATGTGGTAGGCCTTCAGTTTCAGAGTGATTAAATATTTGGCGTATAAATTGTGCAAAATGTAGTGGGATATTGGTATAAAGGAGTGAGTCAATGTCACTTGGTGGTTTAGCCACCTGCTATTTGAAGGTCTCACGAGCTGATGTGTGAGCCACTTGTTGTTGAAACAGTAGCGCTTTGAGTTAGTGTTCGCTATTAAAATCTGTTTTCAAAGTAGGAATGGAAGGCCAGACCAAACTATCTCCAAACGCATGTGGGGGAGGATGGAAGACATTGGTGCAATATGTTACACGTTGTGAAAGATTTGATATGTACGGGACGCCTGCTTGTAGGCAATAGCACTTGCGGTTATTTGGAATAAGATAACTGCTTTTGAAAAGCACACTGAGCGTGGGAATAACATCAGCTCCTGGAGTTTGTTTAAAAAACAGTTTAAATTAGGGGCGGAAAGTTACAATTTCCGTTTAATTTAAGTTGACTACAAACTAAAGAATATTGAACGGAACAAACAGTGTGGTTCTCTGTTAGGAAAACTTACTTATCTTCATTCTGACAGCAAAATGCAAAACCAAGGAATCCAATTCATGAATAAAAGTAGTTTCAAGGTAATTAAATGTAAGAACGGGGTAATGTTTTATGCAATCATTCAGGCTGTGCTATACAGACATCAATCAATCAAATATTACCAACACAATTATGCAAACTCCCCGATTGTATTCTTGCACTTAATTAATGACTCAGGCAGTATCAAAGCAGTCATCGATTCCCTCAGGTACTACCCATGCACTCCCACAATGACCCCGAAATTACTCTCGAAGTCATCTTTTTACTCAGGCACTTTCCATGCAGTGTTGTAAACAGGTAGGTATTATCTTTTTACTGATATAGTCACTTAGGCAGTAGCCATGGACTCATACAATCAAGTAGGCACTACTACCACACAAATTAAATCAGTCATGGATTACTTATGCAGTTATGCAATGAGCGAGGGAGTACTTTTGCACTCAAGCATTCACTGAGGCACTATGTATGCAGAGATGAATTTCTTGAAATACTATCTATGAACTTATCATTCGGTGATGTACAATGGAAGCATTTTTCAAATTATTCTGGGAATACACTGCGACTCATAGAAACTATGAGGCAGTACTGTTACAGTCATTTTTTCACTACAGGAGTATGCATGTATTTATGTAATCTGCAACACAGTTTAGTTATAGTCAGAGAATGCCTTACAGTAGTACAAAAGAGGTTATGCAATCACTGAATAATGCCTCACCTGCCTTTCATATTTTTAAAAGTAATTATGGACAGTTGGATGTATCAAATAATAGTAAAAAAATAGGTTGAACATTTTTTTTTTTTTAATTTTTAATTTGTAAATTTCAGCAAATACAAGTTTGGATGATACATGAGTGTAGTGGTATTTGGTATTTATTTATTTAATTGCATAAGTTAATTAAAACCATTGCATTACAATAAAACATTAAAAAAAAGTACAAACATCTCAATTCATAGAAATAAAACAGGATCTGAGAAAGTGCAATAATTAAAATGCCAGCGTTTGTTTAAGGGCTTCTTATCATGATTTCAATTGGGCGTTGCTTTTTGGCTAGACCCATAAGAAAGTGTCACCCTGCTGGCTCCTTCAAATCACCAAGGCTGCTTTAATTTCTTTTCTTTTGCTGATACTCTTTTTCTTATCAAGTGGTTATACTTGGCGACTGTGTTGGGAAATGGACTTTCGCAGGCCTTTGTTTGAAATAGTCCAGTATCAGCGTTTGAACGGTTCGAGGACTGGGTCGGGGGGCCAAGCCAAGGTACATAGCACCCCTGATAGTTTGAACGAATCTTCCACAGCGAGCCATGGTAAAAAGGTTTATTTTGTGTAAAGCATAGAGCAGAGGCTCCCTGGCAGGTGGTTACTTTTTCTTTCAAGCAAAGGTCTCTAAGGAGAAGCCTCCTTTCTGTTGTTAAAGTCGGGCAGCAACACAGAAGGTGCAGCCATGATTCTCGTTTATATTCACATAAGCGGCATGCTCCTCCTGTGTTTTGATCTGCCCAAGCTCGACTGAAATCCGTGATTGGGAGTGCCAGCAGTCGCATATACATAATCTCTCTTCTGGCCTTAGGGTTGAGCAGGGCGATAAAATAAGGCTGAGGTTTATTTATTAAATATGAATCATTCAGCGGTATCTGGAAGGGTAGTGTTTTTAATGCTGCCTGGTCTTGCTGATAAGAAACTTGTACTTGTTTGTTGATGCGCGTTTTCCAGATGATATAGGAAATACAAGTCAGAACAAGTGCTGATTTATTTATTTCAAGGGAATCCATAGCTTTCATGAGCTGCTTGTTCCATGGCGAACCAGTTTTTTCAAATATGTCTCTGAGGCAGCTTTTTAAGGTATCCCCTGAAGATTTTAAAATTTGGATATAGTATTTTAGAAAGTCGGCCTCGAGGTTTAGTGATTGTTTAGCTAACCCGAGCTCTAGTCTAAGTCTCGCCCTTGAAAGGTGTTTTGGTAGTTGAAAGATTCTTTTATAGGCCACGCACTGAGCTCGCTCTAAGGTTTCTGAACAAGCACCCGGAAATGCTTGGTGCCCGTACGAGAGTGCTGGGAGAAGTGAGGCTTAAGTAACCTTTCTTATAGCCTCTGCTGACGGACTATCTAGCTTGTTGTTCAATTTTGTTAAACCATACGTTATAGCCGTCGATTTATGGATCAGATCCTTTTTATGAGTGGTTGATCTTGCTGTTTCTGTGAGCCATATCCCCAAGTACTTATATTTCTGCACTGTAGTAATTATCCTAGAGCCAATTGTACATGTAATACGTTTTTTATGTTTTTGCCGACCTATTACTAAAATCTTGGTTTTATCTGGATTGATGGTAAGATAGTTGGATGTACAATATTCATGAAAACTAGTCAGTGCTCGTTGGAGGCCCACTTTGGTATGATCCATGATGACTATGTCATCTGCATACTGAAGAATATGTATAGAACGATTTCCTAGTCGAGGAGGGGCCAGGCATTTATTAACAAGAGCTTTTCCTAAATCGGCAGTGTACAAATTAAAATGAAGGGGGGGCAAGCACACAGCCCTGCTTCAAACCACCAACAGTGTAGATTTTGGCCGTGAGAGACGTGGGCCCTGTTTTCACCTGCACCCAGGTTTCTGAGTAGAGGGACATTATAGCTGTTAAAAGGGAGGATGGAATGCCCCAGTTCGCTAATTTCTTCCACAACAGTTGTCTGTTAACCTTGTCAAACGCTGCAGTTACATCGACAAAGCAGCAAAATAGTGGAGGTTGGTGCAGCTGAGTTGCGTGGTGACAGAGGGCAGATAATGCGATTATATTGTCAGTTGTTGCGGCTCCTCCTCGGAAGCCTGTTTGAAAGAAAGGGAGCAACTCATTTTCTTCGGCCCAATTTTCCAATTTTTTCAAGAGGATACGTGCATATGCTTTGGCTTCCAGTTCTAACAAAGCTATTAGGTGATAGTTGTTTGGATTAAGCCGATCTCCTTTTTTGTAAATCGGGCATAATATTGATCCCTTCCAGGCTTCTGGGTTTTTTTTGAGGGTATAAGCGGTATTGAATAGTGGGGTCAATAACATTGCCCAGCCCTCTGGATCGGAATGGAAGATCCCCGCAGAGAGGCCATTTGGGCCCGGCGCCCCGCTTGATTTCATGCATTTTATTAGTCTTGTAATATCTCTTGGTTGTATTGGGGTTTGATGGTCACCTCTGTTCGATGGGACTAGGGCCATGATAGATATTAAATTATGTGTCTGGAACTGAGTTCTCACATGGTTCTCCCACACAGGGGCCAAGACCGCATTTGTCTTCAGGGGCCCAAGAGATTTTAATCTGTTCACATACTCCCAAAACGAGCTAAAGATCCTTCTTTGAGCATGATGAATAACTTTTTCCATTCTTCGTCTTGCTGAGCGCGTTTCAGGACCCAGATGGGTTTTTTATGAGTTTTCCGTGCTTCCTTTGCTGCCAATAAGTTTGCGAAAGTTGGGTTTAATTTAAACAGACGAGATTTCTTCCTCAGGTTCTTCCGTGTGAGGTTAATGGTTCGTTCCGACAGAGGTTTTTTAATGTCACTTGGCAATTGTTGGGATCGCTTTAAAAAGCCTTTATGGCCCTGAAGGAGTGCTCCCAACTCTCTGGTCATGAAATCCCAATTTGCTAAAAGAAAAAGAAAATTCCCCGGGTGTTCCTGTAATCGGAGGTTCACCTCATTGAGCCAGTTCGTCACCTGGGGCGAATAAAATGGTTGCCATTTTATTCGTTTCACCATGTTGGTTAGTTCATCTTCTGTGGAGTGGCCTAGCTCTTGGCCTGTATCTGCTGTCTGGTGATTTAAGTTCAGATTTATTACCAAGGGATTGTGATCACTTTCTGTGCGATTTACGATGGCAAAGCTCTCAAGATGATTAATCAAACCACTTGACATGAAGATGTAGTCGATTGCGGAGATTTTCTTAAACGTGGGACAGGCATCCGGAGTCTGATTTGCTGTTTTTAGGCCATATGTGATGAGTAGATTGTTAAATTCATCGCATTCGCTATTACTCTGTCCCACATTATGTCGACGGCCCAAATGTTTGGTGTTAAAATCGCCTACCAACAGGATTTCGTGCGCGGGATAAGATTTGATGACTGTCTTGATGGTCGAGCACAGATTACTCATGGCGAGCGCTTTTGAAGTTTTACGGGGATTCAGGTAGCAATTTATGAGGACCAATGAGAAAGCCTTCTGACTGCTTCTTAGGCCTTTAATGGCTATGGCTTGTATGTTCTTATGGGCCCGCGTGTCAGCAGAGATCGAGACCATGAGAGATTGCTTTAGAAAGATCGAAAGGCCCCCCGATGGCCGCCCAAATAAGCTTGTTTGTGTTGCTGATTGAAAGCTTTCATGGTACCCATAGATTGCTGTTGGAGTGAGTGACCAGGTCTCCAGGAGACAGATAATGTCGTTGTTGCTTAAAAAGTCGCACCCTTGTTTAGAACGGAGCGTTGAGGCCAGCCCCGCCACATTCCAAGAGATGATGGTGAGTTGGTCTTTTAATGCCAATTTCCCATGCTGAATGGGCACTACAGTTGGCCTGAGTGAAAGTTCTCTCAGGCTAGGTAGCGTAAAGGAAGTTATTATCCTTAAGAGCTGAATTTGTCATTGCCCCCTCGAAATTCTGGTCTACGGTTTGCCAGCTGATTGTCCGGTCTTTTTCGTCACAGTGGATCGTTAATGGATTGGATGCTCGTGTGGTACTTACTAACCAATCATGGGTTGCCCCCCAAGCTCCCTTCAGTGTACATTTTCTAGCGGGAGGTCTGTGGTCCTCAATTAGGACTTGTGGGTATTTCCTTGGCCTGGTGGGCATGAGTGTAGTGTGTCATGTTGAAAGAACTATATGGTCTTTTGTCTGAGGTACTGGGGATGAATTGGGGTCCAAAATCAGTTCGGGAACGTAAAGGAAATGGCCCAAGTTTGCAGATTGTTCTTTGTCGGAAAATACTTTGGGGAGGGGGGAGTTTTAGAAGACACATGTTTTATTAATTTCAGGGAGCTAGAAAAAAATGTAATGTTGCCAGGAGACTTGGTGCACGGGTTTGCTGACACTCGTGAAGCACACATGAATATAAGGGAAGGTAGTTGTCAGGCTTCCTGCTCGTGGTGAATTAGCGTATATTACAGGGCCGGCAGATGGAGAGACTGGGAATGATACGTCCCTTGACCCCCCCACCTCCCCATGTACCCCCCACCCCACCATGTACCCCCCCACCTGCCCCTTCCTAACGCTTTCTGTCCTTCCGTTTGTAAAAGGAAGGTAACACAGGTCCATCTGCGTTGAAAGATACCACTTAGACCCTCACTGGGCTCCTGGTGTAATCTGACCAGCATAGAAAAGTCGCAATCACTTTCAGTGGTATACATAAAAGCTGCATACTGTTGCAAGTTACATAGTGGCCTATTGTATATTGCTCTAGTGCAGAGGTCTTCAAACTTTTGTAGGTTGAGCCCCCCCAGCTGAATTCTTTTACATGTTGGGCCCCCCCACCACCTGACAGAAATTTCTGGAATCTGGTACACTACATAATCGGCCACCACGCGCATATCCCGAGCCATATCCAGCAAATAATGTTCAACACAATAAGAGGGTTTAGTAAACTGCAGGTTTGTGAGTGGGTGTGGTGAAATGACAGAGGCTTATTACACAGCTCAAAACACCATTTTCCAAGATAAAATGTGCGCAAATTGTTTTTACTAGGATGCTTTGTTTTACACATGACATAGATTGATAATAACACCACCAACATAAATGTGACGGGTGTGCCTGTTTTTCGCCACAGAGACGGTCCATCTGTGGATGGATTTTTGCTACTGCCGTCCTCAGGTTGTGCTCCACATCCAGTCTTGAACGGTACTTAGTCTTTAATACCGCAAGTGCTGAGAACCCAATCTCACATAAATAGGACGAGCTGAAAGGCAAGAGAGTTTTGATAGCAGTTTCTCTCAAAGCTGAATATTTTGCAGACATTTTCAGCCAAACCAGTGATAGTGTTGTCAGATTTTTTGAGCACTCCCTAGCTCAGAGCTGGTACACGAGAAACAAATCTTCTCTAGAAATCATTATAATGGGATAATTGCCCACCAACCAGTTATGGATCCGAAGACAAAGTTGAAAGTCCACAGAGAGGGCACTGAACGAACACCTAATTGAGAATTCCTTAGTGGTACGATAAGTTGCTTGCCTGAAGCCGTGGGGGTTTAGGACACGTCGGGCTTATGTTTAAAAAAAATAGAACTAATAATAAATTAATGATGTTGTCTATTTTTACTTCAGAGCAATGTTGTCTGACAGACTTTGTGGTGGCAGGGACATGTTAAGGATTTTGGGTGCCCTGGGCCAAAACTATTTTGGGGGCCCCTGTTCAGTACAGCTTTGAGTTTAAATGATTTACTTTCAACTCTGCCATACCCTCTTTAGCCAGGCTACTAACGGTGCACAGGCACTATGGGCGAAATTCTAAAAGCGTTTACATCTAATATTCAGAGATAGTGATGTGTTTTCACTGTTGTAACAAAGCAGCAGCCCACTAATTTTACAGCGAATAATATCTGTGATATCCTCCAATTTCTCATGTGTGAGGACCCGCTTGGATCTAAAATAAACTTTTTTATGGTTGTTGCATGAAACAAACACATTTCTCTGCAAATAGTAATAGGCTCCCTCACATCAATCACATTAAAAAGAAATGAAACAAAACAGTATTTACAAGAATCTGTTCAGGAATTATTCCAGGCCATCAGGGCAAAAACAGAGCTGTCTCTATCATGGGGCCCCCTGAAAGGCTGGATTGCAGTGCATGTAAATGTGTCCTTTTGTAATTTAGGATGAAAACCTTGATGGGGCACGACATGCCCATATTTGTGTACAGGGCGCAACTAGACCCGAACTTCGGGTGGGGCTAACACTCCCAGCCAGGGCTGGCCCTAGCACTTGTCGCACACAGTGCAACAGTCTTTTTTGGCGCCCCTCCCCCATTTCCTCCTTCTCCATGAATTTCCTCATTACCACTTACCAACGATGCACCTCATCTCTCTATAACACCTTTCTGGCAAACATTTCATTTTTTTATAGCGCTACTCAATGTTTACTCATACTCAGTTCAGTGATCTGCATGGTACACGTTCTTTGTATCAGGCACATTAAACCTCTGCACTGTGTGGGTGGAAGGAGTGCCCATGTGAGTGCACGGTGAGCCATGCGACAGTGTGAGAGTAGGGTAAGAGGAGTGACTGCAGGGTGAGTGAGGTAACCATATGAATTTGGGTGCGGATGTAAGTGCAGAGTGGGGCGAATGAATGTATGGTTAGTGGTGGGCTTATTTGAGTGAGATTGCAGATTGAGCAGTGAGGGGGACAGGTGAGTGAAGTGTCACATGAGTGCAGGTTGAGTAGTGTGCTCGTGTGACTGCAGGGTGAGGTACAGGGTGAACAGCGCAAGTGCATTGTGAGTGCAGTGTGATCACTGTGAGTGCAGGGTAAGTGGGTGAATGGTGTGAGGGCATTGTGATCGCTGTGAGTGCAGGGTGAGTGTGAAAGTGAAGGGCGAGAATGACGAGTGAGTTGTCTGAATGCAGAGTGCATTCCCAGACACTTGAAGTAACTCAGCATGATTTTGACGGCAGCGTAGGGTTTCAGATTTAAGTTAAACTATTGCTATTATGGCAGTAACCAGGGATCAGGGTGGAGGAAATAAATAATGTGCTGATCCTGCAACAAACTCCCAGTCTTGTGATTAGGGTTTCCAGCTCATTATTTCAATGTCCCAGACGGTACAAAAATAAACAGTCACCTAAAGCCGTATTTTCAGCACTTGTCTGTGCATACTTTGAACAGCAAATATAAATAGAAATAACTTTTAATTGTGTTCAAGGGCTTCCTGAATGATCCATGACTGATAAAAAAGGGAACAAAGACAGAAAAGTCACATTACAAATTAATACATACTTCTTTATTTATAACCATATTTAGTGTCAAGACAAGCAAGCAATTTGCAGGCTGTTTAAACAACACATGGCTGGCTGGCATTTTGCGCGCCTGCCTGTGTAATTTTAAAAGAAACTTTGTCTCCTTTCTGGGAAGAGCTAACCCTCCCAGGAGGGGGTTAATTCATAGAGCTCAAATGCTTCAGCTGCAGTGGGAGACAAGGAGTCTCCTCTGCTATGATATGGAATTGGAAGGAACGGGATGGTCTGTTCGTTTGCTTTCGGTTTTAGCAAAGGAGACTTCCTGCCTCTCACTGCAGCTGAAGCATGAATTAACCCCTCCTGGGACGGTTAACAAGACAAAAGCATGGGCAGGTCGTGCCCCATCGATTTCCTCCCTCCCCCTCCAACCATACCGGAGTTCTCCAAGAAGACTTGTGACGCAGGGAACAAAGGTAAGATTAGAGTGGAGTGAGCGCCCCCTGAGATGGTGTCGCGCCCCCCAGGGGGCGCGCCCACAGATTGAAGAACTCTGCTCTAGTGTTTGTTTTAACATTTTGACTTTGCTGAGGTATGTGTATGCTTCCACATGTATTTTCACATGTGTTATGCATTGGAAGATCCGATACGTATAAAACAGAAGTATACATCTATTTGTATGTTTCTTTTAAGTATGATGCCACTAGGAAAAGGCACAGAGAGATGCATGCATGCTTTCAGTAATATGGTGAGATTTTCAAGTGTGACATGGAAAGGGTTTCTGCTTTGTATTTGGGTAGGCACAACACTGTTAGTAGTTGCTGAGTAGTGAAGGTGCAAAAGAGAAATGAGGTCAAAGACATGCTGGCAAAGGGATTAGTGATTATGGTAGTTCGTATGAGTTTTTGGGACGGTATAGTTGAAGTGGGCTGTATTATTTAAGTGTCTTCGTGAAATGAGGAATGCAGTTTCTGATGTTGAAAGGACTGTATGGTGTTGTGAGTGAGGTACAGGGTTGATTTAAGATCCAAAATCGGCCTGGTCAACATAAGAGAAATGGCCACGTTTGTGCCTTGTCAGAAAATACAGGGGTGGGGGGGTTTCTTTACAAGAGATATGTTTTATGAATGTCTGGGAGATAAAAAAGAAATTGAAATGTTCCATGCACATTTTGTGTACGGATTTCTTCACACTGGTGAAGTACATGTGAATATAAGTGAAGGTAATTGTCAGGCTCTCTCCCTATGCTGAATGTGCGTATATTAGAGGGCCGGCAGATCAAGAGTTTGAGAATGACACGTTCCTTGACTCCTCCCCCTCCCCAATTTTCTCCCTCCCCCCACGGTTCCTCCCTCTCCTCTTTCTAAAAAGAAAGTAACAGAGGCCTATGTACCGTAAAAAATTGTATTTAGACCTTCACTGGCCTGTTGGTGGCATCTGTAGACCACAGAGAAAGTCGTAATCGGTTTGAATGCTACACGAGTGCAGTGTGTCATGTTGCAAGGACTACATGGTCTTGTGACTAAGGTACAGGCAGGGATGAATTGGGGTCCAAAATCGGCCAGGGAAATGTAAAAGGAGTGGCCTTCTGCAGATTGAACCTTGTGGGAAAATACTGGGGGGTGGCTTTATTAACTTCAGGGAGATGAAACAAATGAAATGTTGCCTGCACACTTGGTGCACGGGTTTGCGCACACTCGTGAAGCATACGTGAATATAAGTTAAGGTAATTGTCAGGCTTCCTGCTCGTGCTAAAGCTGCATACATCACAGGGGCGGCAGATCGAGAGACTGGGAATGACACGTCCCTTGACCCCCCCTCCTTCCTCGTGCTCTCTAACGGTTCCTCTCCCGTCGTTTGTAAAAGGAAGGTAACAGAGGCCCATCTACCGTGAAAAATAGCACTTAGACCTTTACTGGCCTGTTGGTGGCATCTGTACAGCACAGAGAAAGTCGCAATGGGTTTGAATGCTACACGAGTGCAGTGTGTCATGTTGCAAGGACTACATGGTCTTGTGACTAAGGTACAGGGATGAATTGGGGTCCAAAATCGGCCAGGGAAATGTAAAAGGAGTGGCCTTCTGCAGATTGAACCTTGTGGGAAAATACTGGGGGGGGGCCTTTAATAGGGACATGCTTTATTAACTTCAGGTAGATGAATAAAATGAAATGTTGCCTGCACACTTGGTGCACCGGTTTGCGCACACTCGTGAAGCATACGTGAATATAAGTTAAGGTAATTGTCAGGCTTCCTGCTCGTGCTGAAGCTGCGTACATCACAGGGGCGGCAGATCGAGAGACTGGGAATGACACGTCCCTTGACCCCTCCCTCCTTCCTCCCACTCTCTAACGGTTCCTCTCCCGTCGTTTGTAAAAGCAAGGTAACAGAGGCCCATCTACCATGAAAAATAGCACTTAGACCTTTACTGGCCTGTTGGTGGCATCTGTATGCACAAAGAAAGTCGCAATCGGTTTCAATGCTACACGAGTGCAGTGTGTTATGTTGCAAGGACTACATGGTCTTGTGACTAAGGTACAGGGATGAATTGGGGTTCAAAGTCGGCTCGGGAAATGTGTAAAAAAAAATGGCCTTCTGGAGATTGAACCTTGTGGGAAAATACTGGGGGGGGGGGCTTTAACAGGGACATGCTTTATTAACTTCAGGAGGGAGATGAAAAAATAAAATGTTGCCTGCACACTTAGTGCACTGGTTTGCTCACACTGGTGACGCA
The DNA here is from genome assembly GCA_963921515.1 of Calotriton arnoldi. Classification (NCBI taxonomy): domain Eukaryota; kingdom Metazoa; phylum Chordata; class Amphibia; order Caudata; family Salamandridae; genus Calotriton; species Calotriton arnoldi. The sequence goes on from CAWUFW010012736.1 coordinate 88,003, forward strand.
CACGTCAATATAAGTTAAGGTATTTGTCAGGCTTCCTGCTCGGGCTGAAGCTGCCTACATCACAGGGGCGGCAGATCAAGAGACTGGGAATGACACGTCCCTTGACCTCCCCCTCCTTCCTCCCGCTCTTTAACGGTTCCTCTCCCCTCGTTTGTAAAAGGAAGGTAACAGAGGCCCATGTGCGTTGACCCTCACTGGGCTGCTGGGGCATCTGACGAGCACAGAGAAAGTCGTAATCGACTTCTGTACTATACAAAAAAGCCGCACACAGTTGCAACTTACATATCGCCCCAATTTACATTGCTCGACGATTCGTCTTAACAGTTTAACTTTGCTGAGGTATGTCTATGCTTCAACAGGTATTTTCACAAGAGTTATGTATCAGAAGATCCGATACCTATAAAACACAGGTATAGATCTATTTGTATGTTTGTTTTAAGTATGATGCCACTAGGAAAAGGCAGAGGGAGATCCATGCATCCTTTCAGTAATATGGTGAGACTTTTGAACTGTAACATGTAAAGGGTTTCTGGTTTGCATTTGGGTAGGCCCAACATTGTTAGTAGTTGCTGAGTAGTGAAGATGCAACAGGCGAATGAGGTTAAAGACAAGGTGGCAAAGGAATTAGTGATTATGGTACTTTGTATGAGTGTTTAGGAAGGAATTGTTGAAGTACGCACTATATATTTAAGTGGAATGAGTAGTGTTTTGATATTTGAAATCAAGAAAATAGTAATGAAAATAATGTCTTGGTAGTTAATATCAGTAATCATATGTAATTATTTTAAAATATTGAATAGATATAAGAAACTATTGAAACTGTTCTTTGTTTTTCAGAAAATTGTTTTGTTTGGATCACAAATTCAAGATGCCAAGAAAAGATGAAAAGAGAAGGAAACAAAAAAACAGAGATCTACTTAACGAAAACTATAAAAACTGTGTTACAAACAAATGAGAATGTTACTAAGGATAAAGTTTGTTTAGGTAGGAGCACTAAACACTTTCTTAAAAGAGTTGTGGAGAAATTACATGAACAGAATAGGAATGAAAGGAAAAAGAAGAGTTTTTCAACTAAGGAAAAGGAGAATGACACTTCAAATGGTAAAAAAAAATAGTTTTTGGGAAAACAACACATGTTACACGAAGACAAAAACAATTTCAACAGATTCGACAACGACTCTTCCGAAGTAGAGTAATTCAGAATTTATTGAAAGATTGTAAGAAGTATAAAAGACGATTAATAGCATATGGGCAGAAACAACAGATTGAAACTGTAGTAGATACTGCTTTTAATTTGAAACGAAAATTTTTTATTTTAATATTGAAGAGAATGAAATCATTGGATAAAACAATGAAGTTTCTGAAAGACAAAAGCAAAACAAAAAGACTTGTTAATAGGAGTAACTTTTGCAAAAGTTTCAGTGGTGAATGGAAACACACTTCTACTAGTGAGCCTTTCTTTAATGAAGAAAGCTACTTTCAACAGACTACATTAGCCTTCACAGTTGATACTCGAGGTCGCTGTTATGAATTTCGGGATGGTTGTCCTATTCCAAAAGAAGAAATAGTTGTTAGGAGTGCAGAAGAATTAATAGCTGAAGAAGTGCAAGGGAATTGCACACAAGCTCCTGTATATAAGTGGGATTGTAGCAGTATTTGCAGTATTCGACAGGAATCTATTGACATAATGCAAAAATTTTTACAACAATATGCAAACAAAAGTGTTAAACAGAAGATTAGGTTGTTACAAGGACTAGATCCATGTAAGGTAAGACAATATACTAAGTTGCACGGACATTCTCTGTCTTGTCTTTCAAGAAAAGTGTGTAAAAGTACTTTTCATCACTTAAGAATGTTAGCAGTACACCACTCAGGTATGCGGAAGTTTGTAAGGGAGGAGTACTATGTAAAAACTCCATCATTAGGTTTAAGTGAATTGAACAGAGCTCTTTTACACAATTGTTTATCAGATGTAGAAAAAATGTGTGATGAAATTGAGTTTCGTTATATGGTTCAGAACAGCAGTGTGTAGAAAGTGAGAGCTTGACAAGTGCAGCTGTTGAAGAATATGGGAAAGAGATTAGCATTGATCAGTTTGTAGAAGAAATTAGAAAGTTTGAGACAGTGTGTTCTGAAAAACCAAACTATGTTTGTATTTGTTGTCGACGTACTCATTATAAAAGTCAAACTAGGAATGTTAATTTATATTTAAAAAGTGAAAAGGAGAACAATGATAGGTGGCAGCAATTTGGAGCTTACTTGTTGGTGGAAGGTCGATTTGAGTTGGGTACTGATCAACGTATTTGTAAATATTGTTACAACAAATTAGAAGAGATCAAAATGCCAGCTAGAGGAGTACGCTGTCAGGATCGGTATGCCGGTTAGACACTATTGCAGGAGAGAGGTCGCTTAGAGAGGGTACCTAAGACACTGCCTGGCACAGCACGGTGTAATAACACATAACCTTGGTAGGTGTTTCCGAATGACATATTGAGTGTTCAGTGAGGGTTAGGGGAAACAAGAAGTCTTCCCTCATATGTTCTTTTCTTGTTTTGTATTTCTCGATAGAGTGTTGTTCTGACAGTGCCACCGCCCTCTCCTCTCTTCTGATATCTCCTTTTCACCTTTATTTGTTTCAGGTAGGGGTTGATGTATAGAGGGGCGATATGTGTGGATATATGTTACAGTTATAAGGGAGAATAGACCATAAAGATTTCACGTTGTTCTATTGTATCTTTCGCAGATCTCCCTCCCAGCAGTTCCTATCCTTTCCTTCCCCCGCTCAATTTCCCCAATAGTCTGTGTACATATATATTCCAGACTTGGGGCGGTTCAGAGGTGGGCCCCCTTTGAGCATCAGCACGACCCCGAGGATTCAGAACCGAGGAGCCTGACAGAATAATCGGCCCAAGAATTAGACTCCTCCTGGTTGTGCTGGGTTCAGGGATGGCCACCCTAGAGGATGTGATGGCAGCTCTGGCGCTTGTTCAGGCAGAACTGGCTGCCTCGCGCCAGGAGACAGCGGCCTTGCAATCCAGAGTAGACAGGTTACAAAGGAACCCGTTTGATGTAGGGGGAACCCCCCACCCAACGTCAGTAGTAGTGGAGATGCCGGCTCAGATTCCATTGGCCCCTCCGGAAAGATTCTATGGGGACATTAAGAAGGTACAGGTCTTCATAACACAAGTGCTACTTCACTTTACATGCAAACCAAAGATGTTTGCCACCAATCAAGCCAGAGTGGCTTTCCTGATCTCTTACCTGGGCGGAGAGGCAGCTCAATGGGCAGTCCCCATTGTGCGGAGAGACGACCCGCTACTGTATGACTGGGACGAATTCAGGGAGAACTTTGAGAAGACCTTTGATCGGCGGGTCGAGACCTTCTCGGCGGATAGAGACCTACTGGAGCTACGACAGGGGACCTCTGACCTAGTTAGTTACCTAAACAACTTTAGGAGACTGGTGGCTGAAACAGACTGGCCGGAAGCCAAACAGTCGGCTATTTTCTATCAGGGGCTCACGGAAGAGCTCAAGGACGTTTTGGCTCAAATTGACCCCCAACCCCGCACCTGTGCAGCTCTCATAGAACTCACCCTCCAATTAGATCATAGAATGCGGGAGCGCAAAGGAGAACACAAGCGGAAAGAGAGAAACGTCCCATACAATGATCGAACCGCTTGTTCCGAGAAAACAGCCCCGAGACCTGAACCAATGGAGATCAGAACGGTGAGAGCATCGTTGACTCTAAGTGAAAGAGACCATCGCCGCAAACAGGGTCTATGCCTGTACTGCGGGAAAAAGGGACATTTCCTTCGGGAATGTCCGGTTAAACCGGAGTACGGCCAGTCTCAATCGGGGCAAGTGGCCACGGTGACGGCCGAAAAAAGGGAGGAAAACTGCAACGCTTGAGGACTCAGGAAGGGATACCCTCAAGCGGTTGTGCCATCCCTTCGGTGGATACGTTTACCTTCATGGAAACGAATCATTTTTTTATCACACTGATCATAAAAATCAACCAAGAAACCAAACAAATCCGAGCCATGGTAGACTCAGGAGCCATTGGCTGCTTTATGGACCAAGGAGAGGCATTACGTTTAGGAGTGCAACTAATCCACAAGACTACCCCAGAAAAGGGATACGCCGTCGATGGCAAAGTACTCGAGTCAGGTCCCATCAGACATAGTACTCTGGAGTATGAGCTCATTTATGAAGAATACCATAGGAAGCGGTTATCATTTAACATTATTCAAGCTCCGCAGTATGGGGTTATACTGGGTCTTCCCTGGCTACAGAAACACAAGCCTACCATTCAATGGGCCAACAAAACCTTACAGCTGGACTCCACCTACTGCCAGAATCACTGTAACCTAGGGACAACCCGGCCATCGAGAATCCTAGCAACCAGACACCACATTGCAACTGCAGCAGAAAAGAAAGTGGTCTTGCCTGGAGTGGAATATGACGACGTTTTCAGCGATACCAAAGCGGAGGTACTGCCACCTCACAGAGACTACGACTGTCGAATAGACCTGGTCCCTGGGTCAGTAGTCCCTTGTGGGAGGATATATGCACTTACGGTACCCGAAAATGAGTATCTACGAAAGTATTTGGATAAACATCTGAAATTGGGATTCATTCGTCCGTCCAGATCCCCGGCAGCCTCTCCCCTCTTTTTATCCCGAAAGCAAACGGAGATCTGAGATGTTGCATCGACTACAGGGCGTTGAACGCCCTTACTATTAAGAACCAGTATCCGCTTCCCTTGATCCATGTACTATTGGAGCAGGTACGGGCAGCTGTCATCTACACTAAACTAGACTTAAGAGGGGCATACCATTTGGTCCGAATGTACAAGGGTGATGAATGGAAAACCGCATTTAAAACGCGGTATGGGCTCTTTGAATACCTTGTTATGCCCTTTGGATTATGTAATGCCCCTGCGGCGTTTCAATTTTTTCTCAATGAGGTCCTAAGGGAATACTTGGATCTCTTCGTTGTTGTCTATATCGACGACATTCTCATATACTCCAAAACAGAGGAAGAACATGTTGTTCATGTGCGCCTGGTTTTGCAAGCACTGCGTAAACACTGATTGTTTTGCAAAATCACGAAATGCGAGTTCCACGTGACCACAGTGGAGTTCCTAGGAGTTATGCTCACCCCCTCTGGTCAAGTCATGGCAGAGAGGAAAGTGAAGGCCATCGTTGATTCGCCTTGTCCCCGCAACGTAAAGGAGATCCAGAGTCTACTGGGGTTTGCGAACTTCTACAGAAGATTTATCCAACAGTTTTCGGACATGGTGGCACCCCTAACCAAATTGACAAGGAAAAAGACCCCGTTCCTATGGACCGAAGAAACGCAGAAGGCGTTCGATCTTCTAAAGCGATCTTTCACGACGGCCCCGGTTCTCACCCATGCCAACCCGGATTTACCGTTTATTGTGGAGGCCGACGCTTCCGAAGTAGCGGTTGGGGCGGTGCTCTCTCAACGGCATGAAACCACCGGTTACCTTCACCCCATAGCATTTATGTCCCGGAAGCTGAATACGGCGGAGCGGAATTATACGATCGCAGAAAAGGAGATCTTAGCAATCAGAGACGCCTTTCTGGAGTGGAGACATTGGCTGATGGGGGCAGTACATCAGGTAACGGTCTACTTGGACCATCGTAATCTCCAGTTTATGCGGGCCGCTCGCCACCTCACACCACGTCAGCTCCGATGGATGTTGTTCTTTGCAGAATATCATTTCGTGGTGACCTTCCGACCTGGCGTGGACAACAAGAAGGCTGACGCTCTTACAAGACAAGACACCATCCCATTTCGCTCCGTCACTCCAGAACACTCCATCATAGATCCTAGCAGAGTATTGTGTGCTATACAAACCGACAATTTCTTGCAGAAAATTCGACAAGGGATACAAACGTTTACCTGGAGAAACTAGCTCAAAGGACATCCGGCCTGGCAGATGCGGCAAGGCCTCCCCATGAAAGGCCAACAAGTGCTGGTCCCCACTAACAACTTACGTAGAATTGTATTTTCGTGGTGTCATGACATCCCATGTGCTGGACACCCAGGAGGCACAAAAACCCTGGAGAAAGTGCTGCGGCAGTTCTGGTGGCCGTCAGTTCGCCCGGATGTCTTATCTTGGGTACGGGAATGTTCCACGTGTGCCCAAATGAAAACCGACCATCAACAATCACAGGGACTCCTACAGACCATGCCCACCCCCGAGACCCCGTGGGAACGGTTTTCGGTGGATTTTATCGTAGGTTTACCCAAGGATCAGGGGAACACAGCCATCATAGTGGTCATTGACTATTTATCCAAAATGGGCCATTTTATCGCGTGCAAACAAGCACCCTCGGCAAGTCAGTTGGCCAAACTGCTGTTGGTTAACATTGTCCGGCTCCACGGCCTTCCTAAAGTCATCGTGTCGGACAGAGGAGCCCAATTCACAGCTGGCTTCTGGAGAACCTGGTGCTCTGAGCTACGGATCACTTCTTCTCTTTCTACGAGCTTTCACCCTCAGACCGATGGTCAAACTGAGAGGCTTAATCAGACCCTCAAACAGTTCCTTAGGTGCTATGTCGATACTAATACTGACGCGTGCGTGGACTGGTTGTGGGTGGCAGAGATTGCATACAACAACGCAAAACACTCTTCCACGCTGCACACCCCTTTTTCAGCACCTATGGTTTTCACCCCCGGTTCACTCCCTTAATCATCCCTAGCACTAACACTAAATTTCCAGTTCTACGCAAAAGACTAATGCTTTTGCGCAAAACACTGTTCACAACACGTAACAATCTACTCAAGGCCAAAGAAAGGTACAAAACCCAGGCTGATAAGCATCGAAGACCTGGCCCTTCGTATAGGAATGGGGATTGGGTTTGGTTATCAACTAAACACATCAGATTCAAGAAATACAGCGTGTTTAATCCCAAATTTATTGGCCCCTACCGGGTGATTAAACACATTAATCCAGTGGCAGTTAAGTTGAAGCTGCCAGCTCATTTCCGGATACATCCGGTGTTTCATATATCCCTCCTGAAACCCTCTCATGGCCCGGTGAAGAAGAACCCCACTCCTATTTTGGTTCAGGGAGAACAAGAGTATGAGGTTCGGGGTGTTCTGGATGCCAAGAGGGTACGGGGGAAGTTGTGGTACTTGGTGGCCTGGAAAGGCTATGGTCCGGAGGAAAACTCATGGGAACCGGTGGGGGCGGTGCACGCGTCTAGATTGGTGGCCAGGTTCCATCGTTTACACCCTGAGAAACCGTCTGGCATTTAGCGTTCCCTGGGAAGGGGGATGTGCTGTCAGGATCGGTATGCCGGTTAGACACTATCTGCCTTCCTTGCGCGAACCCAGCTTACAATAGACCATGCCAGAACTACATATACCGGCGTGCAAAGCGAGTCACGCAGCACGTGACCCGAACGCAACGCCAGAGACGGAGATAAGAGCGACGGAAGCCTGAGAGCACCGCCGATTATTCGACCAGATTTGCTGAGGTTGGACTTCTCCGACAACCTACTAGCGTTGGGCGGTAAGAGTGCGTTCTGCACAATCCTTCCGTATCGCCATTCCTGTTCAGAAAAGGTGACGGGGTTACCGTTTCCTCGAGACTCCTCTGTTGGACGAGACGCGTATTGTCTACGGTCTTTTGCAGAGGAGCTTAGGTGCCCGTTAGGGCGCTTGGGATTGCTCTCTCCCTGTTGGAGAAACCGTAGAACATTTTCCGGTTTCATGCAGGGAGATGTAAAGCACCCGCGAAAGATTCTGGTTACGTTTTGGTAAACCTCTGGAATACCTTGCGAGAAACCCTGCTTCTGTGTGTACTTTGGGGGAAATTACGAAAACTATCAACGGGCCAATACCGGGCTATGTTGAATGAGACATAATCCCATAACGAGACTTGTGCTATTAGTTTAGAAGTTGCTGGGGACATTGTGAAGTGTAACAATTTCCTGGCAACTCCCACTTAGGGTTCAGGAATAGAATTACCTTATTCCAGGGTATTAAGGAAACACTCTCACACACTTTTTGGTTGTTTTTCTTCTATTTTGATTGCAGGAGAGAGGTCGCTTAGAGAGGGTACCTAAGACACTGCCTGGCACAGCACGGTGTAATAACACATAACCTTGGTAGGTGTTTCCGAATGACATATTGAGTGTTCAGTGAGGGTTAGGGGAAACAAGAAGTCTTCCCTCATATGTTCTTTCTTGTTTTGTATTTCTCGATAGAGTGTTGTTCTGACAGTGCCACCGCCCTCTCCTCTCTTCTGATATCTCCTTTTCACCTTTATTTGTTTCAGGTAGGGGTTGATGTATAGAGGGGCGATATGTGTGGATATATGTTACAGTTATAAGGGAGAATAGACCATAAAGATTTCACGTTGTTCTATTGTATCTTTCGCAGATCTCCCTCCCAGCAGTTCCTATCCTTTCCTTCCCCCGCTCAATTTCCCCAATAGTCTGTGTACATATATATTCCAGACTTGGGGCGGTTCAGAGGTGGGCCCCCTTTGAGCATCAGCACGACCCCGAGGATTCAGAACCGAGGAGCCTGACATACATAACAACTTAGAATTAGTAGCTATTCCAGAGGAACTGGCAGATTTGAATACATATGAGTCAGTTCTTATTCAATCTGTTCACCCATTTCAAGCTATAATTCGTATGGAGCCTAAAACAGGTAAACTGCCACCAACAGATTAACAAAGAGGTCTGAAAGGAAGAGTTGTGTACTTACCTTTAGATTTTAAGAAAAATATTGAAACTGTTGGTGGAGACAGAGAGGAAAATGAGCCAGTAGTTATTCTAGTAAACAGTGTACCAACAAAGAGTCTGAAAATATGGCAAGAGTTTGAAGATGTTATTAAACTTCAAAAGGCTGCGTTGTATCTTGTAGAGAACAATATTTATTATAAAAGTGTAACTGTTGATGAACAGGTAATATGTTTAGAAGATGAATTAGAAGTTTCAAGTGGTCAAATAGAGAAAGTGGTCAAGTTGAGGAGTGAAGGGATTTATGAACATTACACAATATGTCCTCAACATTCAAAAGAAGTAATAAGAAACAGCATTGAATTATTTCAAATGAAAAAAGCAAAGGGAACTCCAATGAGTGTATGGGAGAAAAGCTTAGAAGCTCGTTGTTTTCCACAGCTGTTCCCCACTGGACAAGGTGGACGATTTGATGAGCGACCTGTACGGATTCCAGCTTCAGAATATCGCTCAACAAGATAATACTCTGAAGATCCTAGATTTCGACTGTGAATTCCATATATATTTCACCTTTTGTTTGAAAGTGATTTGTCTTCTCTTTCGTATGCAGTGAACCACATACTTAAAATGGGAGTTCATCAATCACTTGTTTCAGCCAAAGAATTTATGGACAAAGTTCAACGAACAGATGAAAATTTAGAAGCACAGTTAATTAATTTGATGGCATGTCAACGTGGAACCAATGAGTATTGGTTTCGTCGTCATGGTGAACTTAAGTGTATGTTAAGAAACTTAGGTACACCAACATGGTTTGTAACACTTAGCTGTGCTGAGTATGCATGGGAAGATTTACTTGAATTTCTACGAGAAGCAAATTCCAATATAAAAAATATTGAAATGAAGACACCTGGAGAACTGTGTTCATTGGATCCTGTAAATGTGTGCAGGTATTTTAATCATAGGTTTCAAACTATGATGTCTTTTATCTGCAATAAAAATAATTGTCCTCTTGGAGAAGTTATTGATTTTTTTGGGCGAAAAGAGTATCAAGCGAGAGGTGCTCCACATATACACATGCTATTATGGATAAGGAATGCTCCGAAATTTGGAACGGATACTGATGAAACAGTATTGTCTTTCATCGAACAGTATGTTACCTGTGAGATTCCAAGAGAAGGAGGAGAAAAAGCTTGAGACAACAAGTTTTACGTTTCCAAAGTCACCGTTGTGGAAAGTACTGTCGACGAAAATACAAGTCTAAAGGAAAATTTTATACCAAGTGTCGCTTTGGATTCCCACGTCCAGTAATTTCTAAAGGAAGAGTAAATTCTTTTTTGTCTGCTGTAAGGCATACAATAACTCGGAAATCTCCGAAGAATACGTACAACTTAAAAAGAACAGAACAGTCAAAGTATATTAATGACTACAATCCAGTTATTTTGAAAATGTGGAATGCAAACATGGACATTCAATATGTTGCAGATAACTCAATTGCCGTTGCACGCTATGTTACATCATATATAACGAAATCAGAAAAGACAGAGATGAAAGAAATGTGGGAAGAAATTTCACAAGAGAAGAGCCTTAGCAAAAAATTGTACAGCTTTAGCTTGAAAATGCTTTCCCACAGAGAAATTGGATCCTATGAATGTTCGGATCGCTTGTGCTCTTCCAGTTTATATTCAAAGTCACAAAGAATAATTTGGGTAAGTTTAGGTCTTGCCTGCACCCGAAATAGATTATTGAAAACATTAGAAGAAATTGAATGCTTTGCAGTGAATGAACCAGTAAGTACAGAAATTCTTAAAACTAATATGTTGGATACATATTATCCCAAAAGGAGTCCACATCTGGAAGAGCTATGTCTGTTTGAAATACTTCAACATTACAGCTTTAAAAAAAATGTTACACCAAATATAAAACAAGGAAAATATGCAGTAATTGGATGTGACGGTTGTTTAGTAAAACATGCCAAAGGAAATCTTATTAACCACAGAAAACTCAGTTGCAAAACTCCAGATAAGAGAGAATTTTTCTATTTAGCACTTCTGCAACTGTTCAAGCCATGGCGTAGCGAAACTGAATTACTTGGACATTTCGACTGCTATGAAGATTCTTTTAATGCATGTAAAGATAGCATTGCATGTACAATTTTTCCTACATATCTACAAATGTTAAATGATGAAATTGAACAAGAAAAGACTATTGCAGCTGAAATAGCTAATGACAGTTCTCAAGATAGTCAAAGTTCTGGTCCACCTAGTCAAGATCCACTGGGACAACCAATAATCGAAAATGAAGCAGCAATAGCCATGAATGAAGTAGAAATTGCAATGCAACAAGCACAACAGGAGAATACTACGTTGGAAAACTTAGAAGAACAACTAAATATTGAACAGAAAGAAATATATCTACAAGTGACAGAACAGATACAACATGGTTTGTTGCATGAAAAAAAAGAATGTCTATGTTCATCATTTAAACCTATTCTTATGTACATCAGTGGTCAAGCTGGAACAGGTAAAAGTTTTTTAATTAAAGTTTTGACCAGTTATCTACAAAAAACTACAGATTCACATTTATCTTGTGTTGTAACAGCTCCGACTGGATTAGCAGCGCACAATATTAAAGGAATTACTTTACATAGATTACTTATGCTACCAGTTGAACATGATAATAAATTGGAATATCAGAAGCTGTCTGGAGATGCTTGTTATGAAGTGTCAAGAGTGCTGAAGAAAATGAAACTTTTAATCATTGATGAGGTGAGCATGGTCTCAAACTTAATGCTTGCCTTTGTACACTTGAGAATGCAACAGGTTTTAAAAACAGATTACGATGTTCTGTTTGGAGGAAAACATTTAATTGTATTTGGAGATCTACTACAACTAACTCCTGTAAAAGGACAACCAGTTTTTAAAACACTTGTGCATGAAGACACTAGGAAATGTTTGGGAAGTATTGGAAATGTGAACATGTGGTTAAATTTTGAATATAAAGAACTTATAAAGAATATGCGACAAGCAAGTGATGAAGATTATGGAAATATTCTCAAAGATATAAGAATTGGTGTCCTAACGAAACATGGTAAACAAGCTTTAGAAAGTCGGCTACTAAGGAACTTGTTTACAACTGAAAACACAGCAGCTGAAGTAATGTACAAGAAGATTGGAGAAAAGAAGTCTATAGTTTGCCTAATGCCTACACTGCAAGAGTGTTGTACATTTAATCAAGAGCTTCTGAAATTGGAAAAACAAGAAATAGTTCACATTGAAGCTATTGATAAAATAGAGCACCAGGGAGTGACCATTCTTCTTTCAGAGAAACTACAGACGTAAATTGCACTCTTTGGAAAAGTCTGTATCTAAAACTGCTGGCTTAGAAAACTTTAGATGTATGTATAAACTGTCGGGTAATTTTGCAGCGTAATTTGAATGTAGAAGAAGGTTTAGTAAATGGAGCAATGGGGAAAGTTGTTGATTTTGTAAAGTATCAGAACAGAGATGGAATAGAATTCTTGAAAATAAAATTTGATCATATTACAGAGGTAAAACAGATTGGGTGTTGTACTGTACGTTTTTTGCTCGTAAAAGACTTGTATGTTCGCAGAAAACAGTTTCCTTTGTCTTTAGCACATGCAGTAACTATTCATAAATCTCAAGGTTTAAGTATAGACAGTGCTTTGGTAAATATTGGAAGTACTGTGTTCAAAGTGGTAATGGCTTATGTTGCATTATCTCGAGTAAGAACATTGTCTGGTTTTTATTTGATTGATTTCGATGACAACAAGATTAGTGCTGATGTAAATTGTGTAAGAGAATATAATCGTTTAAGAAGACTTTATACACCAGATTTAGGTGAATATCCCATTTATGAGAAACGTGTTGTGTGTTCAAAACAAAAATATGTTAAAGAATCAAGTGTGGTTGAAAAAATTAAAAAAATTGAAGAGAAAGGAAAAGGTGTAAAGAAACAGAAAATGGAAAGTGTTGATGACGTTGTGGGATACCAATTGGAAAATAGTTCAGGTATCTACTGTTATGCTAATGTGGTTCTGAATGTTGTATTTTATCTACAAGATCTTCATCATGAAATCATAGGAAATCATGAAAAAAGATTATGTTCTGCACTACATTCTGTATTTCAACAATTGACAACTGACAGAAGTAAAATCCATACTGCTTGTGGTATTCGCCAACTCTTGGATATATGTACTGGTTCTTTGACCTTCAGTCTTAATATACAACAAGATGCACAAGAATTTCTAATGGTTATGCTTGGAGTATTAGAAGATGAAGGAATACAGATTGAAAACTTATTTGGACTAAGTTACAAATGGGATCATAAATGTGAACAGTGTTCATTAACTTCAAGCACTGAAGTCGACACAGAACGATTCATATACTTAACAATACCAGACTGCAAATCTGTAGCTTTCAACAAATTAGTAAAAGCGGCAAATCATGATATGAAATGTTCTCATTGTAAATCAGAGATGTTATCTACATTACATATAGAAAGATATGGAAAATATCTGATTTTAATGCTACAACGTTGTAGAGCAAATGGAAGAAAAGTGGAGACCAGAATTAAAAATTTTGTTGCCAGTCAAATATCTATTTCTGGAAGAACTTTTACAACAGTGGCTATTATTTTCCATGCTGGACCTACTACAACATCTGGACACTATACTGTGTATTTAAAGTGTAATAAAGGATGGACACATTGCAATGATGCACACTTGGAAATAAAACCCAGATGCCTTACGAATTACCAAATTTATATTTGATATTTTGTAGGCCAAAGTTTTGAATACATCATTTGGCCTATTGGGAAGATGTAAACATGCTTTAACAAATTTATATTGGATATTTTGCAAACCAAAGTTTTGAATACATTATTAGGCCTATTGGGAAGATGTGAACAGAAAGTAGAGAGCACTGGAAACAATTACTAATTTTAACTAGTGTTGGGACTATTATTTGTGCTTATTGGTATTTGCATTTGGAAAAATTGAGTTGAAATGCAAATAGTTTACATATTTGGTCTGTATATTGTAGGAGATGTAAATGAGTGTACATTTTGAAAATGTTCTTGAGATAAATGAAAGACATCCTGTAGAAGAAGGATGTAATGAAAAAATTGTAAGGAGGAACACGTATAGTAGGTACAGATATTGAAAATAATGTTGTACGCTGATTTATTTATTTTTTGCAACAATCTAGTTGATTGTTTTTTTCCCCGCTGTTTCATGATGATACTACATTGACATCACTGTGTATAGTGAAGTTAAGTGGAATCTGAGAACAGCAAAAAAGGGAAAATGGAATGTTATATAAATCTTAAATTATGTTGTAGTCTTAAAAAAGTAACAGTGTAATTTGTGTAATACATTACAATACATAACAGTTTTTTTGGTTTATTTTATTGTACATAGTGGTAAATTTTGAAAAGAGTTTTAATGATGAATAGCACAATAGTACTTTGATATTTACTGAAAAAACCATAGGTTTCAGGGACGTTATAGTTAGAAATTATTCAAATGCGGGGGAAACCTGCTCTAGCTTCCAAAAAGCAAAGCAGATTGCTTTTGGGCAAGGGGAGCTGCATGTCAGCAGCTCCCCTTGCCCAAAAGCAATGCCGGCTCCCGCAGGAGGTGGGGAGCCGGCAGGGACCGTGGGGGCATTGGGGCTCCCCCCATGGTCCCCAACTTGAGGGCCGCCCCGGGGGATGGGGTCCCCGGGACCAATAGTGGCCGAGGGAAGGGGGGCCACGCCGCCCCCTTCCCATTTTTTTTTTTTTTAAACTAAATCAAATGCTCTGGCCCTGGGGGATGGGGTCCCCAGGGCCCAAAAATAATTAAGGGAAGGGGGGCCACAGAGCCCCCCTTCCAAAAACATCTCGCCGGAGGCCCCGCCCCCTCCCTGCACACTCTGCAAACGCACCCCCTGGTGCATTCTAAGTTGGGAATTAAGTCCCCTTGAATACTGATGTTCCCTGGGGGCCAACTAGCCCACCAGGTACCTCCAGTAAGCGCCACAGAGCTGGATTGCAGAGAGGTGGTCCGAGGCCATGCCCCCTTTTCACCACTCTGCAAACACGCCTCTTGGCGCACTGCTGGTGGGGCGATGAGGTCCACTTGTGTCCTGAGGACCTCAGGACACAAGTGGACTTCATCCCTTGAGCAGCAGTGCGCCAGGAGCCGCGTTTGCAGAGTGGTGTAAAAAGGGGGTGTGGCCTCGGACCACTCTCAGCAATCCAGGTGTGTGGCGCTTACTGGAGGTACCTGGTATGCTAGTTGGCCCCCAGGGACCCTCATGAATGAAGGGGACTTAATACCCCAACTTAGAACGCGCCAGGAGGCGCGTTTGCAGAGTGGTGGGGAAAGGGGGCTTGGCCTTTCTCCATCTCTCAGCAATCTCACTGTGTGGGGCTTACTGGAGGTAGGAGGTAGGCTAGTTGGCCCCTAAAGGACCCCCAGCAGCAAAGGGGACTTCAATCCCCATCCAAGAGCGCGCCAGGGAGTGCGTTTGCAGAGTGGTGGACAAAGGGGGCATGGCCTGCTATGAGAACTTAGTAATCCTGCTGTGTGGGACTTACTGGAGGTAATAGGAGGGGTAGTTGGCCCCCAAGGATATCCTTGGGGGCCAACTACCCCTCTTGTTACCTCCAGTAAGTCCCACACAGTGGGATTGCTAAGACGTCTTTGGAGGCCATGCCCCCCTTTCTTCACCACTCTGCAAACACGCCTCCGGCAGACTACGGGATGGGGGATGGAAGTCCAATTTACTCCTGAGGGACTTTAGGGGCCAAGAAGCCCTCCTGGTGCCTCCTGTAAGTCCTACGCAGCGGAATTCCTGAGCGCTGGTCGGAGGCCCAGCACCCTTTCTCCACCACTCTGCAAACGCGACTACTAGTTAAAGAAGTGTTTGCAATGTAATAGGTTTCGCATTTGCGAGAATTAGAGCTATTGGCATTGTAAATGCAAAAGTTTTTTACTAATGTTTTTTGGAGTGGATGTAAGTTGTGTGTAGTGGAATTATGTGGTATGTTGTGCAGTGAAATTATGTGGATAGAAAGTATGTGGTATTTAGTGTATAGTAATTATGTAGAGTGGGATTATATGTTATGGAGAGTAATTATGTGGTATGGTAGTCTGTGTTGTGGAGTGTTAACCTCAGGTTTAGTCTTCCTCGTTTCCATAGAAGCTCAACTATGAACTCAGTGAGACAAAAAAAGAAGGAATCACTGAGGAGCACTTGTGGACCTAGTCAGAGGTATGAGCAAAGCCACTGGAATTATGCGACTGTTTGGCTGCACCGACTTTCACACAATTATACATTTTCCGCATTAGCCACATAATTCATCATCTGCTCCCTAATCTGCAGATTTGTACAAAAAAAAGCCTTGTTTCTAGCTCAAACGGCTCAAACGTTACCAAAAATGCAGTGACAAGTGTTACAGCGTGGTGGAAGGCCCTTTGCAAACCTAGAATGGTCACCTGTTACTTATTGCTAAATGTGGGTGTTAAATTGGTACTAATGGTGTGCAAGCCACTCTTGCTTCCCTCTGCGCCTCTCTTGCCTCTTTCTGAATTTCTGTTGCTTCATTCTGCATGTTTCTTTCTTTTTCTGCACTTCTCTTGCCTCTTTCTGCAAATCTCTTGTACTTTCTGCCCCTCTCTTCCCTCTTTCTGCATGCTTTTTGCCTCTTTCTGCACCTCTTTTCCTTCTTTCTGCACTTCTTTTGTTTCTTTCTGCACCTGTCTTGCTTCTTTCTGCACCCCTCTTGCCTCTCTCTCCACCCCTCTTCCCTCTTTCTGCACTTCTGTTGCTTCTTCCTGCACTTATCTTGCTTCTTTCTGCACCTCACTTGCCTCTTTCTGCACCTCTATTGCCTCTTTCTGCAGTTCTCTTGCCTCCTTCGGCACTTCACTTGCCTCTTTCTGTAACTATCTTGCCTCTTTGTGCACCTCTCTTGCCTCTTTCTGCACCTCTGTTGGTTCTTTCTGCACTGGCTTCTTCCTGCACCTCTGTTCCAAATTTCTGCATCCCTCTTGCCTTTTTCTGCACCCCTCTTCCCTCTTTCTGCACCTCTCTTGCCTCAGTCTGCCCACCTGTTCCCTCTTTCTCCACCCCTTTTGCCTGTTTCTGCAACTCTCTTGCCTCTTTCTGCACCACTCCTCCCTCTTTCTATACCTTTCTTGCCTGTTTCTGCATCTCACTTGCCGCTTTCTGCACTTTTCTTACTTCTTTCTACACCTCTGTTGCTTCTTTCAGCAATTCTCTTGCTTCTTTCTGCACTTCTCTTGCCTGTTTCTGCACCTCTCTTGCCTCTTTCTGCACCTCTCTTGCCTCTTTCTGCACCTCTCTTGGCTCTTTCTGCACCTCACTTGCTTCTTTCTGCACCCCTGTTGCTTCATTCTGCACTTTCCATGCTTCTTTCTGCACCTGTCTTGCTTCTTTCTGCACCCCTGTTATCTCTTTCTGCACTCGTCTTCCCTCTTTCTGTACCTTTCTTGCCTGTTTCTGCATCTCACTTGCCGCTTTCTGCACTTTTCTTGCTTCTTTCTACTCCTCTGTTGCTTCTTTCAGCAATTCTCTTGCCTCTTTCTGCAGTTCTCTTGCCTGTTTCTCCACCCCTCTTACCCCTTTCTGCACCTCTGTTGCTTCTTTCTGTCCTCTCTTGACTCTTTCTGCACCCTTCGTGCCTCTTTCAGCACCTCTGTTGCTTCTTTCTGCACTTCTCTTCCTTCTTTCTGCACTCCTCGTGCCTCCTTCTGCACCTCTGTTGCTTCTTTCTGCACTTCTCTTGGTTCTTTCTGCACTGCTCTTGCCTCTTTCTGCATCCCTCTTGCCTCTTTGAGCACCTCTTTTGCTTCTTTCTGCACTTCTTTTGTTTCTTTCTGCACCTGTCTTGCTTCTTTCTGCACCCCTCTTGCCTCTCTCTCCACCCCTCTTCCCTCTTTCTGCACTTCTGTTGCTTCTTTCTGCACTTATCTTGCTTCTTTCTGCACCTCACTTGCCTCTTTCTGTACCTCTATTGCCTCTTTCTGCAATTCTCTTGCCTCCTTCTGCACTTCACTTGCCTCTTTCTGTAACTATCTTGCCTCTTTGTGCACCTCTCTTGCCTCTTTCTGCACCTCACTTGCTTCTTTCTGCACCCTTCGTGCCTCTTTCAGCACCTCTGTTGCTTCTTTCTGCAGTTCTCTTCCTCTTTCTGCACCCCTCCTGCCTCTGTCTGTACCCCTCTAGCCTCTTTGTGCACCTCTCCTACCCCTTTCTGCACCCCTCTTGCCTCTTTTTCCACCTCTGTTGGTTCTTTCTGCACCTCTTTTGCTTCGTTCTGCACTTCACTTGCCTCTTTCTGTACCCCTCTTGCCTCTTCCTGCACCTCTGTTGGTTCTTTCTGCACTGCACTGGCTTCTTCCTGCACCTCTGTTCCAAATTTCTGCATCCCTCTTGCCTTTTTCTGCACCCCTCTTCCCTCTTTCTGCACCTCTCTTGCCTCAGCCTGCCCACCTGTTCCCTCTTTCTCCACCCCTTTTGCCTGTTTCTGCAACTCTCTTGCCTCTTTCTGCAGTTCTCTTGCCTCCTTCTGCACCTCAGTTGGTTCTTTTGCACTGCTCTTGCTTCTTTCTGCACCTCTCTTGCAAATTTCTGCACCCCTCTTGCCTCTTTCTGCACCCCTTTTACCTGTTTCTGTACCTCGCTTGCCTCTGTCTGCACCTCTGTTCCCTCTTTCTGTACCTCTTTTGCCTGTTTCTGCAACTCTCTTGCCTCTTTCTGCACCCCTGTTGCTTCATTCTGCACTTTCCATGCTTCTTTCTGCACCTGTCTTGCTTCTTTCTGCACCCCGTTGTCTCTTTCTGCACTTGTCTTCCCTCTTTCTGTACCTTTCTTGCCTGTTTCTGCATCTCACTTGCCTGTTTCTGCATCTCACTTGCCTCTTTCTGCACTTTTCTTGTTTCTTTCTACACCTCTGTTGCTTCTTTCAGCAATTCTCTTGCCTCTTTCTGCACTTCTCTTGCCTGTTCCTGCAGTTCTCTTGTCTCCTTCCGCACCTCACTTGCCTCTTTCTGCACCTCTGTTGGTTCTTTCTGCACTGCTCTGGCTTCTTCCTGCACCTCTGTTCCAAATTTCTGAATCCCTCTTGCCTTTTTCCTCACCCCTCTTCCCCTTTCTGCACCTCTCTTGCCTCAGTCTGCCCACCTGTTCCCTCTTTCTGCACCCCTTTTGCCTGTTTCTGCAACTCTCTTGCCTCTTTCTGCAGTTCTCTTGCCTCCTTCTGCACCTCTGTTGGTTCTTTTGCACTGCTCTTGCTTCTTTCTGCACCTCTCTTGCAAATTTCTGCACCCCTCTTGCCTCTTTTTGCACCCCTTTTACCTGTTTCTGCACCTCTCTTGCCTCTGTCTGCACCTTTGTTCCCTCTTTCTGTACCTCTTTTGCCTGTTTCTGCAATTCTCTTGCCTGTTTCTGCAGTTCTCTTGCCTCCTTCTGCACCTCTGTTGCTTCTTTCTGCACTTCTCTTGCCTCTTTCTGCACCCCTGTTGCTTCATTCTGCACTTTTTCATGCTTCTTTCTGCACCTGTCTTGCTTCTTTCTGCACCCCTGTTGTCTCTTTCTGCACTCGTCTTCCCTCTTTCTGTACCTTTCTTGCCTGTTTCTGCATCTCACTTGCCTCTTTCTGTACTTTTCTTGCTTTCTACACCTCTGTTGCTTCTTTCAGCAATTCTCTTGCCTCTTTCTGCAGTTCTCTTGCCTGTTTCTCCACCCCTCTTATCCCTTTCTGCACCTCTGTTGCTTCTTTCTGCACTTCTCTTGACTCTTTCTGCACCCTTCGTGCCTCTTTCAGCACCTCTGTTGCTTCTTTCTGCACTTCTCTTCCTTCTTTCTGCACTCCTCGTGCCTCCTTCTGCACCTCTGTTGCTTCTTTCTGCACTTCTCTTGGTTCTTCTCGCACTGCTCTTGCCTCTTTCTGCATCCCTCTTGCCTCTTTGAGCACCTCTTTTGCTTCTTTCTGCACTTCTCTCTCCTCTTTCTGCACCCCTCCTGCCTCTTTGTGCACCTCTGATGCCTCTTTCTGCACCTCACTTGCCTGTTTCAGCACCTCTGTTGCTTTTTTCTGCAGATCTCTTGCCTCTTTCTGCACCCCTCTTTTCTCTTTCTGCACCTCTCTTGACTCTTTCAGCACCTCTGTTACTTCTTTCTGCACTTCTCTTCCTTCTTTCTGCACCTCTCTTGCTACTTTCTGCACCTCACTTGCCTCTTTCAGCACCTCTGTTGCTTTTTTCTACAGATCTCTTGCCTCTTTCTGCACCTCACTCGCCTCTTTCAGCACCTCTGTTGCTTTTTTCTGCAGATCTCTTGCCTGTTTCTGCACCCCTGTTCCCTCTTTCTGCACCTTTCCTGCCTGTTTCTGCACCTCTCTTGCCTCTTTCTGTACCTCTGTTGCCTCTTTCTGCACTTTTCTTGCCTCTTTCTGCACCCCTTTTGCCTCTTTCTGCACCTCTGCTGCTTCTTTCTGCACTTCTATTGCCCCTTTCTGTACCTCTCTTGCTTCTTTCTGCACCTCAATTGCCTCTTTCAACACCTCTGTTGCTTTTTTCTGCAGATCTCTTGCCCCTTTCTGCACCTCACTTGCCTCTTTCAGCACCCCTGTTGCTTTTTTCTGCAGATCTCTTGCCTCTTTCTGCACCCCTCTTTTCTCTTTCTGCACCTCTCTTGCCTCTATCTGCACCCCTGTTCCCTCTTTCTGCACCTTTCCTGCCTGTTTCTGCACCTCTCTTGCCTCTTTCTGTACCTCTGCTGCCTCTTTCTGCACTTCTCTTGCTCTTTCTGCACCCTTCGCGCCTCTTTCAGCACCTCTGTTACTTATTTCTGCACTTCTCTTCCTTCTTTCTGCACCCCTCCTGCCTCTTTCTGTGCCTCTCTTGCCTCTTTGTGCACCCCTCCTACCTTTTTTCTGCACCCCTATTTCCTCTTTTAGCACCTCTGTTGGTTCTTTCTGCACTGCTCTTGCTTCTTTCTGCACCTTACTTGCCTCTTTCTGCACTTCTATTGCTTCTTTCTACACCTCTGTTGCTTCTTTCAGTAATTCTCTTGCCTCTTTCTGCACTTCTCTTCCTTCTTCTGCACCCCTCCTGCCTCTTTCTGTACCTCTCTTGCCTCTTTGTGCAGCTCTCCTACCTCTTTCTGCACCCCTCTTGCCTCTTTTTGCACCTCTGTTGGTTCTTTCTGCACTGCTCTTGCTTCTTTCTGCATCTCACTTGCCTCTTTCTGCACTTCTCTTGCTTCTTTCTACACCTCTTTTGCTTCTTTCAGCAATTCTGTTGCCTCTTTCTGCACTTCTCTTGCTCGTTTCTGCACTTCTCTTGCATCTTTATGCACCTCTGTTGCCTCTTTCTGTACCTCTCTTGCCTCTTTCTGTACCTCTCTTGCCTCTTTCTGTACCTCTCTTGCCTCTTTCTGCACTTCACTTGCTTCTTTCTGCACCTCTCTTGCCTCTTT
The DNA here is from genome assembly GCA_963921515.1 of Calotriton arnoldi. NCBI lineage: Eukaryota > Metazoa > Chordata > Amphibia > Caudata > Salamandridae > Calotriton > Calotriton arnoldi. Next base: position 109,238 of record CAWUFW010012736.1, read on the forward strand.
CGGCACCTCTGTTGCTTCTTTCTGCACTTCTCTTGCCTCTTTCTGCACCTCTGTGTTAGAGGTAGTTTTAATCCCCCTGCCCTATTATATACTAGGGCCTTACAGGGGCGGTCATGCCAATCACAGGGGTACCCCAACCCATAGTGTACCCTAGTGTATGTAGGTATTTTCACTGTATTCTAAGTGTCTTTCAGCATAGCACTGGCTCCGGGCCTGGTTAGTCAGAGTCAGTTACCAACAGTACCAGTCAGCAAAAGGTTGGGGGCACAGGATGACTTTGCAACAAGGCCTCTTTCTGCACCTCTGTTGGTTCTTTCTGCATATCTCTTGCTTCTTTCTGCACTTTTCTTCGTCTTTCTGGACTTCTGTTGCCTCTTTCTTCATTTCTCTTGCTTCTTTCTGCGCCTTTCTTCCTCTTTCTGCACATGTCCTACCTCTGTAGGCATAGTTAGAAATTAGCATTTAAAAAACCTTTGAAATTCACTGAAAACACCATAGGCTTCAGGGACGTTATAGTTATAAATGAGTATTTAAAAAAACTTTGAAATTCACTCAAAAAAACCATAGGTTTCAGGGACGTTATAGTTAGAAATTAGCATTTAAAAAACCTTAGAAATTCACTGAAAAAACCACAGGTTTCAGGGACGTTATAGTTAGTTGGACATTTCACTCGTACAAAACCAGAGAAATTCAGCCGTTATAGTTAGTTAAGCTAACTATAACTCGCGCCCCCACAATGCACTGCTGATGACGTCACATATTACATCATTCATGACATGGTCAGTGACATCACTGATGACATCTCAAAGGCTTTCTGATTCATACCGGAGCCACCGGCGGTTACTAATCAACCTGGTCGGATATTAGGTGTACTCGTGGCACCCATCACTTTTTTTCTAAAAAAGTGGTTTTTTCAAGAGCCTACGGGCCCTCACCTATACAACACAGCCTTATTACACATGCTGTCTACAAATGGTGCCCCTTCTCCCCTATTCACCTTCCCTTGAGTCCTGATGAAGACCCCCCAATAAGGATGAAGCTACCTTTATGATTACAGGGGTCGAAACGTTGACATATGGTCATTTATATCAAACACAGGTGACAGAGACATGTTTATCTGTGCTCATAATGTTATGTTTTGTCATTTGATTGTTCTGCCAAAGTAAAAGGCCGGATTGGATCTAAAGACTTGGATGTACTTGAACCACATTATCTTTCCGTTCCTCTGCACCATCACTCAATTCTCCTTGATCACTCACAAACCCCCACCCCTTTTTTCCTCCTTTCTCTCTGAGCACCAAAATTTATCAGTGTTTGATTAATCGTATATTCATATGTTTTGATTAATTTCGATTCTGTGATATTAATAAAATCACAAGAAATCATCTGTCCTTGTCGAGACGTTTTGAATTATCTAGTGTATTTTCAATTCATTTGTATATACGTGAGTTCTTAATCATTTTTCCACTGTGACCATTTATCTATGTACCGACATCTCAAATGACATCACTGATGATATCACTGATGACATCATCCACGTGATAATCTGATGCACCTCCTCACACCCTAATATAACCTTTGATACACCCACTCTAAAATACAGACTACCATTTTAGAAACCATAGACACACCAATACCAGTTACTACATACCCACTCACTGATTCCTAGGTCTACACACACATCCACTCATTCATCCATACAGTCACTCATACATGCAGTCACTCACCAATACAGCACTATCATTTGCACTCATACACCTATACAGACACTCACACACCGCCACTCATCCATAGAGTTACTCACACACCTAGTCAGTCATGCAAAGAATCAATCACACTCCCATTTACTTACCTATACAGTTATACACACACCACCTCACTTATTCATACAGATACTAACACATACTTACTCTCTTATACAATCACACACTCATCCATACAGCCACTCTCACAATCACTCATTCTCACATATAGTCATTTATATACTCCAACACTCACATATACTGCCTTTCACATATGCAGTTACTCACACATGTACCACTGAGACATCCATTCACTCACCAACACACCCATACACACACTCACCCCATACAGCCCTTCCCAGATGCACTCTTGAACCCATACACCCAGTGAATCACCCTCTCACACATCTATGCACAGAGTCACACCCCCACCCACCCACACAGACACTCAGGCACCCATACAGATACTCAGACAACCAATCAATAACTCATATAGACACTCATGTAGCTACTCACCAACCCATGCAGCCGCTTACACACCAACTGACAGACTGATACAGACATTCACACAGTTTAGTCACTAACCCATGCATTCAGTAAGACATGTTTAATCACTCACTTATACAGTCAGTCACGAACCTACTAAATCATCCATTCAGAGACTCATACACCCACTCCTTCTTCAATACACCTTGGCATGTATATATATAAAACATATTTAAACTTTACAGAAATACACAGTCACTGGATGATGTCATCAGTGATGTCATTTGAGATGTCATCAGTGATGTCACTGACCATGTCATGAATGATGTAATATGTGACGGCATCAGCAGTGCATTTCGGGGGCGCAAGTTATAGTTAGCTTAACTAACTATAACGGCCGAATTTCTCTGGTTTTGTACGAGTGAAATGTCCACCTAACTATAACGTCCCTGAAACCTGTGTTTTTTTCAGTGAATATATATATATAGAGAGAGAGGACAAAAAACTACTAACATACCTAAAAGCTTTCTGCATCATGTATTTCCTATCTAGCAACAAAACAAAAACGAACACAAAAAATGTGTAGGCCCGTTTTTGTCTAGGGCATATGTATATCTTAAATATACAGAAACTGTAGGCAAAACAAAATCTTTCTTTCTCTTCTACTTTAAGAATACAAGGTACTATGAAAAGAACAGTATCTCCAAATGCCAAAAGAACATATCAGATAAGTATTTGCACATGAATCACAGATGTTATTATATAAGAGCAGAGCGTGTTACCGCCTTTGTTTGCTGTAGGCGTTCTTTAGAGGTTTTTTTGTCCTTCTTCTTCCAGGTAGGGTCCAGAAATGGGAGCAGGAGCGGATAAGAACCGGAGGAAAACACTGAGAAAGTCTCAGAGGAAACCGACGTACAGCGATCCGCTGGAGGCGCCGATTGCGACATGCTGATGACCCTGGAAGCGGAAAGGTAAGTGAATATGGGTGGAAGAGTACACGCTGCAGATCCGGCCGGTAGCGGAGCCAGCGTGACAGACGCATCCTGGCACACTACTGGTGGGGGGATGAAGTCTACTTGGCTGCTGAGGGTCCTTGGTGGCCAACACCCCTCCTGTTACCTCCAGTAAGTCCAACACAGCGGGATTGCTTAAAGATTGCAGGGACGTTATAGTTAGGAAATAGAATTATTAAACCATAGAAATTCACTGAAAGAAACTAAGGTTACGGGGACGTTATAGTTAGGCTCAGATTTCACTCGTACAAAACCACCGAGAATCAGCAGTTATAGTAAACCTGAGCTAACTATAACTTATCCCCCGCAATGCACCCACAGAACCACTCACACCCCCATACAACAATTCTTACCCATTTACAGACCCATAGCAGTACTCGCATACCCACTCACTCCTCAATAGAGCCACTCACACAACCATTCACTCACCCATACAGCCACTCATACAACCAGTCACTCACCCACACAGCCTCACACAGCCATACACTCACCCATACAGCTAATCACACAGACTTATTCACCTATACAGCCACTCACACACCCACTCACACATCTGTACAGCCTCTCAACACAGCCACTCACTCACCCATACAAGCACTCACACACCCATACAACCACTTACATACCCATTCACAGATCCATACAAGCACCCCCATATCTGCTCACTCACCCATAGTCATTCACACAGATACTCACTCTCCAATACAACCATTCACACACCAACTCACTTAACCAAACACTCACTCAAACAGCCACTCACTCACCCATATAGCCACTTACACACCCAGTCACTCACTCACACAGCCTTTCAGGTACCCACTGACTCACCCATACAGTCACTCAAACAGCCATACAGGCACTCACCCCTCCCACACAACCACTCACACACTCACTCACACATCCATACAACCACTCGGATACCCATTCAGACACCCAAATAACCACTAACACAACCACTCACGCACCTGCAGACCTAGTCAGAAGTCCACTCAGTCACCCATATAGTCACTCATGCATGCCCTCACACACCCATACAGCCACTCACACACCCACTCACACATTGATGCAGTTACACACCCAATCAGATCACACATGTTAGAGATAGTATCACTCATTAGTAGTACAACTAGTGTACTAATCTAACATTTGTAGTAGGTTAGTATATATGTTTAACACCCATAAACTCTTAAAAACACACACTCACTTGATGATGTCATCAGTAATGTCATTTGATATATCATCAGGTATGTCACTGACAATGAATGATGTAATAATTTAGGTCATAAGTAGTGCATTGCAGGGGTGCAAGTAAAAGTATGTGTATGGGTTTTTTGGGAGGTAAGGGTATTGTTAAGGTTTAGGGTGGGTATAGGTTTTGGGATGGCAAGGGTATTTTTAGGGTGGGTATAGGTTTTTAAGTAGTAAGTAAGGGTAATTTTAGGGTTTGGGTGGCCAGAGTATTTTTAGGGTTTAGGGTGGGTATGGGTTTTGGGATGGCAAGGGTATTTTTAGGGTTTAGGGTGAACATGGGATTTTGGGTAGCAAGGTAATTTTAGGATTTGGGTTGTGTATGGGATTTTGGGTGGTAAGGGTAAGTTTAGGGTTTAGGGTGGGTATGGGTTTTTGGGTGACAAAGGTCATTTTAGGGTTTAAGGTGGGTATGGGTTTCTGGGAGGTAAGGGCATTTTTAGGGTTTAGGGTGGGTATAGGTTTTGGGATTGCAAGGGTATTTTAGGGTGGGTATAGGTTTTTAAGTGGTAAGGGTAATTTTAGGGTTTATGGTGGGTATGGGTTTTTGGGTGGCAAGGGTATTTTTAAAGCTTAGGGTAGGTACAGGTTCTTGAGTGACAAGGATATTTTGGGTTTAGGGTGGGTATGGGTTTTGGAATGGCAAGGGTATTTTTAGGGTTTAGGGTGGGTATGGGATGTAGGGTGGCAAGGGTAATTTTAGGGGTTAGGATGGGTATGGGCTTTTGGGTGGTAAGGGTAATTTTAAGGTTTAGATTGGGTATGGGTTTTTGGGTGGTAAGGGTTATTTAAAGGTTTAGGGATTGTAGGTTAATAGGGTAAAATATATATATATATATAATTAATTAATATATAAGTGTGTGTAAATACATATATATATGTGTTAATAAAAAAGATATGGAGTTAAACTTATCTGTTGATTTTCTACCACGCATATGCCTTTATGCCTTTACCATGCATGCATTTACAATGGAAATGGAAGCATTTTATAAGTAAGTATAAACCCATTACACATATATATATATATATATATACTGCTCATTTCTGCTTATATATCCAAACACAGTCCCAACTCCAAAATGAAGGAAGGAGCACGCACACGAAGATTAAAATTAATGTTCTTTTTAACCCACATTCAGTATTCACAATGATCATGCGTCTGAGAACCCGGTACTGAAAATATTAACATCATTATTTTCTGTTGGAGCTGTTGATATATGAGCAGAAAAATGTGTTCACTGTTTACTCTATTTTGAGCTTTCAAACAAAATGCTTGAAAACATTTCCTGGTGTCGCTCCTCGCTGTATGGTTTTCACTGTCACGTGTCTAATATCAAATTCTCTCTGTCTCTGGGATAAAATCATCCCCATGTTTAATCAGTTTCAAAAACAAAATATCGTCACGCAATAATGCTCGTAAAATCCACCGAGACTTCAGAGTGTCCGGAATCTGAATTTGAAGATCTCAACACGTGCACAGAAACCTTCTTGTGTAGCACATACTTGGCCTTGGGGTAGACAACAATCCAACCAAATGCAGGGTCCAGAGACTTCCTCAACATTGGACGTAAAGCTTAAAATCCTCACCGCTCTGCAAAACATTTTTTTAGGGTTTAGGGTGGGTATAGGTTTTGGGATTGAAAGGGTATTTTTAGGGTGGGTATAGGTTTTTAAGTGGTAAGGGTATTTTTAGGGTTTAGGGTGGGTATGGGATTTTGGGTGGCAAGGGTAATTTTAAGGGTTAGGATGGGTATGGGCTTTTGGGTGGTAAGGGTGATTTTAAGGTTTAGATTGGGTATGGGTTTTTGGGTGGTAAGGGTAATTTAAAGGTTTAGGGATTGTGGGTTAATAGGGTGAAATATATATATATATATATATATATATATATATATATATATATATATATATATATATATATATATACATCAAGTTTCCCGTTTCTCTCCACCACAATCCTTGGCAAAACGGATACGGACCACGAAGTTTGGTGCTGATTAATTTTTAATGGTGCAAGTCGCCATGACGCGTTTCAGCCCTTCCTCGGGCCTTGATCACATGACATAGTTTCACATTGTCATAGGCTATTTAAAGTGACTAGTGCAAGCGTAATCATTGACACGTGGTACTTCGAAACAATAAACATGAACGAAAGATTTTGTAATTTAAGATTGTAAAAAGCATTTTGTAAAAACTTTTTAAAGGAACTTATCTATTTAATAACCTCATCTTGGTGGTAAACTTACTGTAGTAAAAATATTCCCCATGGTCCCTAAATAGTGCAAATTACATTCTTCGTTCTTAGAAATGTATGCTTTTGCCGATATACGTTTGAATTTCATAATTATGTCAAATGCATTACGCTAAAAAACTTTATTGTGCAAAATAGTGCTAAAGTGCAAACGTGAGTACATGTTAAAAATTCCAGTGTTGTTTTTCTAAATAAATCGCATAATGCCTATTTATCTTTGCAGTAGAACTGCTACAGCTATTTCTTTATAGTCAATTAAATCAAGGTACTAGGGCCCCAGTTACCTGTTCAGAGTTGTTTTTAGTCAAATGATGGTTTACTTAGTATACATTGTATTAGTTTCTATTTATTTTGTATTTCAATTATTCATTATTTATAGTGTCTCGTGTTGTTCTTTGCGGTTTAAATACCTGGTGTAACATACTTTTAGATTCAGATTTCAGTGTAGTTATTAAACTTATGATTGTCTATGATTCTCATAGTATCCCCGATACAATCAATGACATTTTATATTTTGTATTCAAACATTTAAGTATACATTGCAGTCCATATCAAATAAGCAATATAATATGATCCATAATAGATAGAATTTGCTTAAATATAAATGTATGTATACATAAATATATAAAAATATAAAAATATGAAACTAAAATGTCAATAAATATTCGATAAATACAATTTGAAATCCATAGTCATAAAACACCAAATAAGAACTTCTTCCTGCATATGGTCTAAAATTTTGCTAAAAATATGTTTGCTGAAATTTTTGCTAAAATTCTGCTAAGGGCATCACAGACCTGTTATTGCTCGATCTCGTGTGGCTGAACGCCACTTGTCCCTCTAAGAAGTTGGACGCCGACCTAAAATTTATTGACATGATGTTAAAACAGTTAAAGACAAGTAAAAAGATCCTCTGTTACGTTTAACCCTGGTGGCTGTTTAGTATTAAGTTCCAATATATATCTAGTTTCTAGCTGGCGTAATTTATGTTCTCTATTACCGCCCCTTCTACTCGGTGGTATTGAGTCAATGACAAAATACCTGAGATCCTGACTTCTAGACTGATGATTAATCTTAAAATGGCGTGCCACTGGGTAAGTATTGTCTTGGTTATTGATTGCCCTCAAGTGCTGTAAAATCCTCTTATGCACTTGTAACTTAGTGCTCCCTACATATTGTAGGTTGCATGGGCACGATAAGACATATACTGCAAATTCAGTTTTACAGGTAAGTAACTTTGTTATTTTATGACTTCTGTTACCGAATGGGGTAGTATAAGTTGTCTTATTCTCTCCTTGTTGGCACGCCTTACAGGTTTTACATTTAAAGAAACCTGTATGTTTGGAGACAAGATGGCGGCCGGACCTCCGGCTGAGTGAGCTGCCTATGCGGCTCTCTGCTGACTGATCTCCCCCCCCCCACCCTGCTCGCTCCTGTCGGTGTTCGGGGAACCGTACCGTGAAACTACCCGAGATGGGGGTGTGAATGGCAATGATTTGGCGATTCTGGTGGTCTTGGAGGCGGCTGTCTGGGCTCCCGGTGCCGTTGAGGATGGTGTGTGCCGGCGTCTTCTTCCATCTTGCGGCGGCGGGTAGTGCCTCCGCCGCCACTCTCCGTGCGGCACAGGGGGTTCCCGCGATGCCTCCGAAAGCGGCAGCGAAAAGCACTAAGACCCGAGGGCAACCGGGCCCGGCTGCAGCAACCCCGGCGAAGAACAACATGGCAGCTCGGAAATGTGGAAGCGCACGGCAGAATATGGATGGGGAGACTCCGGGACCGGCTGAACCTGCCGGGAAGAGCTGCTTGGCTTCACGAGGGCTCCAGACTGTTCCGGCGCTGTTTAAAGTTCAGGCGGGTAAAAATAGAACCGTAATCGACGCAGCGGAGGTTGGCAGTGGAAACAATGTTGCAGGGAGATCTTCAGCAAAGACACAAGATACAGTGTTGCAAGGTACTGTATGTAAACTGTCGGTCAATGGGTCCAGCGCTATGTTTAACAATGATAGGAAAATGGCCCAGAAAGATTATGGGGGAAGCTCCGATTTGACAAAAAATTTAAATACCTCGGCGTTGTCTGGAACAGGAGATAACCTGCCTAAGAATCAGGAGAAGGCGCCCTCTGTGGGGGGTGGAAACTCGCTAAAGAAAACAGACCAGGACCCTGGGATTAGCTTTCAAGAGGGCGAGGAAACACAGGAAATACAGGAGCTACAGGATACTTGCCAGAATGCTGGAAGAAGTCCTCATAAGAGCGGCCAGACAGATGATTCAGACCCTCAATCCTTCCAATCCCTCCAGAACGATGATTTATCGGTGATGTCCTGTGCTAAGGAAGGAGACTCGGGCGATAAATTTTATTCTATGTCGGACCCTTCTAACTCTTCAGGAGACGAGAGCACAGGCAGGGACTGGGCTGAGGACGAGAGTGACACAAGTAGTCTGCATATGGAAGAGGGGGAGCTGAATGAACCAGTGGCTGGAGGAACTTCCATTGGAGATGTCACATCGGATATAGCTGCCCCATTGGGCCCAGATGAAATCACTCTGTCCACTATATATCATAGTATAATGGCCCATCGGGAGGAGACCCGGGCAGAGAGTTCACGGACCCAAGGTGCCGTACGTAAACTTCAGAACTCGGTGCGTCGGATGGCAAAAACGTGTTCTGAGTATGCGACCAGAGTTGGAGAAGCAGAAACTCGAATCTCGGCTTTAGAGGATGAGTTAAATATACAAAAAAGTATCACGGAATCCTGGAAAGCCCAGAAGGACGACACAACTTGGAAGCTGACTGAGTTGGAAAATCGCTCTAGGAGAAATAACTTGAGGGTTTTGGGGGTTCCAGAAGGTTTGGAGGGCAGTAATGTTCGGCAGTTTATGGTGGAACTTTTTTTGGAAGCCTTCCCGGAGCTCACACAATGGGATTGGGCAGTCGAAATACAGAGAGCTCACAGATTCCCCTTCAATCAACGCAAAAAAAAGACAGGGCAATTTTCTGACCAGCCTAGAGCTATCTTGATTTGCCTTAATAATTTTCTGGCACGGGAAACCTTATACGATCTGGCAAGACCTGACAGGAAGAGGGCAGGGAAGGGCTGCGAGTTTTTTGTTAGGCCTGACTTCTGCTAGGCAACGGTCGAGAAAAGATGGCATTTAAGACAACTGATCCCACTCTTTCAGGCAAAAGGGGCGCAAGTTTTCCTGCTCAACTCAGCCAAATTGAAAATCATATTCAAGGGTCAGACCCAATTCTTTACCTCCGAGGTCCTAGCAAAAGAGTGTTTACAAACGATGTGATCCAGGACATCAGACCTCCTAATGATTTTTTCTACTCTTTGAATGCTCAGTACTTATACTAGATGGATCTGCACTGTGTTTTCTTGTTGTTTTTTTTTTTTCTTTCAGTTTGTTTTGCTGCTATCTACACTATCTGTATCTTTTTGTCTTTTCTATTATTTTTTTGTTGTTGTTTTTACTAATCTATGTACAGGGGGGGAAGGGGACGGTCGGTGGGGAGCTGATTGACAGCTCCACATCATTGAGGACACTGGTCCTTATGTCTCATTTAAGGGGAGGGAGGGAACGGTGGGGGTGTGGGGTGGGGGGTGGGTCAGGGGAGGAAGAGGGAGAAGGGGGTCAGTGTCAGGGTGAGGGTAAAAAGGGAAGGGAAAATAACATAAAAATAATCCACAGTCTCGCTGGAAATGTAAGGATCGTGAAAGTTTATTGTGATAGGTTTCAATACATATTGGGATTTTTTGGTAATTTATGGCTAGGTTAGGCCTTAGAATTTGCACATTTAATGTTTGTGGATTAAACGGCTATAATAAGAGATGTAGAGTTGCTGCCGAGCTCCGCGTGATTCAACCAGACATAGTGTGTTTGCAAGAAACTCATGTACCATGGGGGAAAAGGAATATTTTGTTAGAACTTGGTTATGAGGTTTTAGCGGTCTCAAAACAATCAACTACTACAAGGGGTGTAGCAGTTTTAGCCAAGCCGGTAGTACAAACAACTGGTCGAGTAGCAGTGGATACTCAGGGACGGTGGGCCATTCTAGAATGTGTTGTTGGAAATATGAAGTTTACCCTTTGCACGGTTTATGGTTCTAACCTTGACGAAGCTCCGGTCTTGGAATACTTAAATGGAGAACTTGCACTATGGCCAGTGCCTCTGGTGCTGTGTGGCGATTTTAACATTAATGTAACCAAGACAGATCTTCAGGCTGGGGGGCTCAACTACAAGGGTAGGAAACCCAAGGTCTTTAAAGCTTTATATTATTTGTTGGCTGATCATGGACTGATGGATGCTTGGGGTAGTTTAGGTTTACAAGATCCGGGGTATACATTTTATTCCTACCCACACAGTAAGCTAGTGCGTCTTGATTATTTTTTTGTGCCTTCTTTATTACTTTCTGGTATTAAGATGCAAATTTATCCAAGAATTACATCCGATCATGTACCAGTAGCTGTGGATATTCCCACATTTGCTGTCTGCGCAGCTCCGAGGTGTTTTTCTTTTGATAGGAAACATCTTTTGGATAAAGTTTTCTTGGAGCATATGAAAAAGTGGATAAAGGATTTTTTTCAAATTAATAGACACTCTGCGGGTTGGGGGTTGTCTGGGATGCATTTAAAGCTTCTTTTAGAGGTGAGGCCCTGAGTTATGGATTATATAAACAAAAACAGGCAAAACTGGAAATTCAGGAGTTGTATAATAAACTTAAAGTAGCAGAGGAGAACTTGGCAGGAGGGATTGCAGTAGGGCATAATATAACTGAGTTTCAATCTAGATTGGCTAGATGTAAGGCCAATATTAATCAGGTTTGGAGTAAAGAAATAGCATTAAAATTTCAGACCTATAAAAAAGACTGCTATGAATATGGAGAGGCTACCGGTCGCTGCCTAGCTCAGAAGCTACGTAAGAAGGAAGCAGGGCAGAGAATTATATGTATGAAAAATGCCCAGGGTAATATTGTTTATGACTCTCGGGAAATTCTTAACATCTTTTATGACTTCTATGATCAACTCTATACAGAACCAAATAAAGGGCAGCAATCTGTAGATATAAAACTTCCATCTTCATTATGGGAACAGCTAGATAGCAAGAAAGCCGGAATACTTGATTATCCTATCACTGCTGAGGAATTAGAACAGGCCATTAACACCCTAGCGATTGGGAAAGCTGCAGGCCCGGACAAACTCCCGCTTGAAATTTATAAGACCTTCTTCCAAGTTCTTAAAGAGGATATTCTTGAGGTTTTCCAAACAGCACAATTGGGGGATTCACCTCGATCATGGGATGAGGCCAATATTATCATATTTAAAAAGAAAGACAAACCACCCGATATACCTGGGTCTTATCGTCCGATTTCCCTCATTAATTGTGATGGAAAAATCTATGCTAAGATTTTGGCGAATCGTTTAGCGAAAGTTATTTCCTCCCTTGTCTCAATCAGGCAACATGGCTTTATTCCGGGTAGAGGGACAGTAAACCACATTAACAGAGTAGTAACGCTATTTGATATAGCGCAGGTGGAGTCCAGGGACTTAGGCCTGATTTTGCTCGATGCCGAGAAAGCGTTCGATCGCGTGGCATGGGACTTTTTATGGGAAGGGCTGCACCAAATGGGGTTTGGTCAGGGATTTATCCAGGCTCTCCAGGTCCTATATCGAGCTCCCTCGGCCACTATATGTATAATGGGGGGTACTTCCGATAGGATTCAGATCTCTAGAGGGACACGCCAGGGATGTCCCTGCTCCCCGCTTTTATTTGCCCTGTACATTAATCCCTTTATAAAAATGTTAGAGCAGAATGATCAGATTCCACCTTTTATTGTCAGACAGGATAGGTTTAGTGTGTTGGCTTATGCGGATGACATCGCAATTATAACATCTAACCCTGCCATAGCCTTACCTGAAATTGAACATCTGGCTCAGGAGTTTGGTTTTGTCTCGGGTTATAAACTTAATACAGATAAAACACAAATTTTATGTACAAATCAAACTTTGTTGAACGACTCTAGGGTTGTTAGGGAAGCTGTTTACTTGGGTATTAAGATTAGGCCCTGTTTGAAAGAGCTGGTTGAGATCAATTGGGGGATATCATCGGCAAGATAAAAGGTTCGTTAGAGAGATGGGAGGTTCTACATCTCTCTTTGGTCGGTAGATCCAATGTTTTAAAAATGAACATCTTGCCTAGGGTCATGTACTTCTTCAGAGCAGTACCTTTAGAAGTACCTAGTAGGCAACTTTAGTATTTACAATCTTTATGTGCTAGATACTTGTGGGCCCCAGGGAAACCACGCAGAGCTGCGCGTTATATGACATTACCACGAGAGCGAGGCGGATGGGCAATCCCGGATTTTACTCTTTATTACTATGCCTGTATCCTGTCAAATATGCGTATTTTATTGACGGGAGAGGAAGTAGGTAACGTAGCTGAGGCCCCTTCAATTTATCGGATGGTTTTAGGACCAGAGGTTAATCACTGTCTGTTCAAGAGAGTCGACGGCAGTTATTATAAAAGAACCCGTTTTAAGGTGTTGGAAACTGCCTTTAAAGTCTGGAGCACGATTCGCAAAAAATTTCAGATACCAGGGTTAACATTCTATACACCTATGAATGCTGCAGGACTACTCCCTTCGGTATTTTGGGATCATGTGGCAACTCAGTGGAGCTTAAAAGGAATCACTATATTGGGGGATCTGTTTCAGGCTGGGGGGTTGGTCTGTCGTTTTCACTTTTGATGGATAAATATCATTTATCTAAAAATAATTTTTTCAAATATTTGCAATTACGGGACTTTCTAAGCAAAAATGTGAATAATATGGTGCCATATAAAATAGTTGAAGCCATTAGGTGTCAGGGGAAAATTGGGTCTCTATATAAAATATTGTTAACTGAGAGACCAGATGATCTAGACAGACAGAATGCTAAGTGGGCCAATTTGCTGGGAGATAGCTCGGTTTCTCTAGAAAAATCAATTGATATGGCAGGGGAAATTCTCCTTGTAGCTAATCTTAAAGCACAACATTATAAAACACTTTTTAACCTTTACCATACCCCGGCAAAGATGCTAAAATGGGGGGGTGAACATAATGGGAAATGTTTTCGGTGTGGAGCGGATGACGCCGATATTCTCCACATCTTTTATTCATGCTTCAATTTGATTCCTCTAATTAAAGATATGGAGAGATTTCTGACTGAAGTAACTAGGACACCTATAAGAATATCGGCCTCTATGATGCTGTTAGGTATTGGAGAGGAGGCCATTCAGGGTAGACCAATGTTTAAATTTCGCTATCTGATGTTTATGGCTACAGCAGTAGCCCGGTTATCTATAGCAGTGTTTCCCAAACTGTGGTCCGCGGACCCCCAGGGGTCCGTGACACATTCCCAGGGGGTCCGCAGGCAGCAGTTTTAAAAGCATTTTCTATAATTAGTAGTTTTCGAGCAACAGTAAACCTGTCAAGATAATACCAGTGATTAATGTACCTGCTGGAGTGAGATGAGTGTTTTGTCCAGTGGCAGCTTTGAGTTGTCTAATGTAGCACAGAGGGTTGATATGCCTACTGCAAAGAACGTGTACCATGCATTTTAAACAAGCATTGGCAAAGCCAATAGGTCTCGCCTATGCAAGAGCTCTTGGCTTTGCCAATGTCTTTAGCCCTGTTGTAAAGCAGTGCAGCTGCTGTTCAGCCCTCTCTTAATTGAGACCTAGCAATCAGGGCTACCTGGTGACAGCCACATAAATGTAAGTTTTAATAATAAGTATATAAATAAATAGCACTTCTGCCTCTACTAAACACCGTGACTAACCAATATCATCGTCAGTCAATTTAATAGTACTCACTTTACTGACTTCGGAAGAAGGAGTTGGTCTTTGAACTTGTAAAATTCAGAACACTACATGTTTTTGCTGCATTTTTGCTTACTTATGAATGCTATTGGAGAGTTACTTTAGTAAAAACATTTTACCTAATTGTGGTTACAATGCAGTTTAAATTAAGTTTGATTAAATTAACAACTGCTAAAGAAACTGATCAAGGACTTGAAGGACGAGGTTTTATTACATTTATGTTTATGTATTTTTATTCATGCTGCCTTTTGGCACCTGGATTCAGCTCGCCGGGAGGCTGAGTTGGAGTGAGAATGTCGAGGGTGAGCTAGGGGCACAAACACACAGACTTTGACAATGGCGGCTGCTACAAACCTTCTCCGGAAGTTCTGAGAATGGTCTGTGCCAGTAAGAACTATCTCTCATCACCCCTGACTGGGACCGAGGTAAGGGGCAACAGCTGCGACTAAAGATGGGATGAGAGCTTTCCGAAGAGCGACGGGACTTGGAAGGATGGAAATTACCTCAGAAGCATTTACTTTAGGAAGAGTGCATTGCACACTCAGGAGGGGGTAGAAGGAAAGCAAACAGCAGAACACTGTAAATGGCCTAATTTAATATAATCGAACAATATCAGGTGAAAGCACTACGTATTCACAGCTCAGGGAGTGCTTCTTCTTATGACAAATCTCCTAATATCACACCCGTTGCGGCTAGGGCTGCGGATGTTAGAACTGGGTAACTAGGTTACAATCTCGGCTCAGGCGCAGTATCTTGTGA
The DNA here is from genome assembly GCA_963921515.1 of Calotriton arnoldi. Lineage (NCBI taxonomy): Eukaryota > Metazoa > Chordata > Amphibia > Caudata > Salamandridae > Calotriton > Calotriton arnoldi. Next base: position 124,594 of record CAWUFW010012736.1, read on the forward strand.
TTCCGTGCAAATCGCTTAACTACACTGTGCTTAAAAACAGTTTTGTAAGGGGAGCTGATTTCCATGTGAAGCGCTATAATGCTCTTGGTTCAAGTTTGCGCTATAATTGTGCGGGACAGGCAAGCAGATGCGGGGAGGAGGTAGTGGTACAGGCAGCAACGTCGACTGGAGTAAGGGGGCAGCAGCACTGTCTCTTGTGATTCCGTGCAAATCGCTTAACTACACTGTGCTTAAAAACAGTTGGAGGGTGATAATAAGGGAACCATTGAAGAACCCCAACAAAGATTGTCGTATCCTGGTGCATAGTAAGGTCTTCATTTACTATTCGTTAAAAGCTAATACAATTCAATATATAATGATAAATGTGTTTTAGACTGCACCATTGTTTCCTAAATTTTTTGGGGGGAGAGCCTCCCAAAGCCCCCTTTGTAGTAGTCAGGCTCACTCACTGCACTTGGTGTGCACTGTATGGGGACTGGCCTGAAAACATTTGCCAGGGCTGCTTTGGGTTTCCAGTCTGGCCCTGGCAGGAGCAGGAGCCTTATACTGCGAAATAAAACCAACCATTTAAAAGTTAGTCACAGAGATGCAGCACCAACCTTCCCATTATTTTTTTTGTTTTTTGCAAATTCTTTCAATATAAAATACTAAGGGGGATATTTACAACAGAAGTGGGGGAGCGTGTCGTTAGCCTCCCTGGCTTAACGACACGCTCTGCCACTTCAGAAACGCAGGCCTGCACCATACTTACAAGAATATGGTGCAGCCCTGCGTTTCCTCCCGTGCTGGCGCTACACTTAGCAGTGTAGCGGCAACGCAGGCACCCTTGCCCCATAGTGCAAGGGTGTTTGCGTGCAGGGGAAGATTGTTTATGTACAGAAAGGTCCCCTTCCTGCACATAAACAATATTGCAATGTAGTTTTGTCACTTCTATGTGTGCTGCTTAATGCAGCACACATGGAAGTTACAAAATGCCATTTTTAAAAAAAGATTGTTAATGTGCAGGATCACCTTCCTGAACATAAACAATCCAACGCGTTTTGCTTTTTCCATGGGTGCTGCACAAGACAGAACACATGGAAAACGCAAAAACGAGGAGAAATAAAGCATTTCTCCTTGTTTAGCCAAGTTAAGACCTGGTTTTCCCTGGTCTTAATTTTGGCGCTGCATCCTATTTACGCTGCCCTTGTAAATAGGGGTCAGCGTCAAAATCAATGGGTGTTGTGGTGGAACGCCCACCGCAACACCCACTGCCCACCCCTTTCACGCTAAGCATTGCGTGAAAGGGGCCTTATTTACGAAGCAGTGTTAAGCCATGTTAAGTGGCTTAACACTGCCTTGTAATAAGGCGAAGCACCTATCACCACGGGATCGCCACAAAAAGTGACGTTCCCATGGCGATAGGGGCTTGTAAATATGCCCCTAAAATCCTTAGTAATTTGAGTATTTGTTTTGTGTGCACGCGTGTTTATTTTTTTTCGAATTACTGTTTTAATGTTTGAAATTTAAATCATACAAATTGCTTGGGGGTCCCCGGCTTCCAGTGGTGACTCAATGGGGGTCCTCAGGAGTCAAAAGTTTGGGAACCACTGATCTATAGCATCTGCTTGGCTGCAACCACAGGCTCCACCCTTTGAATTCTGGCGGGCTAAGTTTCTTAACACATTTAATATGGAATTTAGCTTGTATTCCGTTAAAGGGCCAAGAAAACGGAAAATTGGTCTTTTGGTATGGGGTGCAATGATTGATTATTTGACAGATTCTTGAGTCTATCGAGCTAGTGATATGTGTTTAAAGTCTTAAACTATATGTAAAGTTTATTTGGTGGTGTAGTCTGGATATCGATGATTTGTTTAGAGGCGAGAATTGAAATGTTTGTATTATTAAAAAAAAAAAAAAAAAAAAAGAAAGAAACCTGTATGTGTTTGTAACCAATTGGTTGCCTCTATGATCTCAGGGCTGGTTTTTACTAGATCATCTCGCATAGAACGACCCCTGCTGTATGTGATGGACGGTCTTCTGGGTAATTGCGGACCAATCACTGGATCATTAAGAACCAAGTGCCAGTTGCGAGAAATGATGGATTGGAGCTGTTTATGTTGCTGGCTGTATTGAATAATAATTCTGAATTCATTTTTGGTTTCATTAATCATAGTGTTTGTTCTAAGTGAGGTTTCATCATGGCTTGTCAGTTTCACAGTTAGCAAATCATGTCTACTTTTACGCATAGATTTTAAAATTGCGTTGTCAATGATTTGTCTAGAGTATCCCCTCTCTAGGAACCGCAGCTTACTTTCGGTTTGCGCTACCCTCAAGTCCCTTTCATTGCTATGGATACGCCTCAAACGAAGCATTTCCCCATAGGGGATACTGGTCACTAAATGTTTTACATGGGCACTACTCGCATGGAGTGTTGAATTACCGGCCATTTCCTTATGGTATAGTTTTGTTTCTATCTTATTCTCTGCTATGTAAACATTAGTATAAAAAAAACTGACTTGTGTTGTGCTAATGTTTGCTGTAAAATGCAAATTTAAGTTGTTCACATTTATAGCTTGCACAAACTCCTGAGCCTCACTGACATCGCCATCCCATACAATGAACAAATCGTCAATAAAACGTAGCCATAATTTGACCTTAGTTCTCATTGTCACATGGTGTTCTGTCATGAGGACCATGCTCCTCCCACCAACCCATGTGCAGACACGCATATATATATATATTTTCCCAATTACTTAAGTGAAGCGATCACTCAGGGGGTTATTTCACCAGCAGTTCTTTTATTTTTGTTCAGTAACGCATTTTGCCTGACACAGCAGGCTTGCTCACACACTGAATTTTGTGTGGGACAAGCTGGTATGCATAGAGGCATACGTGGAAAGCAAAAAAGGACTAGTTGTGTTTCGTCATACTGGCATCCATATTGGAAAGGTAAAATTACAAGCATAAGTATATACAGGCAGTATTTGTAATTACTTGCATCAGTTGTAATCCCTGATTGCTGTTACATTATTGTACACACTATCTGTTTCTATATTATCCTTTTGGATACATCCAAGTAAAATACATAGTTTGAATACATATTCATTCATATTGATCCTAATACCCAGCATGGGTGGCATCCCTCTTGGAGTTGTGTAGAGAGGGTCTAAACCATTCCGTAAAGCATGAATGTCTACGTAGTGGTGATTTCTAGCAATATTTCATACATTTGAGGGGGACGAAAGTATATACGACAAAGTGCCAGTTACTGCTCCATTTCCCTCTAGTTGGATGATACATCAGTCATAGCACAGTCAATTTGACATAGTGCCAGTTCCTATTCAGTGCCCCTTCGGTTCCTAAATGAAAAGCTATATTACACATGGTGCCTTACACTAGGTGGGAATTGCTACCATGCATGCTCCCTGCCATCTGGCATTGGTCAAAGGAAGATGGTCTATATATATATATATATATTACAAACGTATTCCTGGTTGTGGACAGCAGTCGCAGTCAGCAGGAAACAGCCACACAAACGCGGTCTTGAGTTCACGAACGTATTTTATTGGCAGAAACAGACGCGTTTCGAACTTGCGTTCTTTTTCACATAGCCCGTTTTTTTCACATTCCTTCCTTATATACAACGTCAATCCTGACACATTCTCAAGACATAAACAAAATATTTGGCATTCAATGAAAATTTCTCCTTTCAACAAAACTTTATCAGTAATATGCTGTGAAAAACTCAGTTTTAAATCACTTTACATTTCGGACCAGTTTATGAAGAATTCAAACCATAGTAAATACAAATTAGAATGTTCAAATTTTAATGTGAACTTCTCTTGTTTTTATATTGTCCAGCTGGTTTGTAATCACTAAGAGTCAATAGTGTATTTGCAAGTAAAGAAACTTTACACTCACGGGTATAGTACCCAAAATCACTTCTCAGTAGTATTTCACTATAGGTGAAGGTCAACAAAAAAAAGAAGGTGTTGCCACATGGGGATCGCCTTCTACTCTCCTAGAGGTACTTCCAGCATAATTTGCATGGAGACTTCCCTTCCATCTGTAACGAAGACAGAGAACTCGTTATTATCTTCACATAAGTTTCAACAACTGTAACCAGACTTTATAACTATATACATATGGTCCGAAAATCTTAAGGAGAAACAACAAAAAAATCATGCGCTTTAAGAAAAAGAAAAACATTTCTCATATTCATACACACTTCATAAAATCATAAACAGTACGGGTTTAAAAAGGGGGGATCGGAGCTTCTATGTTAGAGGTGCGTGTATAGCTCCTCGTCAAGGTTCATACCATGAGGGGCGAGGCTACCTGCTTTCAAAATGTACCTAGATTCCATTCTGCGTAGTACAGCAATTCTGTTACCTCCCCTTGGATGTTTCGCGACTGTATCAAGTCCAAAAAACTTGGCTTTGGTCCAGTCTTCATCATGGTTTTCTCTGAAGTGTCGTGCTGTGCTGTAGCTCAAATCTGAGTTGGTAATTGCTCGCCAATACTCTAATATTCGTTTCTGTACTGGGAATGTAGTAGATCCTATGTACCATCTGTCGCAAGGACAGGTGATTACATAAACTACAAAATCTGTCTGACATGTAATCAGTTTGGTGATGCGATGTTTCTTCCTGATCCTCTCTAAGTAAACTTCTTGGATATTGCTGCTATGTTTGCAAGCTTTACAATGCCCACACTTTCTGAAGCCCCGGCTTTGTTGTAGCCATGTTTGAGTGTTACTTTTCAAATGGCTATGTACTAGCATGTCCCTTAAAGAGAGATTTCTTTGAAAGGTGATATTGGGTGTCTCTCCTATTTTAGGTTTCAATGTGGTATCATGTGTTAGGATTGTCCACCTACTCTTCAGGATCCTACGTAAATTGCTTGCTTGACTGGTAAATTTGGTAATAAACCTTATCAGTGTTCTCTCTGGATCTTTCTCTGTCTGTGGTTTGTCTTGTAAAAGACTTTCCCTAGATTTTTCATCTGCTCTTGTGCTCGCTTTCTTCAGACTCTTTCTGGGATACTTTCCCACAATAAGACGATCAGTCATTTCCTGTTTGGTGCTTCTATAGCTTTCCTTGGTGCGACTGTTTCTTTTTGCTCTTAGAAATTCACTGAAGGGTATACTCCAGCGGAAGCTCGGAGGATGACAACTATCCGCGTGGAGGATAGAATTCCCAGCGGTACTCTTCCTGAAAAGTTTAGTCTGCAGTGTGCCATCTTTGAGAGTTACTTTGAGATCTAAAAAATCTACCGTTTCTCGGCTGTAATTCATAGTGAATTTAAGGTTCACTGCATTGCTATTGATAGCTTTCAGAAAGTTGTTTAGGTCCTCTTCGCTCCCTTCCCAGGTGAAGAAGACATCGTCTATGTACCTGAGCCACACACTGATATGATCTATGAATTTATTCTCATCACGGTTCCAAAGGACCTGCTCCTCCCACCAGCCCACCAGAAGATTGGCGTAGCTGGGGGCGAAGCAGGTCCCCATGGCTGTCCCCTGTGTCTGTCTATATAGTGTATTCTCAAAGAGAAAGATGTTCTCCTTTAGACATGTTTCAATCATTTCCATGATCATCTGTGTGTGTAGTAGGGTCGTAGCACTCCGCATTCTAAGGAAATGTTTACAGGCATTCATGCCATCCTGATGTCTGATGCTCGTATATAGACTTTCTACATCTAAACATACGAGCCAACATTCTCCCTTCCAGCACAGATTGTTAGTTTTTTGGATGAAGTCTTTAGTGTCTCTAATGTAAGAGTCTAAATTGTGTACAAAAGGTGCAAGAAAGTGGTCCACAAACCTGGAGGTATTTTCAAAGACACTATTTCTTGAGGAAACAATGGGTCGCCCTGGTGGATTAGTGGCATCTTTATGGACTTTGGGTAATAGATATAGGGTGGGGATGGTAGGTGTCTCGTTTTTCAAAAATTGTAATTCGTCCCAGCTCAACAATTGTTGTTCATGCCAGGAAAGCAATCTCTCTTTGTAGTTCGAGATTATATTCCGTAAGTGTTCTCTATCGGTTCGAGTATAACATGTACTGTTTCTCACCTGTCTCAATCCCTCTTTTATGTAGTTTTCCCTGTCCATGATAACTATGTTGCCCCCCCCTTGTCGGAGGGCTTAATAACTATCATTTGGTCTTTCTGTAAATTAATCTGGAAGTTCCATTGTGTGTTGTTCAGATTACTCTGTTTGGGGTTCTCTCTACTTGATTTTAAAATATCATTTGCCACTGTGTTAGAGAATAGATCGATATTGTCCTTAGGTAATTGTGGGATAGATTTAGAGGGGACCCTGAAGGTAGTTGCCTCCGTTGCACTGATATCTATCCCAAAATTTTGGTTCATATACTCAGTATAAGTAGGATCAAAGGGGTCAGTAGCAATGCCAAGTATCGTGTTCTCTTCTTTAATTCTTTCTAGGCTGTGTAGTGTCTGGAGTGTGTCTAGGTCTCCTATCGTCAAGTTATCAGGCAGAGATGTAGATTGGGCTGCTCTTCCTGCACTGCTTATTCTCTGTTCTTAATGCATGTATCTTGTACAACTTGAGCTTTCTCACAAATTTATATAAGTCAATTCTAAGTTGAGCATAGTCAATTCCTGCTGTAGGGCAGAAAGAGAGACTCAACTGCAGAGTCTCAATTTCTGCTTGCGATAAGTGTTTTTTTGACAGTTTCATTACCGTAACTTCTTTGGATTGTACTGCCATTACTTCATTTTCTTCGTTTGGCCTCTTGTTCCCACGGCGCTGTTGATTTGCTTTTCTTCGTTGCCGTCTTCTCTTGCTTTGGCCTTTGCTCCTCTGCCTCTTCCTCTTGTTTTCCCTGAAAGGAATGTTCGTTTTCCTTTTGTAACATCCTCAGTTCCTCGGAAAAAGAAATCTTAGTTGCGTTGGTACTGCTCAAATCTTCTATTGATCCCAAATCTGAGCTCAGGTCTGTGCCTGATTCCGATCTTCTTTTATCCATGGCTCCTAGTGTTCTATCCCTCGTGATTTGTTGGCGCACTTTATCAAACTTCTTGGCGAAAGTTAAAATCCTTCCTGCCGCATAATCCTGTTCATCACGGAGGAACTTGCATTGTTTTCGCTGTGTTATTTCTTTTTATGGGTTTTGAGGCGTTCGTCAATGGCTTTGAGCATCTTCTTTACAGCGTCTTGGTCCATCTCTTTTTCAAACTCATCCATCATTAGTTTGATTTTTTTCTGTCAATTCACTGTGTTCTACCCATGCATTTTTTATCAGGATTCTCAACATTGTTTTAGAACACGCATTTGTGTTCTCAGTCCAGTCCTTCAACAATTCTGGCCCTGGGTTCGCCAGTGGAGAGGTGTGGTGCAGCAGCCAGGGCAGCTGACTTCGGAGCACAGGGTTCACGGTTCGATCCCCGGCTCCGGCAGCAGCTCAGCCCAGCACCATGTGACTCTGGGCAATAGCTCACTTAATTTCCACGACAGCGCCTTGAGACCCGTAAGGGTGAGTAGTTCGCGCTTTACAAATATGGATTTAGATTTATTTAGATTTAGTGTGGGATAATAAAAATCCTCAATCCTCTTGGGATCCTATCCACCTCCAAATAATTTTGCAGTGAGGTGGCTTCCTACCACTGACTGATTTCTTTCTTCCTCAGTCTCTCTAATGTTGTTCCTCTCTGTTTCAGGTTGGTGGTTTTCTCGTTACTATTAGATGCATCCGCATTACTCTCCTCACCGACAGCAGACTTCGTTTTGAAAATGCGAAGAGCTGATGCCTCTCACTCCTTAATCATTTCATTTGCCATGGTATGCGTGTTGCCGCGTTGCGTTTAAGCTAATTGCTAGCGCACCCTGGTCACTACGGGTAGATTTCCCTTCAATGCGTTGCCGGCCCCCCGCGTGTCATAACAACAATAAGAACGGTGGTTCTTATCCGATCCTGGAGCCGGTGATTTCCCAGATCCACGTTCTCTTCAGGCACGGGGGTAAATCCGGTTTTCTCCCAAATCCTTGGTTTTCTTCGTTAGATAGGTGTGACCGGCGGGCTTCCCTTCTCCCAACGGGATGAGTTCCAAATGACAGCACGTATTTGTGAAATCCTCGCCTTACGGGTTGGGGCTGTTGCAGCGGTCGTCACCGCTTGTATACTCAAAACGTATTCCTGGTTGTGGACAGCAGTCGCAGTCAGCAGGAAACAGCCACACAAACGCGGTCTTGAGTTCACTAAAGTATTTTATTGACAAAGAAACAGACGCGTTTCGAATTTGCGTTCTTTTTCACATAGCCCGTTTTTTCCACATTACTTCCTTATATACAATGTCAATCCTGACGCATTCTCAATAGACATAAACAAAATATTTGGCATTCAACGAAAATTTCTCCTTTCAACAAAACTTTATCAGTAATATGCTGTGAACAACTCAGTTTTAAATCACTTTGCATTTCGGACCAGTTTATGAAGAATTCAAACCATAGTAAATACAAATTAGAATGTTCAAATTTTAATGTGAACTTCTCTTGTTTTTATATTGTCCAGCTGGTTTGTAATCACGAAGAGTCAATAGTGTATTTGCAAGTAAAGAAACTATATATATATATATATATATAATATGGATTGTCAATGAAGGAATGATGGAAGGGCCACGTTGAGAGGCCGGCCTCGACTTGGGAGATAAACATGGACACAGCCAGGGTTTGCGTAGGGGATTCCCCCGTGCACTTCGTGCTGATTAATGTTTTATGGAAGGCAAATAGAAGGTAACAACAACTGGGTGGTAGCGAAATTGACTTTGAGAGACGCTGCAACCGTTTAAATATAAGCCACAAAATGGAACTGTTCCTGGTAAAGGCTATTATATGTAGGGGAGTTGCGGTGGAAACAAGGTTTTAATTTTGCCAAGAACTGCATTGAAGTACCAAGTAGGTAAAAAAATGGCAGCAATGCTGTATTCTGGGTATTGTGGTCCGAGTACTACAGTTAAAGACAGTTGGGAAATAATGCAGTGATGGGACACAGTTATGATGAAAATACTTTATTTTCAATGGATTATCCTGATGAAAACAAACGGTACTTACCGGCACTGCGTAAAAGAAAAGCAAATTACATTTATTTTTGAACACCTACTGCCGCTTTAAATCGAACTGGTGGACATCAGTCCTTCTTCAATGTTTGGAGTTATGTTTAAATATGCTAACGAACCCATCCATAGAAACTTTGCATATGATTAAGCCTCGAGGGAGGCGAAACGCGTCATGCTGGTCTTGTCTCCAATAAAGATATGAAGAAATGCAACAGCACGGTTGGAGTGGCCTATCTCATGTTACGAAGGGTAACTTGTGTTCTGTTGAATATATATATATATATATATATAACTATATATATATATATACTGCTTATGACCTCACATATTACATCACTCATGACATAGTCACTGACATCACTGATGACATCACCAATGACATCTCAAATGACCTCACTCATGACATCATCCAGTGATTGTGAGTGTTTTCTAAATCTTTTTGTGTGTTAAAATTATATACTAGGGTATCACAAAAGTTACATTAGTTCACTTTGTGTACTAGTAATGAATGATGCCTTTTTTAACATCGTTTTTGTGAGTCGCTGAGTGGCTGTCTGTATCTGCGTATGAGTGGGTGTCTTAGTGACTGTACAGGTGTGTGAGTGGCTGTGCGGGTGTATAAGTGGGTGTCTGAGTAGCCGTGTGGGTGGCTTAGTGGCTGTGTGAGTGGATGTATTGGTGAGTGGGTGGTTCAGTGGCTCTATTGGTGGGTGAAGGAGTGGCTGTATGCGTGGGTGAGTGGGTGTATCAGTGAGTGTATAGGTGAGTGAGTGGGTTTCTGAATGGCTGTATGAGTGAGTGACTGGATGTGTAAGTGGCTGTATGGGTGAGTGAGTGAGTGTGTGAGTGGTTGTATGGGTGAGTGAGTGGCTCTGTTGAGAGGCTGTATGGGAGAGTGAGTGGGTGTGTGAGTGGCTGTATAGGTGAATGGGTGTGTCAGTAGCTGTATGGGTGAGTCTGTGGCTGTGTGAGTGACCAGTTGTATGATCAGGCTGTATGAGTGAGCGAGTGGGTGTGTGAGTGGCTCTATGGATAAGTGAGTGGTTGTGTAAGTACTTGTATGGGTCTGTGAATGGGTATGTGAGTGGTTGTGTGAGTGGGCATATGAGAGGTTGTATGGGGGTGTGAGTGGGGGTGCCAGTGGTTCTGTGGATAATGTCATCAGTGATGTCATTAGAGATGTCATGAGTGATGTCACTGACCATGTCATGAGTGATTCAGCATGTGAGGTCATGAGCAGCGCACTGCGAGGGTGTAAGTTATAGTTATAGACGAGGTCTGAGCAATCATGCTGTGTGGGACTTACTTGTGGCAACAATAGGGGTTCTTGGCCCCCAACGACCCTCAGCAGCCAAGGGGACTTCATCCCCCAACCAGTAGTGCACCAGGAGGCACATTTGCTGAGTGGTTGAAAAAGGGGCAGGCCTCCCATGAGGTATAAGCAATCCTACTGTGGGGGACTTACTTGTGGTAACAATAGGGGTTCTTGGCCCCCACCCCCAACAAACCTCAGCAGCCAAGGAGACTTCATCCCCCAACTAGTAGTACACCAGGAGGAGCATTTGCAGAGTGGTTGAGAAAGGGGGCAGCCTCCCAGATCTGAGCAATCCCTATGTGAGGGACCTACTTGCAGCAACAATAAGGGTTCTTGGCCCCCAACGACTTTCAGCAGCCTAGGGAACTTCATCCCCCAACCAGTAGTGCACCAGGAGGTGCATTTGCAGAGTGGTTGAGAAAGGGGGCAGGGCTTCCGACAAGGTCTGAGCAGTCCCACTGTGGGAGACTTACTTGTGGCAACAATAGGGGTTCTTGGCCCCCACCCCCAACGACCCACAGCAGCCAAGGGGACTTCATCCCCCAACCAGTAGTGCACCAGGAGGGGGCGGGCCTTTTTTTTTAATATAAAGTGATTTTTGGCCCTATCGGGGTCACCGGGGGACCCCACCACCACACCTAGGGTGTCAGGGTATTGCTCCCCTGTCCCGTTTTTCTTTTATTTAAATTTTTTTTAGTGTGACTCGGTGTAACGTTTAAAATGAAGATACCACACGAAGGTAAGATGTGGTAAGTGGGCTTTATTAGGACACCTCATTCACGACTTCTCCACATCAACTGACACCGCCTCACATGAAACTTCCCCCAGATTCGATGTTCCAAGTTCCATAGAATCCATTACGTAAACATCACCCATGGCTAGATGCCACACTTGGCTGAAGCCAAGTCCCAAGATGGCTGACAACACTTCCTGGTTGAAGTGTTGGCAGCCTTCCAGATCTCACCATGAGATCTGTGCTTAGGCTCCGCCCAGATATCCTTATTTGCTTTCCCTTAAATTTTTCAACAACTACTGAATGGATTTACACTGAATAACTGAAAGAGTGATCTGCAAAACAAAATCTACCTTCCTGTCAAATTTGGTGTAATCCTGCCCAGCGGTTCAGGCTGTAGTCGTGTTCAAAGCTCCTATGAGAATTAACATGCTTGATGGATCAGCTTGAAACTTTCCATGCTCAACAAGACTCACTATGACACTTTTTGGGAAACTTTTGTGAAGATTCGTCAAACGGCACCAAAGATATAGGCAAGCCAAAAAATGCTTCTTCTATAGAAACATGGTTCTAACTATATCTACCTACTGGCGCCTGCCAGTAGGTTATATATATATATATATATATATATATAGTTTATACTTACCTGTAAAATTCGTACAATTATGTGGTAAAAGCATGCTCGTAAAAAACGTCGCTGTAAAGACGCTGTGGTGGTTCCAGTGTCGTTGTAAAGGCATTCATGGTAAATGCCCTCATTGGTCCGTTATACATCCTGAGGCTAATAGTCCCACAAGGAGAGCTATTGACCTCAAGGATACAGTCTGCTTGCTCAAGGCTGACCTCAACTCTTTCTTGCTGTTCCTGACTTTGTGGGTTGGTAAGACCAGTTGAGACAGCAGAGAGTTTACTTGAAAACCCATGAATTCCAGGCATTGGGAGGTGATTAGGATTGATTTCTGAGCATTTATGATAAACCCCAGATCCTGAAGGAGGAGAATCATCCACTTTAAAGGAGTTAGGGCCAACTGGGGACATTAGGCCCTGATAATGATATCATCCAAACACATGATCATATGCACCTGTCAAGCTGACTGCGAATCCACAACAAGCCTCATGATGTTTGTGGAACACCATGGGGCGGAAGAGAGGCCAAAAGAGAAAACTCTAAATAAATTTGTAACAAAGACCCTGCCAAAGGAACTGAAGAAATCATTGATGAGGGGGAAAAATAGGGATGGTTAAGTAAGCGTCTTTTAAATCTAACCAAATCAGCTAGACTCCTTGGTGGATATCCCTCAAAAGATGGATCCCTCCATATTGAAATGATTGTAGACTATCCAACCGTTGAAGTCTTTTAGGTTTAACACCAGGCGTGACTCGCCCCCTTTCTTTTCCAACAAAAATATGCAACTGAGAAACCCTTTGGGGTGGGGAGATGACACTTCTACAGGGCCTTTTACTGAAAGAGCTTGGAACTCTGACGAGATGAATCTTGCTCTTGTTGGGAAAAATACATGATGGGCGGTAGAGAGGGTTGGACAGGGGTGCTGTAAAACTCTAACTTGTATCCATGAACGGATTTGAGAAGCAAAGGGTCCTGTGTTAGTATCTGCCAGTTGTGGAGATATAACCTGGCTCTACCCCCGCCCCAGTAAAACCTTTGAAAGTAGAACAATCCTAACCTGTGGAACCAGATTCCTGGAATGGTCCTTGTGATCCTTTGTATCCCCCTTCCTGAAGCAATTTCTTTTGGCTCGGGAATGGGAGGGTAGAAGGTGAAGTTGTAAGATGATTATTGATTTCCTCCTCTACCTCCTTGGTAGAAGTCTGCGTTGTGGGCCTTGGTGGTAGCCACGGCCAAACGTGAGCCCCATCAAGCGTCCGGCCGTGCTCAGAAGTGGCGGGAACACTTTCTTAAGGGATCCTTGTGCCTTATCCAGATTACTTTAAGTAGCGATAAACTTTGACAGTTCTTTCAGAAAAGGGGTCCCAAACAAGAGACCTTGAGCTATTGGCCCTGAATCAGACGACCTGAGCTCAGTGAGCTTTGGGTCGATTTTGAGGAGGATGGATTGGCGCCGGTTCGCTGGATGTGGCGCAATTCGCATTGCCTAGTTGTCATATAGCTTTTTGGGCCCAACCGACTAAGACGTCTGGTTCCATGGGCATCGCTGACTATTTGGCTTGGTAACCTAATTCTAGAATTTTAGTTAGTGGGCCGGAGACGTCCAGTAACTTGTCCTAACAGTTGCTCCAGGCATGATCAAAGCCCTTTTTAGGATCCTTAGAGTATTTCTTTAGATACGTTAACAGGGTGGGGTCCACCTCAGGGGTTTCTGTGACTTTGCCGGGGAGGTCCAGTCTGTGGCATTCGGATCATAGGCGAGTCCTGACATCTTTGTCAAATCTTTGGCAGATATGCTATTGCACATAGTCCGCAACTTCTTGCTGGGATAGCTGTACTGTAGCTCAAGAGTGAATTATATCTCCTATCTCAAAGGTAAGTACCTTGGGCTGCTTCTGGACATAGGTATTGCACGATTTGCACTTGTGTTTACTAGGGCCAGGTTTGTTGTCTTGATTTGAGATGAGGTAGAGTCCGTATTATCTAGGATCGGAGCCCAGGCCGGAGTGGAAATAGGAGGAGTGCTATAGGCGTGATCTCTAGCCATGGAATCCGCTAATTTTTCAAAAGCCTGAGCATAAGGGGTTTTAGGGCTTTAGTGCTGGACTTGTCTTGTGTGGCCAGAGGGTCACCTTCAATCATCAAAAAGGGTGTACGGATCAAACCCTGTTGCATGGTGTAGCCACACAGGTGACGCTTAAGAGGGCCTATGGCCTTCACTAGGGCTTTTTGACTGACTGATCTAGCGCTTCCACCAGGTCTTTTTCCAATGACCCCTCAGTGTCATCATACTAACACTCCATGTTCTCATCAAAGTATTCATACATTATTAGGTTCTGCAGAGTAGGTATTCATATGCCTCAGGAGGGTAAAAGTAAATGAATATAAGTACTTTGTTGTCTCAAACAAACTAATCTTGAGAATTCAGGGGAAATGAAGTAGGTGAAAACCCCAAAAGCAGGTCAAAGTGTTCTTTAAATGTATTTAAAGCATGGAGGGAAGACGTGCAGCACAAACATTTTCTAACCCTGGGAAAGTCACTCCTACCAGGGTGCAGGGAGCAGCAGAAACAGGCAGAGGCAGCGAAAGTATGCATAACTACGCATTGAAAACAGCCTGTAATGAGCTGATAGAAAGAAAATGAGCATCACACATGCACGCGAGGTGCCCCATCTGCTGGCAAAGAAAGAGGACTGCGTGGAAATTGACCGCGCGCCTTCTCTCCCCTTTCGCGCTCCACAGATGACAAGTGGGTGTGGCAAGCCGTTCTGCTGGGAGAAAGAACCCTCTTGGGATATGCGCCTTGATCGCTCTGGTGCTACAAAGGGAAATAATTACTGAATCAGATGTTAAATGGCGGCGAATCAAAGCTGTATGGTTAAACAAAACCTCATGAATCTGCACAATCAATAAAAAATGCTCAAGCATCATATTAAACCTGAATCACAATTAGCTCTATATAAAGCAGCAATAATATTAACATTCTGCATGTTAAGACAAATGAGAGGAGATGTATAGCTGTATAGCAGTTTGAAGTTTATATAGTGCTGTGGGTTCTGTGGTTGTTACATGTGACTATAGGTGGTCATGGGAAATGTAGTGTTTTAAAAGTTTACATTTGATTGGCTGCTGTGAATAAAGAGTAAGGAAAGGCAAGCCTAATCGGAGTCTCTGGTCCTTACATAGAATTTGAAATTGTGACCTTCTGGTCATAGCAACAAACTAGAATTCTATGTCAGTCCACGGAGGCTCAGATTATGCTTCTCTTTACTTTACTGACATTAACAGCAGCCAATAAAACTTTAAATTAGCATAACCCCGGAAGGACAACCTCCTCCATCGTATGCACCAATCACACGTCAGTCCCATACATAAGTGTCCATGTATGATCTTCCTCTTCCTCTTTCTTTGCTGCTGCAGCAGCGAGATAAGTACCTTTTTCTCTTCTTTATAGTGGAGTTTTAGAGTGCTTCGTTTATTCAAATGTTTTAAATTGTTAAGCGATTGAAACGCTCGCGCCGCTACGGGCGCTTCATAGGCGCGCAGTGACGCGCTCTATGTGTATATTTTTGCATGTTTATTTCTGTTGACTTATTTTGCTGAGTTAAATCGATAATTTCATTGCGTTAATGTTTTGTTGTGATTAGGCGCTCCGGCGCTCTCTGGGCGTTGATCTGTGGAGCGGGAGCGGGACAGACGCGCTTCGCGTGCTCGGGGAACAGTCTCCTTTCTATGCCCATGCTTTGCACATGCGCGAACTGCCGATTTCGACTGCCTTTGGCGATCGGCTCTTCATGCATCGGCGAACAGTTTAACTGCTCGATCCCCGGTCCCTTGTGAACGCTTACCAGAGCAGTTTTCCGGATTAAGGCTCTGCCTGAGGGGAGATTAGGGGTGGCTCCCTC
The DNA here is from genome assembly GCA_963921515.1 of Calotriton arnoldi. NCBI lineage: Eukaryota > Metazoa > Chordata > Amphibia > Caudata > Salamandridae > Calotriton > Calotriton arnoldi. The sequence goes on from CAWUFW010012736.1 coordinate 140,238, forward strand.
CACATCACTATTTTCAAAGGCAAATAATTATATACTGTAGTTAATTGGTATAGGGAAAGTTTTAAGTAATTACGTAGGGACAGTTTAAGCAGTGGCAAGTGCCTGATATTACAAAGACACCCCAGGGTTTCTCCCCCCCTAAAGCTCCTCCAGACCTCCTGCATCACGATGGCGTACTACGCCGAGGAGGAAGATCAGTGGGTAGAATTTAATGAGTATGCAGAGTATGAAGAACCTTTTGAGCACCAAATGGAGGAGCAGTTGGTTGAGGCTCTGGATACCCACGTCCAGGGCTCTGTAAACAGGGCATTAATTAAGGCCTTACAACCATTTACTAAACCACTAAAGAGTTATGGCAAGCGAAAGTTTGGTGCTTCGCAAGGGGAAACTTCGGGTCATACCTCGGCTGAGGTTCTTGCTCGGATGGCCCGTAATGTAATGAATGACCATGGTTATATGGGTTCTCCCCAGTCTCGTAACGCGTCTGTGACGCAGACAGGGAAGGCGGAGGAGTCTTCTCCTACCGCGCCTGACACATCTGATTCAGATCAGGAGTCGGAAGCTCCAAAGAAGGCGCCGAAGCGTAAACGCAAGTCCCATAATGTAGAAGACAAGCAGGTTAATAAGAATCTTTTGTTTGACCCCAGAAACATAATGCACCCGAGGTCCACTGAGTGGGTTCCCTGTGTCGAAGTGGCGCACTATGTGCAGGAGAACCTCCGGAGAGGTTTCGAGAAAGAAGTTCGGGCTACATTGCGCTCTGAATGTCCCAGACCTTCATTATTGGGAAAGGTGGCAGAGACACCAGAGTTAGACCCTAATATGGCCACATTTATGAGAAAGTTTGCGAAGGACCCTAAAAAAGGGCTCGACCGGGCACGGAGGGGCTGTCAAGATAAACTCCTCGACGTTACAGGACCCCTTACTAAGATACTGGATGCCGCAGTAACCGCCAAAGACTCAAACACTCCTTTGGACCCCTCGGAGGTTCTGGAGTGGGCACAAAGAGCTTTGTGCTTCCTCTGGAACGCGAACTGCGCCCTATCGGCAGAACGGAGGTCTTTCCTTATGCGAATTGACCCGCAATTAGCAGAAATGGTGACCACAGAACCAGGCACCCTTGCCAATGGCATGCTTTTTGGAGAGAAGTTTGTAAAGGAGATGGGAAAGTACGTGGCCACGTTCTCCGCCCTGGATAAAGCACAATCGAATATTAAAAAAGTTTTTCACACTGGCCTTTTTAATAGGGCCGGATGCTTCAGGGGTCGAGCGACCGGCCGAGGTTTTAACCAGACCTCTCGAGGTTTCGAACAACGTGGTCGCAGCGGTGTCCAACGCTTTAACTTCTCCCGTACCCGCAATCGCGGTGGCAGAGGTAGACAAAACAGAGGAGGCTACAAAGGACAGAACAATACCTCCGGAGACACCTCTTACTCAGGTAAACTTAATGCAAACTGGGGACACCATGGTCGGAGGTCGGATTGCTTTGTTCCACCACAAGTGGGAGAGTCTCACACACGATCCTTGGATACTTCAGACTGTACGAGGGTTTCAGATAGAATTCTATGCCTCTCCTCATCAGGCACAAATTCCTCCACCCCTACATTTTTCCCACGTAGAGATGTCCTTCATGGACGAAGAGGTTCAATCTTGCGGAAAAAAGGGGCAATTGTACAAACACTTCCTCACCCGCAGGGTTTCGTAAGTACAATTTTTCTAGTGCCCAAGAAGGACCAGAGTTTCAGACTGGTACTCAATCTGAGAGAGTTCAACTCCTGGATAGTGTATACATTTGCTACGAGACATCCTGTTGGAGATGGATTGGATGGTGCGTCTGGATTTGAAAGACGCGTATCTGGCAGTGCCCATTTTTCCTCCTCACCGGATGTTTCTGAAATTCCAGTGGAGAGACCATTGGTTCGAGTTTTCGGCCATGCCATTTGGTCTCTCGTCCGCCCCTTGGTGTTTCACCAAGTTGCTAAAGCCCGTAGTTCAGTACCTGAGGGAAAGAGGGGTGAGACTTATAATCTACTTGGACGATATTCTGATTATGGCACAGAATATGAACACGGTTCTTCTTCATCTGACCTGGACGGTCCAACTCTTACAAGAGTTGGGATTCGTCATCAACGCGCAGAAGTCTATTCTGATTCCAACACAATCAATGGAATTCCTGGGGTTTCAGGTGGACTCGATTGCACCACAACTACTGTTACCTTTGAGAAAGAGAGTAGGAGTTTCACAGGAGGCTCTGTTCTTCCTATCTCAATCTTGGGCACCCGCTACGCACAAACGATATGAATCAGCCTGGCGTAGATGGGTTACTTGGTGTTCTGAATGGCAAGGAGATCCCTTGGGATCCGGTATCCATATGATAGTTAATTTTCTTTCAGAACTGGCAAAATCAGGCATGGCCTATCGGACAGTTAATAATTTTCGTTCAGCAATTTCAGCGGGACATCCACATGTGGATGGTAAACCGGTGGGGGAACATCCCCTGGTGTGTAAAGTGGTGAGGGGCATCCGATTGGTTAACCCTCCGAAACCCAAGTATTCTTCTTTGTGGGACGTTAATGTAGTGTTACGTTTCCTTAAGAATTGGCCAGCAAACGAGGGATTATCACGTAAACAACTGTCAGCAAAACTTACGGTGTTATTATGTCTTGTATCCTGCAGACGTGTTTCGGATGTGCGAGCATTGGATCTAGCAGGTTGAGTATTTACTCCTTCGGGTGTATCTTTCACAATTTCAGGGAGGACAAAGACAAATTCCAAATGTATTTCATATCCTGCGTTTCCTCATCATAGCAAGTTATGTGTGGTACAATGTTTGAAATGTTATGAGGATTGTACTAGAGAGAGTTCAGGAATGATGTTGCAGGGCAATTGTTGATTTCACTACAGAGACCTTTCCGCCCAGTCACTGCAGCAACTTTAGCCAGGTGGGTTACTTGGTTATTAAGACTAGCAGGTATTGATACTGCAATGTTTGGAGCACATTCTGTTAGAGGAGCGATGGCCTCTAAAGCTTTCTCTACTGGGTCCCGGTTACAAGACATTATGACTGCGGCAGATTGGTCCTCTGATTCAACGTTTAAAATGTTTTATCATAAACCGATTGTTGATGTGGCCTCTACGGTGGTGGAACAACTTTAAACTAGCATAATCTGAGCCTCCGTTGACTGACATAGAATAAAAGAAATTCTAGCTGTCGCGACAAGAATTTTCAATTCTATTAAGGACACGGAGGCGAGGATTATCCCACCCTAGAAATATGATGATGGTATACTATGTGATAGATTGTTATTTTCAAGATTTGTGATTTCATATACCTTTAGGAATAATGATTTGGATTTCTTCCCACCCGTTATTATATTGGAAATATAAGTGTTATGAATATTGAATAACATGAATAATATTGGAAATATATGTATTATGAATGGTATATTACGACTACTATTCTCTTTTCAGGAGACCTGGGCAAACAGACCTGAGCGATCAGGATGGAGTTGATTGGGAGCATCGTAAAGAATCTCTGTGGTTAAGGTTCAAGTTACAGTCGAAGGTGCGGTTGGCGCCGTTCCGGTTCAACAGTCGAGTTAAAGGCTGAAGTTAAAGGTTTTTCGCAAAGAAAGAGGAAGATCATACATGGACACTTATGTATGGGACTGACGTGTGATTGGTGAATACGATGGAGGGGGTTGTCCTTCCGGGGTTATGCTAATTTAAAGTTTTATTGGCTGCTGTTAATGTAAGTAAAGTAAAGAGAAGCATAATCCTCGCCTCCGTGTCCTTAATAGAATTGAAAATTCTTGTTGCGACAGCTAGAAAACTTTTTACTCACCAGAGACATTTTAAGGCCAGAGACAATTGCCCAGGGCCCCCCGGGAAAGGGAATTTCTTTTCAATCAGATTTATGATTCCCTATTTGAACCTTAACATTATTTAATATTGTTTGCATCAAAGGGGTTTAATTTTCAGAAAATTGGCAAAATAATTCAAAATTGTTCCTAACAAGGGGCACCCAAAACATGTATGGCCCAGGTGCCCCAAAATCCTTAAGATAAGTTACCATGGAAAAAGTGATGACTCACTGTAGGAAGCTGCGTTGCGCAGTGTGGGCAAATTCTCCCGGCACTGTGCAAATCTAGCTCCTAGTTAGGTAAAAACAGTTTTTGTAAGACAGCCTCATCTACCCTTTAGGAGTGTAGTACCAAGAAAGAATGCAACACTTCAGAGAATGTGTGTTAAGGGTTAGCCGTACCAGTAGAACAGTTGCATCAAGAATTACTCAGTAAAGACCACAAACCAATTTAGGTAAATCAAAAACTAGTTTATGATTAAAATGAGAACAAAATAAAAATTGGATCATTCACTGCAAAGTTGTAGCTTCTTAAAGTGACCGTTCCATTTTACATGGCTTCTCCAAGCCACAAGGACAGTCAATGAAAGGTCTTGTGCAGTACTCACAAATGGCCACTGGAGACTTCATCCCCCTCCAGTTGCAGAGCTCCAGGCCGCCTCTATTCCAGGCCGGAAGGGCTGAATGAGAGTCACCTCCTTTATGCAGGTAGGCAGAGTTCACTGTTTCCAAACCTTAGAGTTAACACAGTAGACAGCCTCTCTGGTCTTTCCGAATCTACCTTAGCCAATAGACGGCACCCCACCCCTCCTGAGCTAGCAGTCCAGTACCTGGTATTTACTCCAAATTCCTTGCATTCCTCTTCAGAGTATTTTTTTCCGGATACCAGTTTTCAATAAGTGTAAGTTAGCTTTGTCACTCACTTTCCAGTTCCCAAAAAATATCTTCACTAATTCTAGTGCCAGACCACTTTCAATTACACAATCTGTCTGTTAGACCTGACAGCCTTGGTGTGGTCTTCCCCAAAAAATGCTTCCTACTCACCTCCGGGTGCTGAAATTTGTTTTTGTTGGCTTTAGAAGTCTGTGCACTTTACCACTACTTTTTTTTTTTTTTTTTAATACTTTTTATTATCTTTTCTTAGCCATGAGTATAGTACAATACAAAAATGAAGAAACCATAAGAAAAAAATAGAGCATACGTAGCATGTGAAGATAAAAAATACCAACAAAATCCAAGTCAAGTAAAATTTCCATAAGCATGATGGAGAAGGACAAGAGAGATCTAGAAGTCAACAGAAATAGTTGTAGGATTAGAATGGGAATATAGGGTGGATGATGCAAAAATACAGAAAGACATTACATTAATCCCATTGGAGGCTAGACCAGACCCTTTTAAATTTTAACCAAACCGTGGGCCTCTGGCCTTAGCTAGTGCAAGTTCCATTTCGTACACTTGTCTGAGTAAAGCCCAAAATTCGTTAATGCTTGGGCTCGTGCTGTTAATCCAAACTCGGGCTATACATAAGCGGGCACATGCTATAACAATTGAAGCTAATAATCTCTCATGGCTAACCATGTCGCGTATTGGCCCCAAGACTACTTCCCTCTCTGTGAGCTGAACATTATAGCCGTGGAGTAGTGTAAGTGTGGAAGATACATCTATCTAAGATACATCTATCCAGAATGTGTTCAACCTCGGACAGGTAACGAGCATATGTCTTAAATCTGCAGCAACAACTTGGCATTTTGGACAGAATGATTTGGCCGAGGGTTGGGACGTAGCCCATTTGGAGATGAGCTCAGGGGTGTAATACAGCATAAAAACTGTCCGATGTTGCTGAAGTTTCAGATTAACAGAAGTTACAGCTGCATCTAAAGTGTCCAATGAGGCCTGTATTTCCTCGCCTGTTATGTCGGTTTGAAAAATCCGGCTTAGTTTCGCTGCTATCTGCAAACTGTCATCGCTAACAGCTGCAAGAAATTTCTGATAGACTATACCGATGGTTCCTCGGCCGGAGGCCGAAAATAATACCAATAATACTTCAGAGGGACTTGCCATTTCTGATAGCCTCTGACCCCATAGGAAATAGTCCAGTACTTGCAAAAATTTTAAAAATGTACTCTGTGAAAGCCCGAACTCATCTTTCAGGGCTGAAGAAGATCGAAATCCCTGTCCATCATATAGCTGTCCGAGTTGATTAATGCCCTTGTGCTGCCAACATCTTCCAATGTGATCGTGGAATATGCTGGGCTACATAGGATTGCCCCACAGCACCGTGTACTGGTGCAACACTGGCAGAGAGTATTCCTTGCAAATGTCTTGCCAGATCCTGGCAATGTCTCTAATTATCTTGAACCTGACCCTCTTAAAATAATTGGGGTCAGCAGTCTTATACAGCATGAACCCAGTGGCTGGTCCGCAGGCTAGCTGATATGATAGCCAAGCAGTGCCGGTGTCAGGCCCACTGAGCAAGCTTCGAATCCGACCAGCAAATGCAGCCCAGAAATAAAGTTTGAAATCCGGGAGCTTAAAACCCCCTTGTTTGTAAGATAATTTGATATATCGAAGAGCCCTCTGTGGGCGTCTGTATCCCCATATAAAACTACCTATAGCACTGTCTAACCGCTTGAAGAAAGACCAAGGAACCCTTTGAGGAATTGTGCGACATAGATATAAAAATTTAGGGAGAATATTCATTTTCACTATATTGCATCTTCCTTATATACTGAGAGGAAGCGGATGCCAACTGTGAAGCAGGTGAGATTGTTGTAGGCGGTTGTATGAAAATAGCGATGGACAGCATGAATTTGTGAGGGAGGAATGAAATTATTTTGAAGTGTGGGGAAGTGAGGGGATGTTATGTAGGAAGATGGGCGATAACGATCGAGAGGAAGAGTGATTGGAGACATTATGTGTTTGCTTGCAATTAGGCAGTGTTAGCGTGTAGATTAATAGCGAGGGATAAATTGAAGGAGCGTGAGTGATAACAATGAAGGAGAGAGGTAATGGAGGAAAGTGAAGGGACGAGGTAGAGGAACGGGTAGGAGTATGTACGTGAGCTAAGGGGAGCATGGGGTTTCGGATTGATCAGGTGATGGCAATTAAAAAGTGTGAGTGTGGTGATTAACAGTGAGGGATAAGGTGAGAGAGTGGGTGTGATATGAAGGAAGAAGGCAGCAACGTAGGAGAGGTAAGGTGGGGTGGAATTTTGTAAGGAGAGTTGAGTTTTTTGTAGCTAGGGATGTGTATGGGTTTGTGACATGTTTGTGCAGTTCACTGGGGAAATGTGTGTTCGGGCAGGAGGGGAGTAGAGTATTTAGTATTATGATTTACATTAATGTGGATGAAGGGAGGGTGGTTCAAGCAGATTGGGTTTTGTTATGTACAGCACCACTTTACATTTTTCTGATTTTTCACACGGCCCTCGGGCTCGAAATGCATTGGGATATTATACGTTGTGCTTATTTCATATGGAAATCAATCTGTACGTACTGTTGTACGAAGCCTAGAATGGCATACAGCATGTATCAGAAACGTCTAATAAAGATTACAGATTGAACCCTGCTGTCTCCGTTGTGGTGAAGAATATGATGCAAAGTCAGCAACAAGGATGATAAACGAACATATTGATTATAAAGAGTACTGTGGAATACCTGGATGAATATTATATATTGGAGGGAGTTGTTCCACTTCTCAGCACTGCGACAGTAAAAGAGCGCATGTACAGAGCTCTGTTTTTGATACTAAACTGTGAAGTTTCGCCATGACTGTTTTAAGGAGTGGCTCATAATTCAAGGAGACCACGTCGTCCACTTGGCTACTAAGACGAACTCCCAAATAAGTAGCTGTTCTTATAACCCCTAATGTTATCGGCACCGTTTCAGGTTGAAAATTTAAAATTGTCTGAGTCTTAGTCAAGTTTAATTTATAGACGGAGAAGGAGCCGAAGCACTGTGCCTCTTGTGTAATTTCAACTAAAGCATCGACAGGGTTGGAAGAAAAAATGGCGATGTCATCCGCATATGCAGTTAATTTTAATTCTGATCCACTGAGACTTACTGGATAAATCCTTACGTTTTGCAGCAAATGCCTTATAAAAGGCTCAATATAAAGGGCAAACAGTAATGGGGATAGCGGACAGCCCTGCCGCGTACCCCTTTGAACTGCAAAGTGGGCTGATGAAAGGCCGTTCAGCTTGACTGCTGCAACCGGGTTGCTATACAATTTCTGGACCGCAGAAATATACCTAAGACCGAGGCCAGATGATAACATGGTAAGCCATAATGCTTCCCATGCAACTCGATCAAAGGCCTTTTCGGCGTCAAGCATCACCATCCCTATATGTTGATCTAACTGACCAGAAATGTCAAAGGCGGCGATAGCTGTGTTAATGTGAGCCGCTGTGTCTCTACCTGGAACAAAGCAGTGCTGTTGCTCCGAGACTAATTGATGGATAAAAGGAGGATTTTAGAGAAAATTTTAGCATCTGCATTAATCAGTGCTGTAGGACGGTAGGAGCCCCTGTCCTCTACTGGTTTCCCCTTCTTAGGAAATACAACGATGTTAGTAATATTCCAAGGTGCAGGGGCATCAGCCCCGTTGATGATTTTACTGAGTAATAGAGTGAAGACAGGTGCCAAAATGTCCTTTAAAGATTTTGTAAAATTCAAGCGGAATAGTGTCTTCACCGACGGCCTTGCCTTATGGTAAGGCACTGATCGCATCCTCAACCTCACCCAGCTCTATGTCTTTCTGCAAACAAGCAGACTCCAAAGGGTCGAGAGTCGGTAACGCACTCTCCTGTATATAATCTAGAGCAGTATGTTTATTAAAGGAATCTGGCTCACCATATAAATCAGCAAAGAATAGTCTAAACTGTTCGACTATATCCAATGGTCGAGTATAGGACAGTCCGTCTGCACCTTTTTATTAATTTAATGTAGTATCTGGCCTTTTGATCGGCGATCTGAGTAGCTCGCAAGCAACCAACCCTCTCCCTGTACTCGTATTGCATAGCTTTATACTTATGGTAGTTGGTGGCGACTTTATCAATTAGCCCTCTGTTAAGCTTAGCTCTTACTTCTACAAGCCGATGATATATTAACTGTTCCGCTGCGTCCCTTACTGCAATAGCTCTTGCGTGTTGTCGTTCCAAATCTAAATAGAGCCTATGCTCCTGCTCTGCCTCCCGAGTAGCACGCCAGTTCTGTGTTAAAATATACTGGAGAGTGGCCCCTCTAACATAAGCCTTCATACAGTCCCACACCGTTGAAGTAGAGGCAGTGCCCCTATTATTTTCTAAGTATTCCCCAAGTGTTCTTCGAATATATGCCTGAAAGTCTGAGTTACTAAGCAAATGTCTAGGAAATGAAAAAGCCCGGAAAGGTTCTCTATCCCCCAGCTGAATCTGCAAAGTTAACATCACTGGATTATGGTCAGATGTAATTTTGGGACAAACCTCTATAAGTGCCTTTTCCAACAGAGTTCTATTAGTAAAAATCATGTCGATTCGGGAGTACTGTTTGTGTGGGGATGAATAGTATGTGTAACCTGGGAGTGTTGGACATAGTCTCCTCCAGGCATCCTCCAGTTGATGTATGTGGAGAAGTTCAAGAATGGCTGCCCTAGACATGACCATTCTAACCCGAGTTTTGGTGTTAGTAGTATCAATCTTCTTGTCAATAATACAGTTGAAGTCCCCCATAACTATCAAATCTCCAGCCCACTCCAGTAGTTCTGAGCTTAAATGGTAAAAAACCTCGGGACAGTCGGTATTAGGGCTGTATACCACCCAAATCGTGGTCTTACGCCCAAAAATCATTAGCTGAGCTATTGCCCATCTCCCCTTAGAATCGGCTAATGTGCGTAAAACTGCTGCCTTAAAGTTCCTAGATTTCAATATGGCGACCCCTCGAATAGAGATCACCTGTGAAGTGCAAACAAGTGTATCGAAGCCAAGTTGTTTTAACTGAGATCTATCCTTGTACGCAAGGTGAGTCTCAGTAAGGCCCAGTATATGAGGTTTAAACACACGGAGTTCCTCCCCAACTAATCGACGCTTTCTGGCCTGGTTCAGCCCCGTGATGTTCCAACACATGTATTTAAAGTCAGACATCAAGTAGACTCTATGAGCTCGATTCAGTCGTCTCCCCCCTTATTCCATTGTCCTTTTCCTTTTGCTCTACCAGTGAAATTCTAACTAAAGTGTGGCTAATTAACCCCCTCCCTCCCCATACCCCTCCCCCCTGCCGTTCCCACAGATTGACAAGGAACCACTATCTACCATTGCCTGCCTACCACCTACCCTTGCTGAACCCCCCCGTGCCTACGGAAAGGAATCATCCCCTTCCCCTGCTGTCGTTAGCTGACAGCCTTGAGAGAACACCCCTCCGCCCCCCCAGACCTTGAAACCCCCCCACCACCTTCCCCCACCAATATTTATGAAAAATTTCCCAAAAAGGGGAAAAAAAAAAAGAAGGGAAGAATGAGAGGTGTAAATCTCCAAATCCCCTATGCATGCCTTCTTCACTTATAAGATCAATTACTGGTACCAGACTGCCACTTTGCCAGTGCTTGTTTGGCATCTTGTTCAGTATAGAAAAAATGCGAATGTCCATCTTTAGTAACCTTGAGGCGGGCTGGCTCCTGCAAGAAGACTTGTGAACAGACTGCCTTGAAGGGATCCATTAATTGACGCAACTTCCAGCGTTTGTCCATTGTGGATTTACACAGGGCATAGCGTGCAAACATAGAAATTGAGTCCAACTTGACTGGAGTAGATGGGCGAGCTTTCACATAGATTGTCTGACGTAGCAAGAAATTGCCCAAGTACACCAGTATAGGCCGTGAAAAAGTTGACTTGGCTTGATTCCACTGAGAAAGAGCAAGAGGCAGTCGATGCACCCGCTGTACCTGTGTGTCCATATCCCAGTCCGCTAAGTCTGGAAATGCTTGCTGGAAGAGGGTAACAATGTAGGCCCGTGGATCGGAGCCTTCCCTCCCTTCTGGTATGCCGAAGATCCTCAGATTCTGACGACGTTGACAATTTTCAAGGTCCTCAACTTTGGCCTGCAAAAATGCTAGCTGAGACTCTTGAGTTTTAGCCGTTCTCACAGTGAAAGTGTTAGCCTCTTCCACTGCTGCAATGCGTTCTTGTAAGTCAGTGACTTCAGAGGATAGTAGGGCAACCTTAGTAGTGACATCCGTCAGTGCGTGTTTAATCTCCCTGCTGTCTGTTTTGGCTTGTGAGTAGTATTCTTGGGCTTCTGCTCTTTGAGTGACTAGCGCCTGCAGGATTGTGGACAGGGAAGGTTCCTCACAATCAGCCGGATGCAGTCCCTTCGTGGAGTTGATCAGTTCTGCTGGAACCAAGGATGGAGATAAAGAGCTAGAAGCTGGAACCAAAGATGGAGATAAAGATCCAGAGGCTGATGCTGGAGATAAAGATAAAGATAAAGGGCTAGAAGATCCTCTATTACCTCTGCCTAAATTCCCATCAGAATTGTCCAGTTGAATTAGTGGAGCGGTAGGATTAGAGCATGAGTGAGATAGTAGTGACGGATCTTCAACTTCAGCTGCTGCAATCTCCATATTGCCAGAATTGGATAGTCGTGAAATGATAGCCTTAACCTCCCCCTTTGAGGCCACCCATTTACGCAGGGGACTGATACCAGGACCTGCCTTTGTACCACTTGAAGCAGAATCCTTGAGTTGTCCCAGTACGGCAGTAACTTGAGGTTTGACTCCACCACGGCCTTTACCTCCCTTGGCTGCTCTGGTGTTTTTAGGACCTTTCGCCTTGGCGCCTTTCCCCCCGATGGAGTACAGATTTTCAAACCGCTGGGCTCCGTTGCCTCACTGGTCAGGTTAGTTAGTTTAGATCGCTGAACGATGGGCTCTGCCTGGAGACAAGTCTGTGTGTCTTCAATATAATGGATGGAGTCAGAGTGGTCAGTACCTGAGGCAGTATCAGTCCGGGAATCAGCAGCGCCTGGGTTAAATTGTTGCTGGGACCCTGATTCAGATGTAGCGTCACTTTGGGAATTACCATCACCCAATCCCAGATTGTTCGTACAGGGTTGCATTTGCAACTGCGACAATATTTGTGTAAGTGCTCCAGGTGCGTTGGTGCAGGATACAGATGAATCTAGGGAGCCAGGGGGGCCAGCTTCAGAATCACAGCGGGCTCTTTTCCTAAAGTGATGCCTTTTTCCACATTATTAACCGTATTAACCATAGCCCTTGCAACAGAGCCGTTTGCCCTGCTGCTCTCTTGCTGATCTGGGGCCGGAGATGACATTTCTGTGGCAGGACAAGCTAGAGAGCCTTCCGTCTCCCCCCAGCCCTCCTGAACAGCTGCAATGAGTACCTCGGCCATCTCAGAGCCCGGAATGGAGGTCTCTGAGCCACAGGACCGGAGCAGACCAGCTGCCTTACCAGAACGCAGCAGCCGGAGAATCGGTTTTCCCAGCTGGGAGCCGGAGTTAGGCGCCATGTCTAGAGAGGTCGCTGGGTCCGCAACACTACTGACATCCACCTCAGTACGCCCCCTCCCTGGGGCAGAAGTCCCGCATCCTGAATCGGGAAGCTCCTCCGTGCGACCGAGTCCCTTCGAGGCTGCAATGCGCTGTGGTGCCATTCTTTTGATACACGCCGCTGCCAGAGTCCGTACAACGTTGGGAGCCGGAGTAGGTTTCCAGGGGTCGAGGAGCAGCGGTGGTCGCAGCAAAAACCACCGTACTGCTCGGCTTGCAAAAATATGGCTCCGTAATAACCCGCTCCGGCACATCAAGCCACCAAGTTGCAGGTATCGTCGCTTATTGCCTTGTTAAACGTGGAGGGCGAAGGGGGATGGTTATTTCAAAAACAGTACACCCCTCACCATGAGCGTAGAAGTGTAGAAACTTTTCAGGGATGTAGTTCAGCAGAAAGTAAGGTGGGGGTCGCCGGGAGCATCGAGGACCACGGGGAGAGCTACGAGAGGCGTCCTCTGGAGCGGAGTCAATCCGCCATCTTCCTTTCCCCGCACTTTACCACTACTAACCACCAGTGCTAACATGCTTGTGCTCACTCCTTAAAACAAGGTAAAATAGGCCTACACCTATTGGCACATTTAATTTTCTTATGAGTCCCTTGTAAAGTGGTACAACTTGTACCCAGGGCCTGTAAATTAAATGTAACTAGTGGTCCTGCAGCACTTATTATACCACCCTCTTAAGTAGCCCTTTAAAACATGTCTACGGCCTGCCATTGCAGCCTGTGTGTAGTTTTAAACTTACAGTTCGACCTGGCAAAGTAAACCTTTTGCCATGCCTAAACCTTCCTTTTTAATACAGATAAGTCACCCCCAAGGTAGGCCCTAGACTGCCCATAGGACAGCGTGCGGTGTATTTAAAAAGTTGGACATGCACTTTTAGGTTTTACACATCCTGGTAGTGAAAAACTCTAAAAAGTTGTTTTTTATTACTGCAAGGCCTACCCCTCCCATAGGGAGGTAATTAAAAACCTTCTTTAATGGTAGAGTCGGATTTTAAGTCCCAATTCTAAAAATGCCACTTTTAGAAAGTTGCCATTTTCTTGTGTTAACCATTTGTTGCCTGCATCCTGTGGCGTGGGTCACATGACTGGGTGTAGTTGGCAGTTGGCCTTTGTGTATTCCTCCAATACAGTAAGACAAAAGGGGAACTATGTGTTGGCAAGATGGGAGGGGCAGAGCAGTTCCCTGCCCCACTTCAATTTCAAAGGGGCTGCCTCTGGCACACTCACAAGGAACTTGACAACAGTCTATTGCCACCCTAGACCTCTTGGAGCCTGGGCACAGAAGAAAGGAAATTCCAGAATCAAATGTGGGGAGAGTCTAGAAGTTTCTCCCACTTCAAAGGCTGGCACCAGGTCTAAATAGTGGACCCTCAGACCAAATCGCCAGTTCACTCCTGGACCTGTGGACATCACAGAAGAAGGACTGTCTTGTTCCCCAGAGGACTGACTGCCGCTTGAGGCCTGCCTTGTTCCTCAGAGGACTCTCCTGCTGCTTGAGGCCTGCATTGTTCTTTAGAGGACTTCCTTGCTGCTTGGGGTCTGCCTTGTTCCCCAGAGGACAAGTATGCCCAACCCCCTGCAGTACAAACCCTTTGGCTGCCAGTTTGCAGTACCACATTATGGATCAGGGAAGGGCACTGTCTGCAGTTAAGATGATATTTTTGCCCATATGTTAGTGCTGTTCAAACTTTTATTTATGGTTCATTAATTGAAAGCCTTTATTATTAGGGTGAGCGCTCTAAGTAAATGTTGTAAGCTCTGACTGTACTACTGACAGTGGTTCCACTATAAAAATGTGTACACACGTTTTCAAAGTTTAGCAATATGAGGCTATTTATAATGCTCCCAGAATGCTCTCTGATTTGATGCTAATATTTGCAAAAGCTTGAAAGCAAGATTGATGATTCTTTGCTTTCAAAATAAAATGTTCATAAAAAATGAAAGCAGGAAAAAAACAATTCGCTAAACTACTGTAAAATTTCAGGTACCATTGCTTTGCAGCATCATTTAGTAACATGTGCTGATGCATGCTAGTATTTCCCAAAAATATTCATAATGGAAAATCAGTGTAACCAGTTTCAATAAGATTATGGGAAACAAAAATAAACAAGCATTGGCAAAGCCAGTAGGTCTGAAATTGGTGGTCAGCTTTTTAGTTTTGTCAACGAGTGACTTGTTTGGCATGGTTTTTGTAAAACCTTATTAGGTTGGGAGCTGCCGGGATCTCACCATTATAACAAACATTGGCAAAAGCAAAAAAAAAAATTGGGTCTCACAAAGCACACACTGCCACAGTAGTTACTGGCACTGAACAAAACTACTTTGTGTGCCGATATGCTCCTTGTGAAATAGCAGAATGCTGTCACTCGCAGTGAAGCCAGCCGATACAGAGAGAGAGACAGAATTTTAATAAATGCAAAAGGTCACGGTAAACACGAGACCAAATTAGGGGCCCAATTATTAAAGAAAGTCTCAAAAGTGCATCCATGGTATATGTCCTTGCATTAAGTGCAGCTATACGCCTTTCGTGAATTCCCAAGAATTTAAAGAAGTAGGACAAGACATAGTACTCCTAGAAAATATTTGTGAACTGCATTTTAGCATGAGCAAATATGCATGTGTAGATTTGCCCATGCGAAAAATCGGAGTATTTGCGAGTTCACTTTCCCTCCAATCACATTTTTCCCAACTCTGGAAGAAGGTTTATGTCTGCCATTGTTAGGAGTAAATTTCCAAAACTTCTCAGTATGGGAAAAGGTTAGACAAGAGTTGTTGAAAACCCTTAAAACATGCAAGTTAGTAGGTTTGCACAGACTCAAAAGGGCATTCTAACCCTGGAACTATTGCTCACCACTACCTTCAGCCCCAATATGTAGATCTGCGGAAATGTGGCGACATAAGGGGATTGCAAGTATTCAAACAATACTATGGTATGAGCCCTGGCATAATCAGAGAGGCTATATTAGAGCTCTTATATAATGACATTGCTGCCATAATTTGTCGCCGCACTACATGGCACCAAAGGGACAAGTGGATTTTGTTACAGGACATGTAGATTTATGAAGCAACCTGCCCCATGAACAAGTAGATATTTTATTAAATTCCACACCCCTGCAATGGCATTGATATTGGTTTCAGGTATGTTTTTTTATTTTAACTACAAACCACTTGACTCCATTCCCAGAAGATTGGAGCTTTCCATGCCTAAAGTTATAAGGGTTTTTAGGGGATCCCATGATCATTACCTAGTTCTATCAATGATGGTGTCTGTTGTTCCTGTCCTATGCTTGAATAACTGATCTAGTCCTGGTATTTTCAGACCTGCCAACATCAAAACCTTTTTCACCATGTGAAAGAGAATTTGCGGGGCACAGGGCCATTGTGAGAAAGTGAGTCTTTAAATCTAGACCCACCTCTAACCTGCCCCAAAACACACATAAAATATTCTGAGGCTGCTGCTGATGTCAAGCAGAGGTGACAAAGACTCAGCTGGACATCAGCTGTGCAGGGATCACACACGAGCTATAAACTCATTCTCTGCAGGGGTTTTCAGCTTACCTTGTGTTGCACCCTCAGCCGGCACTAGACATGGTCAGTGTGGGCAGCTGCCCAAGGCCCCACACTCAGCCCACCAACATGGGGCACTGCAATAGTGTGACAAAAGCTAGGCCATGACACACAAGCGTTCTTGTGACCCATGCCCATCCAATTAAGAGAGAGGTGTCTCATTGCAATTGTGCCCACAGGAGGGCCCCCAACCCTAGACCTTGCAGACATGGTGTAGGGTGACACGACCTATGGGAGGGGGCCCCTCCTAAAGGCCCATTTGTAAGGAGACACATTCTGCAGGTTTGTCCTGCCCTGCTGCCAATAAAGAGGCACCACGTGACGCCCATTGTGCCGCAGCTTAGTACCCCAGCAATTTACCCTCTCAGAAGATATGTAACCCTCACACCTTCAGCCCTTTATGCGCTATAAAGGAGGTGCTTGTAGGTGGCTGAGAGGGAGGGGCTTGCAGCCCAGGGGCACTCTGCATAACGCAGTTTCAGGAGTGTGGAGGAGGTGAGGGTCATCTATTGAGATGCAAACAACCCGAATGTGTCATATTCTATGCAAATTAGATGGGCCTTGCTCATTTCTTTCTGCCCAGGACCCCTAAAATCCTAGAACCATACCTGGTTGCACTGCTTGATAGTGGCTCACCTTCATCATGTTACCGTGTGCTGAGAGGCAATTTTGTGTGAGACACAGTGACGTTTGTGTTGAAAAGTCTGTATTTTCATTTCATTTTGGTACTTGTAATCCTGGTATTATAATGGGCTTTATATGACTACAAATACCAGCATGCAACAAAAAGAACCTGGACTGGATGACTCACTTGTGCATGGAACTGGGTATTTGAAAGCTTTGCATTACCACTATAAACAAGCATTTACAATGAAATTGGTCTTGCATTTATGAAAGTTAGAGCTCTTGGCATTGAAAATGACAATGTTTTTTATTTTCGATTTTTTGTATGCAGTGGAGTGATGATATTTACATAGCGCGATTGCCATTTGTATGACCTTGCAGCACTGGAGAACCAGAAAATGGGAAATAGGTTATGAGAGAGGGGAGAAAAGAGTATTATGCTGGCTGAAAAGAAAAGTAACAATATCCTGGAAAAACAAAAAACACTCATAGGGAATGCAAGATTAAGTAAAGCATGCAAAATGTAAGCAGGAACAACATGGTTACCTTAATGCTTTTACACTTATTATTCAGAAATCAATGAGTGTTTTAGCCTGAAAAGTTAAGGACATGACTACAGGACCAAGAAAGGACCTATTTCAATGTCCATTGCTTACATCCTTACTAAACATAAGCAGTATGGTTTAAAAAGACCACATCCCTGAAACAGAGCTACGGTACACATTTTATAAACTAAAACAGCTGATAAGGATCGTATTAAATGTTTTCCACTCTACGCGTCAACTAGGTATTGTAGTAACTCCAGGAATGGTGCACTTCCCCACCCAGGGAATAACAATGTTGGTTAAAGAAAGATGCGAAAACGAAAGTAGGGCTTCACTGGCAAACTCAGTAAAGTGGGGCTAATGTGTGTGGTTGTGAATAAAACCAATCTGGCCACTTTGCAACCACTCTGTCTTGCTTTAGTTTCTTTTCTTTTTTCATATTTTGAACTTTTTTTTTCTCTCCATCCCAAGGCTGCACTTTGTAATAGAAAAATGTCAGAAATAGACGACATTTGCAGCCAAAGTATTTCTTTTTTTTCTGATCCATATCACAGGGGAACAAATAAAGGAAAGGAGAGGAAAGAGAGGGTAAGAGCTGTTTGTTGAAGTCATAGTTTTCAGCAAGTGAGGAGGAGCGAGACAGAGACAGAAAGAGAGGGACTAAGAGGAAGAAAGAGGGGCGGCAGCTGCCAGACGCAGAGCAGGAGACGTGAACACTTGTTGCAGGGATTCTGCACATACACAGAACAATGCGCAGGAAAACAGGACCTCAGTGAATAGGGGTGTACAAACCTACCACATCAGTACCCAAAATCCCAAACCGACTAGCTATAGTGTCTCATTCGTTCTCCTCCAAATATCACGGAGCTACAAATGAATAGACAACCCAGAACACAACACTCCCGACTCTCTCAGGAATCGCTGGAGCAAGACGTACTCTTTCGCTCACTCACTCACAATGAGAATAAGCAGAGTCACTGAAATAATTCAAAATGTTTATTTTAACTATCGTGCTCTACAATACAGTATACGTGCCACTACTAGCAGCAAAATGCATAAACTCAGCACAGTTAGCATTGTTACAATTCCATAGAATACAAAGGGAGAAGTCATTTTATAAAGACGGTGGAAATAAGGGCCTATAGTCCTGACCACCCTCCCCTTGACTAGAAGAAGTTTATTTTATAAAAAAGGACGATCTCTGGACTTTGACAGCAGACCCCATACCTTAAAGCCTGAATGTAAGGTTTACATCATAGGAACAGCAGAGCTCTTCTCCATGGAACGAATTTCTCCAAGTGTGTTAAAACAACATGCAACAACGTAATATCAAAGCACGAGCCTTCAGTACTGCAGCTGTGTAGCATGTTATGTCTAGGTGCTAGGGACTGACCAGAACAGAATAACAAGGGGCATTGTTTATCGACCTTGCATATCGTGTTCAGACTAAACTCTAGGAAAGGCAGAGAACGCGAAAGGCAATCCGTTCTTATGTGAAGGGCACAAACAAAGTCTTGCAAAAACAAAGTCATGTAGTAGCGTGCGCAAAAGCAGCATCATGGCAGCGAAGCTCATGCTAACTTAGCAATGTCAATAATGTGCCTAAGAACCATATAACACCCTCCCCCTGGTAAGTCCATAGGACATAAACAAAGGACCAAAACAGAGTTCACAGGTCAAGCAGAGTTCAAAACGGGTAAAAAAACCAAATTGAAAAAAATCGAAAATTATCAACAATTTTTTTTTTTTAAAGTTGTCAATAGGGCGTGTTGAAGGGGAGCTGCCTCCGGGATAACAAAGTTATTATGAAGGAGGTGGTAAGTCCATCAAGGCGTATGAACTAAGGAATGCAATTCCCTCCAAAAGTGCATCTCTATCATTGGTAAAAAAGAGAGATGCCATCCAATTAAGTAAGTCGAAGGAACAAACGTGCTCCTCATAATCAGACGACTCCAAAAGCATGAGTGGGCAACTTGCGTGATATTCGATGAAACTTCGTTGCAGGATGGTCTGCGCAGCTGCACAGACATCCCATTCCGCCAAAACTCCAAGTGCAGCCGCACGCGCCAACCGGCCATCCCCAGAACAAGCCTGGTCATGGGCCTCTAAGGGACCCATCAACTGGTCAAAATCTGGGACTGGACGTGACGTATTGGAGAGGCATATATCCAGCGCCCAATAGAAGGGACATCACTGACAGTAAAGGACTGGTTGCACGCAAGTGAAATACGCAAAGCGAAAAGTCAATCCATAACTGACGCCAAGCGTGGCTAAAGGCAAGCATCCGAAAACCTGTTGTATGCGATCACGGTACAACTGCAACTGGCCTGGTCTGTGCAGGACCACAAGTTGAGCAGCCATTGCGCAACAGGAGCAGGAGAAGCAGGATTCCAGCGCCTAACGTCAAAATCAAGGGGAACCCTCCGAAGGTGCTGGAAAAAATAGAATGAATAAAACCCGGTATTACTCCAAATATAGTCTGAAAAGAAGACACAAGGCCAGATTCCACACATTTAAAAAAATGTGCAAGGCCTGCGGTGTCAGACGCATTAAATATTTGGTGTATTAGTTCTCCAAAATGCAGTGGGAGGTTGGTGTTCAGAAGGGACTGTATCTCTCCAGAAGTCCTAGCCACCTGTAACTGGAAGGTCTCGCGGGCGGAAGTGAGGGCCACCTCTTGTTGGAATAACAG
Organism: Calotriton arnoldi; assembly: GCA_963921515.1. Classification (NCBI taxonomy): domain Eukaryota; kingdom Metazoa; phylum Chordata; class Amphibia; order Caudata; family Salamandridae; genus Calotriton; species Calotriton arnoldi. The sequence continues at coordinate 160,069 of CAWUFW010012736.1, forward strand.
CGCTTTGAGCCTGCTCAACTTGTTGAAATCTGTTTTCAAAGTTGGAATGGAAGGCCAAATTGAGCTATCTAGACTCCCATGCGGGGGCGGAAACAGCACATTGCTACAACAAGTTACACGCTGGGAAACCGTTACTAAATACGGGACTCCTGCCCGTAAACCACAGCAGTCTTGGTTGTTCAAAATGAGATAACTGACATTTGTAAGCAATGAAAAAGCGGGAATTATTGATGGCACTGGAGTCCTTTTTAAAAAACAGGCCAGATTAGGCGCGGAAACGTTGCAAACACCGTGCAACTTAACGTGTTTACAAACAAGGGAATGTCCTACTGTGGAATCGCAGTCCTCCCCTGTAAGGAAATCTTCCTTACCCTCTCTCTGACAGCTGTAAGTGAAAGGCAGGGACCACATTTCATGTAGAAAAGCACTACCCAGTGGTTCAAAACGGCCAATCGGAAAATGTTGCATGCATGATTTAAATTGAAATAGCGAAAAAGGGAGAGAGATAACCCCATGAATTAACCAAACAGCAGAATCCGTTTCCGCTACAGAAAACGGCAAGGGCTCTAATTGTTCAATATGCAATAGTGTGTATGTAGCATCTTTCATGGACATAAACCTTTGCTTATCAGTCAGATTAAATGGTAAGAATAAAGCAGTGGCATTCAAATAATCCCAAGGCACTTTTCCCATTTTAAGAGTTTGCAATGTCCAAGCAAACTGCATAACAGATCGTAACTGATTTTGACCATGATATAACACAGATACATCACTTTGAACAATATCAATAACAGATGAAACAATATTATCCAAAGTATAAATGCGTGAGGAAAGTGTGTTTATGCTATTGTCTACTACGGCAAGGACTTTTTCTAAATTGGCCTGATCAATTTGGTGCAGACGAAAAGCAGCTTCCATCTGCGAAAGTTTCCAAATTTCATTGTAAGCGGCATACATGAATCTTTTTGCTCTCGGAGCCATGGGTCCCAAGAGAAAATCAGCCAAATTAATGTCATGCGACAGCAGAGAAAGATGTTGCTTCACTGATGTCAGCGTAGAATGTTCCAACCATTGTTGGCATAATTTACCCACCGAGTATGTGGTAACCGAATGTGAACTTGGATAACGTGGGTCCGGTCAAGTATGTGTGAAACCAGGTGTTACATTATAAAAGCGCATTTGACATGCATTTGTATTAGTTTGCCACACCAACCACCCAGAAGAATCAATTTCAGAGACATTGAAGGTGTCATTGCGAAGCAAAGCTTGCAATGCCTCAATGGTATAATTGCTGTGTGTGCGCCAATTAGAATATTCCGCTAAAGAAGGAATAGATGGCGTATTTAAATTTTTGACAGTTGCTAGGCCAAAACAAGTTGTTTGGTACACTGTATCATTTAAAAACAGAATTTGAGCTGGGATCAGGCAAGGCACGATGTAAAGCTTCAGTTCCCTGAACCTGCCAAGGCTTTGTGCCCCAGATTGATTTTAAATCAACAGTATCTTTCCATCATAACCCTGCGTAACAAGTTGGCATAAATCAATTTTGTGTGGGTCAACATAAATTTCGATTGAGTAGATGATCGAAGTTTAAAATAATAGGATTCCGGATTAGATATGTCATAATCTGTATAGTAAGTGAACTTATCTCTAAAAGTTTTAGAACTCCCCTCCCCGGGAGTAGGACAATGTTCCCATTGTGTATAATTAAAAACAGGTCTTAACGTATTTGTTTTGTGTAAAAAATGATGCCCATAATGCTGATAACAAAATAAATCACCATAATTGGCAGAATTTAAATACAAATCTTCAGCATCAAAAGCAGCATAATACTTTAAATCTGAAAACAGCGCATGTTCTGCTTGCACATCCCAATCATCCGAATGTATGTCCCGTGTTACCACATCTCCTAGAGAGACGCGAAACACGTATGGTACGCGGAGCACCTCGGTCGGGCCGTGGACTTCGTAGGCAACTTTTTCCCAAACGATGCCATCTGGAATCGGGAATGCTGAAATGTTAACATGAGACTGATCACGTTTCATGATATGGGACGATGTGTGAGGGGCCAGAACTCCATCGACCATGTTCACTGCAGAGCGTTCTGGCAAATAATGACCATTGATGAGCAAAAAGAACACTGTCACAAAACCAATTGACATGAAGAGAAAAATTAGGACAAGCAGTAACCAAATGTAGGTCCAAGGAGGGACCAGGTAAGTCTTTTTGAACAAAGAGAAAAAAATACTTAATTTAGTCGGTGTGTCAGCCAAACGGGATTTCGAGGAAGACGAGCCAGAAGAGAGACTGGCATGATCTCCATAGCAGCCATTCGTAGGTTGATTTATCAGAGGTGGAAGTGTCGGGTCCTCTTGATGTTGAAGATTTGTATTTAAATTCTGCCAATTATGGTGATTTATTTTGTTATCAGCATTATGGCCATCATTTTTTACACAAAAAAAATACGTTAACCCCTTCCGTGCTCATGACGAACTCAGCTCGTCATGCTGCGCGGTAGCGCTGTGCGCATGACGAGCTGAGCTCGTCACGACCCCACCCGCGATCGGAATGTCCAGCACACGAGCGGAATTCCGATCGCGGTCAAGGGGTTAAGACCTATTTTTAATTATACACAATGGGAACATTGTCCTACTCCCGTGGTGGGCGTTGTGAGATGAGTGTAGTGAGGGGTTCATCATATTCAGAAGGGGGCCCCTACACCGCGGTGAGGCAGATAAATCCATGCGATCGGTTGGATTTATTGTGAGTGGACAAGACGAGCCGAGGAGCAAACCTAATACCATCAGCTAAGCATGGAATTGCGTTACGTCCAAAACATGAAACGCAGCCTCCGTGAAGTAGGTGCTGTGCTGATACATGAACCGATGAAAAGCAAAAAAAAAAGTGTGCAGGAAGGAACATATATAAAAAAGAGTAAGACCACAGGTAACAGGGGTCCGAAAAACCAAAAGGCAGGACTTATTAAACAAATCTACCAACCAAAAGCAGGCATTTAGGAACGGCACTAACAGGAGCCAATAGAAAAGATGGGAGGTGCTTTAAGCACAAATTCTGGATACAGCATGCCTTGCAGTGCAGCCCATGCGGTGCCTAGGCTGGACCTAAAGCCAACAGAAAAGATAGGAGGTGTTTTAAGCACATATTTTGGATACAGCATGCCTGTCAGTGCAGCCGCATGCACTGCCTAGGCTGGACCTAAAGCCAATAGAAAAGAGGGGAGGTGCTTTCTGCACATAATCTGGATACAGCATATCTCACAGTAGAGTTCATGCAGTGCCTAGGCTCGACCTAAAAATGGCCACAAATGTTTGTTCTTATTTTTCCACAGTGAATGTGTTATGTTTACGTCATAATTGTTGTTGTTATTATAAGTATACGTGCTACCTCGTGGCACGATGTTGTGGTTCTTCCTGCTCTCATTCCATCTGTTCAGTTGTAATGTTCTAGATTCTTGAGCATTGCAGCTGAGCAGTTGGAGTGAGGAGGAGGAGATTTACTTATTCAGCCTTGGTGCTCCTTTATGCATAATAAAGGTCTTTTTCTTACATTCGTGTGGACCTTCCATCTCTACAAATTTGGCGACGAGTTGAAGGAGCACCTGAACCCTACGGAAAGTTTGTTACGGATTTCCAACCGTGGAAAAGGAACAGAACGAAGTCGAAAATTACCCTCTATACATGACTTCGCAACGTTACTAACTGTATTCTTCGTTTACTCGGGTAAGAATTTTTTTTTCAACTTTAAGCCCCGAGATTTTTCGATTAATTACAAGTAGCATTCTCCTCAGCGCGACGTTCAAAAATGAACTGTTAAACCTACCTCTCACGCGCACCCTCGCTACCAGCATTCTCTGGGCGGAATCCTCGCTACCAGCATTCTCACGGCGGAATCCTCACTACGTGCTATTCTCTTGCGCGTCTAACCTAGCCTGGCATCCTTACAATTTACGAGCTCACGCTCCCACGTCACTACGCAACGCGCTTTACGGGCGGCGCCATCTTAAAAAAAAAAAAAAAATTTGTTTTTTTTAATTAACTTCACTCGTTACTACCACAGAGTGAATTTACACCGAGGAAACTGTCGGAAAGGATTCACGAAGCCTAATTTCAAGTAATTTTTACGCTGTAATATTTATTTAACCAGCCTTATTATTTACAATACAGTTGCTGAGCATAACTTTTATTCTTAACAAGATTTTAGCTGGATTTACATAATTTTATCCTTTTTGTGATACATTCTACATGGCAACTCAAAACTTTACAATACAACCTCCTCAAGCCTTCTGGCCTGCAGGAGGAAATCCTTGCATGAAATGGAGTGAGTGGAAAGCCTATTTCCTAAATTTTATTGACACCATCGACGAAGAGGGAAAGATGAAACCAGAAAGGAAGAAAAGACTTTTCCTACATTCTATTGGTCCACAAGGTTTAAAAAGTTATGAACAAATGAAAAAATGTTTAGGTACAGGAGATTCTAATGTTTTCCAAGATATTTTACGTGACTTTGATAACCATTTTTCTCCCAAAGTATGCATAGGAATAGTCAGATTTAAATTTTTTCAAAGGAAACAAGATCCTAATGAAACCATTGATGAATACGTTGCTGCACTCAGGAGGTTAGCTGATGACTGTAAATTTGATCACTTGCAAGAACAATTGATACGTGATCAAATTGTCATGCACGCTTGTGATCCTGCAATTCAAGAGAGACTGTGGATAAATGGTGATGCTTGTCTAGATGACATTTTAGCCTTGGTAAGGAAAGCAGAACTCTCTGGTCGCAGTGCCAAAATCTTGAAAGCCGAAAGTAAAGTGTCAAATGAGGATGTCATATGTAAGGTTAAAAACAAAAGTCAGGGAAATTATAATTCTAAAACCTACGACTTCAAAAAGAAAACTCAAATAGGCATTACGGATCCTAAACAAAAAGAATACTTTAGATGTTATCGTTGCGATAGCCCTACGCATTTAGCCAACTATAAGTTTTGTCCAGCTTTAAAGCAACGATGCTCAATTTGTAAGATGCAAGGACATTTCACAAAAAATTGTAGAAGGAAGAATGATACTAAAGTGAAATGTATTGAGGAAAATAATTCCGGGGATGAAATCAACTTAGTTAAAAAAATTATGCATTGTGACATAAATGAATCACATGAATATAATTCATACATGCTGAATATCAATGACAAAAATATTGAAGAAAAGAAGAAACCTATTTGTACAATGAATATTGGTGGCGTTGATGTTCAAATATTCGCGGATTCTGGTTCACCTTACACAATTGTTGATGAAAATGTATGGAATTCTATATTTGTAGAAAAGATCGGTAGTAGACTTTACGAACCAGATATCGCTCCTAAAGGGTATTCTGGAGAAAAAATAGATCTTATAGGTTATAGAACCTTAGTATTTAAGTTTAAAAACAGAGAGTCTATGGGAAAATTATACGTAGCAAAAAAAGGTCCCTCTGTGCTTGGTTGGCTAGACCAACGTAATTTAAACATCATTTTGAATCCTAACAGCCCTGAACCTGTTTTAGTCATTGATGAAGATAATGATGCCAGTGACAATATACTTAAAAATTTCCGGAAGTTTTTAATGGGAAGATCGGGGAACTAAAAATTTCGAACATGAAATTGTTTTAAAAAGGAATTTACTCCCAAAACTCTTAAGTTAAGAAATGTTCCTATTTTATTGAGAGAAGAAGTAGAAAAAGAATTAACTAAGTTAGTAGAGGCTGATGTGATTGAGCCTATAGAGTCCTCAGAATGGATTTCTCCAGTGGTTATAGCTAGACGTAGCAATGGTAAAATCAGAATTTGTATTGATTTACGCCATGTTAACAACAACATTGTGGTTGATAAGTTTCCTTTATCTAAGATTTCTGAAATGCTTAGTCTTGTTAAAGGTGCTAATTGTTTTTCCACAATAGATTTGTCGGCTGCATATCATCAAATTCGCCTAAAGGAAGAAAGCAAACACATCACAGCTTTTATTACACCCATTGGTTGCTTTCAATATAAACGTCTACCTTTTGGCTTAGCGTCAGCCGCAGCTATTTTTCAAAGAATTATGCACCAACTCTTTGGGAAACATACCAATGTTCGTTGCTTTCAAGATGACATATTGGTTTTTGGGAAAAATAGATCAGAACATGATGATACATTGGAGGAAGTTTTTAAGATTTTACAAGAGAATGGGCTCACAGTCGAACATTCTAAGTGCAAGTTCGCAGTCAAATCTGTCACATACTTAGGACACGTTTTGTGTGGTGAAGGTGTAGCTACTAAACCAAAGCTGGTTGAAGCAATTCTTGATGCACCACCACCATCCAATAAAGATGAACTCAGATCTTTTCTGGGTCTAATAGAATTTTACAATAAATTCAGTAAAGGGTTTTGCTAGCAGAGTATTTAACATTAGACAACTGCTTAAAAAAATGCAAAATTTGTCTGGTGTAATAAATGTAAGGTAGAATTTATTGATGTAAAAAAGCCATCGCAGAAGCCCCCATTCTTTCAGGTTTTGACTCAAACCTTAATAATATAATTACAGTGGATGCCAGCAATAAGGGTTTGGGGTGTGTCCTATCTCAATCTGACCAGGAAGGGAAGGAGTGTATCATTGCTTATGCTTCTCGTGCCTTAACTCCCACAGAAGGAAAGTTTTCTGTAATAGAAAAGGAAACTTTGGCCTGTGTCTGGGGCTTAGAACATTTTCGTACTTTTGTCTGGGGAAGTCATTGCACGGTTCGTACAGACCATAAACCTTTAGTTAGGCTGTTGACAACAGAAGGATTGTTTAAGGCTTCTGTAAGAATTGCAAGAATGTCTATGCGACTACAAGATTTTAATTACGCCATGGTATATGTACCTGGAAAGAGTAATGTAATAGCCGATTTTTTATCTCGTATGCCTCTTGATTTAGAAACATGTGAAAACAATGAATGGGATGATTTCAGTATAGCTTTGGTTCATGACCAAGGTGTACCAAGGGTTTCAGAAGACACTTGGATTAAAGAATATTCCCATGATAAAGGATTGCAAAAATTATCACATGGATTACGTATGGTTGGCCAAACAAATCCTTTCTAAATAGCCATGAGAGAGCCTTTTGGGAAATCAAAGATGAACTTTCTGTCAATAATGGAACAATTTTTAGAGGTGATAGGGCTGTACCTCCGTTATCCCTTAGAAGCAAAGTTCTAGACCTTTGTCACGATGGCCATTTTGGCGTGGTTAAGACCAAACAAAGAGTTAAAGTGTGGTATTGGTGGCCTGGGATTGATGTTGAGGTAGAAAGGTCTGTAAGGAATTGTTGCATGTGCGCCAATTCAGACAAATCTCTAAAAACTTTAAAACCTACAATGTGCAATCCCATTGTTCCTGTAAAACCATGGCATACCATAGCTATAGACATCATGGGACCGGTAGGATCTCCTTCCAAATATGTCATTGCTATGATTGACACTTTTTCAAGATGGCCTGTCGTTAAAATAGTAGACAATGTGAATTCCACAGAAGTGTTGAAATTTATGGACAGTGTATTTATTAATGAAGGATTACCGGCGCAAATTATAAGTGACAATGGTGTGCAATTTAAATCTAATTTAGCGAGGGAATATTTTGAAAAATTAGGTATAATTCACAGAACTACCTCACTTTATAATCCCAGTGGTAACGGAATGATTGAAAGATTTAACAGAGTGCTTAAGGGAAGCATTCAAATGGCAATGAAAAATAATTTAGATTGGGAGTATCAATTGTTTAAAACTGTTTGGGTTTACAGAACCACCATTCATGATGTTTTAGGGGTTACTCCTTTTGAAGTGATGCGTGGAAGGGATGCCAGAACTAAATGTAATCCGGAGTGGTTAGTTGAGAACAATAGTTCAGATTTGTCTGTGGAAGAGATAAGAAATAGAATTGTTAGTAAACATATGAAATATAGAGATGATTTCAACAAAGGGAAAGAATCTGTAGAAAAAAAAATCCATGTTGGTTCTTGGGTGAAGGTTAAGCTTCCATGGAAGGTGAAGAAAGGAGAAAGTCAATTCTCTGGTCCTTTTCAAGTTGTTGAAGTATTAAGGAATGCGGTTCGTTTGAATGATGGAAAGGTTTGGAATTTGAAAAGAATTGCCATTTTAAGGGGAGAACAAGGTGTATATTCTGAATCTCCTGTTTCTTGTACTCCACTTTCAGAAGAATGTTTTCCAGATCCTGCTTATACAGATGAAAGATCTACAAACTCTGTATGTAGGTCAGAAGGTTTGAGTATTTCAGTTGAGGACGACAATTCAGAGTTCTCCACAACTGGAACTCATTATGATATTAGCAAAACTCATACTCAGGTAAATGAGGATCTTTCTGGGTTCAATGAAGATCAAACTAATTTTGAGAATGTTAGAAATTTAGATAGACCTCTTAGAACAAGAAACAAACCTGTGTACTTAAATGACTTTATTTGTGACTATGATTAAGTGACAATGTATATTCACTTTTGTTCTTTTGTTCACTTTTCTTCAGAGGGAAGATGTGTTATGTTTACGTCATAATTGTTGTTGTTATTATAAGTATACGTGCTACCTCGTGGCACGATGTTGTGGTTCTTCCTGCTCTCATTCCATCTGTTCAGTTGTAATGTTCTAGATTCTTGAGCATTGCAGCTGAGCAGTTGGAGTGAGGAGGAGGAGATTTACTTATTCAGCCTTGGTGCTCCTTTATGCATAATAAAGGTCTTTTTCTTACATTCGTGTGGACCTTCCATCTCTACAGAATGTTTGATTGACTTTCTGTTGTTCAATAAATATGCACTATCCAGCGCTTTGAAATCCTATAGTGTCGTAACTTATTATATCTTTGCGAAGTCCTCTCACCCCCCTGATCAAATTTCACACTGTATAAAATTGCATAAAGAAATGGATAAAACAGTAGAAATTGACGGAAACTCCTATGTCGCGGGGTCGATGTCTTTCGGAGGCCATGTTAAAGATTAGGGGCATTCCTAAACGTCTGAGAGGAAGCAGTATACAACTAAGATGGCGGTTTGCGGTGCGAGGATTTTTGCAGTAGCTTGTCTAGTGTTTCTGACAGCGTGAAGGCCGTCAGTGAGCTCGCGCCGACTGGCAAGCAACAGTGCGTCACCCAGCTCGCTCTGAGCTGCAAGTGCAGTACTCATTTTCCCGGCATGCCCCAAGCGTCTCCCTCACTCTCGCTCCCTCCCAGCATTCCTCGCTCCTCTGTCTCCTTGTCCGCTGTGAGTTCCGGCGGGGGGCACAAGGTGGTGTGAGCTGTAGGCGCTGCGGGGGCGGAAGATGGACGTGAACAGCCAGGAAACGGACTGGCGCAGCGCGACCTTCAGACAGAAGCTGGTCAGCCAGATGTGAGTGCCAGGAATACCGGGCCCTGGGGGAAGAAAAAGACAGTCTGGAGAGGAGCGGGGAAACTTAGAGCCCAGACAGATCGTAGTGGCAGGAAACTCCCGCCATCCGGCCTCACGTAGCTCTCGTGGGAGAGCTGCGGGGAGCGCTTCTCGCACACCAGTCGCGTATACTGTGTGCGATAAGTCATCTATATGGAGAGCTGTCGTGTGCCAAACGCATTGTTTGCGCAATCCAGTTTAATTGTCATACACGATTTATGTCATGAGTCTTCTGTCATGAGTCTTCTGTCTCATATGCAGCCCTCTGTGCGGCACCTATATATTGACTGTCAGGCCAATATGCTGCTTTCTATGTACGGAAATTGTTATGTTGTGCTATCCTCGTGCGCGTGCAACCACCATGCGTCATAGGTGCTGTCTGTCACAAGTATTACCTGTCGTGCTTTATATACTGCTTGTCATGCGCGTTGCATGCCATACATGCCATAGTTACAGGCCGCATTTAATGTCGTGATTTATGCTGGCCTCTAGAAGTGCCATTATCTTGTATCCATAGTTCCATGCGAACAGCCACATGCCTTAAAGAAACCTAAATACAGCCTGCTTGCTATAAGTGTATGTGTAACCTAACTTGTCATTGGTGCTGGCAAAGCATTCGTGTGTTATCTACAGACATGGGTACTATCTATGTTACCCAACATATTAGATGCTTCCAGACAAGAGTTTGTGTTATGTTATATGTACACCCATCTTAATTGTCTTTCGTGAACTCCGTTGTAAGCATTACAAAAGAGCCATTATTATATCGTTTGTGCCATAATTGTTGTGTGCGACCCATCAGGCCCTCTTTCTGCCGAGCTCTGTCTGCATCACACATGCACACCCAACCTGCGTAAAATCTCTCCTATATAATCGGACTCCTCCTCCCTTACACTTGACCAACAACGATCTGGAACCTAGCTGCTCATCTCAACACTGTTTTTTCACTCCCCTCTTTCCCCTTCATACCTCACTACATTCTGTCCTCGAGTTATCTTCCCAAATAATGCGCAGCTCCGTTCTCCTATATTTTGTGGTCCTTCACCTCCTCCGCTCCTTTTTTGACCCACGTCCAGCATTTTATCTTGGCTTTCGCTCTCCTCCACTCACTTGATCCTGATCTAGTAAACGTCTCCTCACCTGATTAAAACAGCTCTACGTCATTGCCTTCCCACACTTGATAAGTATCAATCGGCCTCACCACTCTATCCTCCAAAGCTTCCTTCCACCTCAATATACTTCCCACTCTTACCGCTACTATCCTTTATGCCCATCCTCTGTACACCTCCTCCCCTATCCACCCACTCTTTTTTACTCGCATCTTCCATCGCCCCCTTTCGCTGCCTGTTCAGACAGCCTACTTCGCTGTCCCTTTCGCATCATTGCATCGCTCTCATTACCACAACAATGCACCACCTCGTTCACCCACTCCCCCCAAACTTTTCATTCCTGTCAGAGTACCTCGAACACATCCATCCCTTCCTCCTTCTCATCCAAGACCACAATATATATCACACAGTATTGCAACCTATATCATTCCGTACTGTACACACACCACACCATTTGCAAACAACACCAGCATATCAAATGCCAAGGCTAGAAACCCAGGCTTCCCTTATCCACATGTTGGCTGACTATCCTTAGCCCTTCTATTGCCACAGTTCACTGATACACTACCAACCACGATGCCACAGCATACTCAATAGAACATTTAACACTTCTCGTCATCCCTCCTGTGTACCTATCTATCCTGTTCAAATCAGTACACAACACCCAAGTACATCGCACAGTATAATCCATACCTACAAATCTCATCACTGAGCTAGCACTCATCTCCAGCACATCTGCACAAAACCCCCATTCCCAGAGGCCTAAACCTCCCTTTTCAACATACTAGCTCCTAACCCAATCTCACCACCCACAGTGCCCCACTATACAGTTAATCATAACTCATTACCTTTCTCTTCATCAAACCAATGAAGGTAATGTCGCAACACATTTCTGTCCCACTAACCACTACACCAGATCCATCCTAAAACAACACAGCAGAACTATGCTATGGTTCTCTGCATGTCACTGATACCTAGGCACACTCCACATTCTCCCATACATCCGCACACAGGACTTCTAAAACTCTCAACTCACCCTATATAGGCAGATGGTAAGTCTATACAACTTTAACATTTTTTAAGTAAAATTGCTAAATAGAAACTCCTTTTACTAGATGACTTGCAAAAAAAATAACTGATCATTTAACATCCCATACATGTTTGGACAGCTACAAATCGTTACGCTACTGAAATCCTTTAATATCTCTTCTGCACAGACTTTGGCTTGACTCCTTCACCCCCACACCTGACCACCTGTACGTCCGTATGTGCAGCCAGCCTATGAATTGCATTAAGTTTCCCCTTTATGAGGAATTGTGCTAGGTAGGGGACAGGAAGACAAAGGAACCATGGACAAAGTATAGAATCCAGACCACACTAGGCCAGCACTGTACCTCAAACAGTAGACTAGATCTGCCAAGGAGCAAAAAGAATGCAGTACACAGGTCGGCATGCCTAGCTGCTTGCCTTGTACCAGGATATATACTGCCAAGACTAGAAAAGTACGTTGATCTACCCACTTTAGCTACACATTTCCAGTAGAAGAATACAACACACTTTAGCTACAAGCGGTCCATTTGAACTGAACTTGAGAAACTTGTGAACATCGGCTGACGGGTTAGACTCTGGGTCAATTAATTACCAAAGAAATACCCTTCTACTCCAGAAGCACACTTTTTTAAAAATAAACTTTATTTTAAGAATATCAAGTACACAAACCATTGGTGCGCACACAGTAGCGAGCAGAGGCGATACATAAGCATGCAAATCAGTAACAATGTTGCAAGACACCGGTTCCTCTCCCTCCCCCCTCCACAATCTGGGACAAGAACTGAGCGTTTTAAGACATTACTCCCTCCCCCCCCCTCCATCCTCTTGATCAATGCCCACTGGATTGTCCCCCAAAGTGTTGCTCTGAGTACCCGTTTGAGTTCCCGGCCAATAAATCGTGGCATAGCTCCCTCCAGAGCCCTAAGTCGTCCTCAAGCTTTTCATCCCTGCGACACTTCTTCATGTGCACCTCCTCAGCTAAGGTCCACTCGCGCACATCCCGCATCCATGCCGAAAACTCCGGGGAATGCGTCCCCATCCATACTAAGGCAATTCTACGCCTTGCCAGCAATAGTTGCTGTAGTATATACCCTATTTTAGTTTGCTTTTTTCTTTTCCTTATCAGCCCTAGGAGACAGTGTTTTGGTGTTAATTGAACTCTACTGTTCACATGGCCCCGTATCAACTCCACTACCTCCGTCCAGAAGCTACCGATGGCAGGGCACTACCAACTCCAGAAGCACACTTACTATTAAAAGGATTGTTTCTGGTAGTTCAAAATCTGTTGAAGTAGTTGCTGTTGTGTGCCTACACCTGGAGATGTTTTTATTTGTGGCTGAATCTTTCCAAAAAGGAAAAAAAGGCAGATGGCACTGGACAGAGCGCGAGTAGTGTGACCTGTCACTCCCTCATAAAGTAAGGGTGGGAACGTCCTGTCTATACATCAAACTAATGACATTATCCAATGAGATTGTGGTTCTGTGTCTGTCATAGGTACCACAGTATCGTTTTCAGGTACCACAGTGCTGCAAACCTAAAAATGCAACTGTGTCACTAAAATCTTCAATACACCTTTCCTGTTGGGGCCTGTGAGGATAAATAAACGAAGTACTGCTTGCAGACTTGTACAAATGGTGAACAGACTTGTGCAAATTGAAGTTGCTTTTCATCATTCAAATTCTTACAATTCACTATAATGATTTAATCTTATAGATATCTACCTAATGTTTTTGAATGTTCTCCGGGTCAATCACCAAAGAAATACCATTCTCCTGCAGAGGCACACTTGCTATTAAAATGATTGTTTCTGGTAGTTCAAAATATGTCGAAGTAGTTGTTCTGTGCCTCCAGCTCTACACTACTGGCTCAGGTGCGTTCAATAAGCCAATAGGTGGTATTTCAGTGCCTTGTGTACTGATGCAGTGTACCACTAGCACAATAATTGCTGTAATGATTCCACTATTTATACCCACTTTGCCAATTAAATTTAAGCCTGTTTGCTGGTAATCTAACATGGTTTAATTGGTAAACTTCCATATTTGTGCAAATCAGATGTGGCTTAATTCACCAGACACTTGTATACTCTCTATTGACTTAATTGCAGAGCAATTACGTGATAGGTGAACATCAGCTAATAAGTTTTAGGCAGAGAGGCGAAACATCCAAACCCCTCCATTGTGATCCACCACACAGGGGTTAAGTTGATAGGTTGCAATATTCCCAAGCCTCCCTTTCCACATGCCACCCTTTTGTGTGACCAATCGTGTTATATTTGCTGCCTTCCATATGCGCTATCTACCATGACAGAATTATAGCTTAATGTGTTGTATAAATTGTTTGCTAACAGTATATGTACTGTATATCATGATAATTGTGCAGCCTGCCACAAGCAGTGCATGTTCTGTACCTTGTTACATGTTTCTAACGGTTCCTGGCATGTCCTAGCGCTGTTGAGCGTGCTGCCTGCTCAAATGTCATACATGCTCCTCCTCCTACATGCTATAGTGAGACTCAGAAAGTTCTAAAATGCCATACCAACGGTAGAAATATGCTATGTAAATGCTGGTAACAGTGTATACCACTTCGCAATTTTTTTTTTTTTTTTAACGTATGCGGTCTATTATATCTGGTGTCTTTTTGCAAATGCCATATGTGCTCTGTGTCATGCGTTATGTGCTACATGTTGGCTTTCCTGGCCTAAATGCAAATTGTTTTTAGAACTCTGAGATTCTTTTCCATGCATTTATATGTGCAGTCTGTCTAGCTTTCCCATGTGAACTGTGTGGGGAAAACTGTATGTAATGTTAGCCATGTGAAGAACATTCTTAGTCCTTTGCTAATGTATACCGTGCACACCTATGAATGTAGAAGGCAGCATTAGCCACATCGAGCATGTGCACACAAACACACTGGCCACATCTTAATCAGGAGTATGTCAGTTTGCTATTTGCTTATTGTATATAGTGCGTTCAACATAACATATGAATTTGTAAAGCACACATTCACTACATGGCATCTCTGGGTATTGGATAATACATCTTTATTTTTCTTACTCCATTGTACGAATTTTATTGACTGTGGTAGGGTGAAAAGCTATGTAAATAAAATAAATAAAAAAAACCAACACTCATGACCTTAATGCAGTCCAGAGCAGTCAAAATTCTTGGAAGGGGATATTATGGAGGGGGAGATAAGGGCTCAGTGCAGTAAGATGGTAAAAGGAAAGGCAGCTGGACCAGATTGTCTTCCTGTGGAAGTTTTTCTTTGCATCTTGGATACTGTAATTCCGGTGTTACAAAACCTATTTAACAAAATATATCTTAGTGGAAAAAGGGTTCCTAAATCTTGGTTAGAAGCCACAATTACTATGATTATAAAGCCTAACAAAGACCCAAGGAAGATAGACTCATATAGGCCGATATCTTTATTAAATATAGACTATAAGATCTTCTCTGGTATCATAGCTGCAAGGGTGGCGAAGGTTATACACGAGATTATACACCCTATTCAGAGAGGCTTTATCCCTGGGCGACAACTAAATGAGTTGACCTTCCAGATATTGGGAGTTATAGATCTGGCGGAGGCTTGGAAAATACCTTTGACTATCGCAGCAGTCGATGCAGCTAAAGCCTTCGACCAGGTACATTGGCCTTATTTATGGGAGGCTTTACGAGGCTTTGGTTTTCCACAGAATGTGGTGAATGCGGTTCAGACTCTATATCACTGTCCAAAAGCTAGAGTGTTGATCAATGGAAGGTTGTCAGATTGGTTTGATATTTTTAGAGGGACCAGGCAGGGTTGTCCGCTCTCCCCGCTCCTATTTAATATATATATCGAACCCTTTGCCAACTTGATTAGGACAGATACAACTATTCTTCCTTTTAAATTTAATACTTTTGAAGTTAAGTTAGGGCTCTATGCAGATGATTTGTTGCTCTATACTAGTAACCCGCAAGAAGCAATTCCTAATTTGATGGGGAAGGCAGAAGCCTTCGGTTACATCTCTGGGTACAAAGTAAACTCAAGTAAGACTGAGCTCATGGATTGGAATCAGGGGTTGGCAAGCCAGGGGGCGAGAAAGCAAATGAGATACCTTGGCATCCAAATAACGCAGAAAATTGAGGATATTATTAATGTAAACTGGAGGAAAGTCAGTCAAGAAGTCACAGGTCTACTCATGAAATGGGCGAACTTACCAATTAATATATATATGGGAGGGTCAATCTCGTTAAAATGATTATTTTACCAAAAGTGACTTTTTTGTTTAATTCTATCCCGTTGAATTTTCAAAAGAAAGATATAGCAAAACTTCAAGGGAAGATAGGAAGCTTTATATGGTCATCAAAAGGTTCCAGGATTGCATGGAAAAAGCTACGTCGGAGACTGGATATGGGAGGTCTTGCGTTACCAGACATTTTAGCATATTGTTATGCATTTCAGTTTAAGAACGTGCGAATGTTGGCCAACAAAGTTAATAACTCAACAATCGGGGTTTTATTTGCAGCATTATTGGTGGACGTGCCATATGGTCAAGTGGGTTTCTTTTTAAATATGGGGATCCCAAATTTAAAAAAAAGTTAGGCTTAAGATCTTAAAGTCTGCTTTGCACACATGGATGTATGTGCGGAAGGCATTAAGAGTCCCATATTTTTCATCATGGGCGCCTATTTGGGATTCGCCAGGTACTCCTGAGTGCATGAGGGACCAATTAAGCCAGCCTTTAAGAGACGGGGGCATTCAGTGTTGGGCGGACCTTAAGGATGGTATAAATATGATTAGTTGGGAAGCACTTTGTAATTGTACCAAGGGTTCGCTGACAAGGTTTAAATACTATCAGCTGAGTTCCTGGTGGATTACACAGGATTGGGCAGAGGTGGAAGATCCTAAATTTGATCAGGTGATTAGATCCAATCGGTGGAGTAAGGAAACATCATTTTGGTATTGGGCCTTTGTAGATGCGGGCGGACAGATGGAGAACGAAATTGAAAAATTGTGGGGCGAGGAGCCTGTTAACCAGGATATGATACAAATGTGGAGCGAGTCGTATAATATTCTACGAAAAATAGTAAAATCAGCACCACTAAAACGAAACCATCTTTTCACCACGGATAGGGTGTATTGGACGCCCGCAAAACTCTCTAAGGTTACAGGGAATATCTATACTTGCCCCAGATGCATGTGTGTTGATGCAGATGATATACACATGTTTATGGTTTGCCCAAAAATAACCCCCTTTTGGAATGAGATCAGCGCCTTTTTTGGAGAAACTATTGGGATGCAACTAGAAGTATCACTCAGCCTAATATTTTTTGGCTTGAGTGGGGATCAAGAAGAGCAAGGGTCTGAGGTTAACTCCAAATTTGTGTTTTATGTAACTTTGTTGGCAAGACGGGAAATTTGTAAATTGTGGAAATCTGGTAATCCCCCAATGTTTTCTGAGTGTTTAAGGAGCATTGTATATGTGAGCGAATCAGATATGACATGTGATCCGAAAAGCATAGAGAAAGTTTGGGCTCCATTGAATAAGTGGAGAGAAAAGGTAACGTGAGTCCTATGATTATGCCACTTACTCTGTTGGCCTTATAATCTCCAACTCCGTTGGTAGGCCCAGTTTGTATGTGGAGATGGAATAGGAAACGGATGTAAACTTGTGGGAGATCATCTCAGGGTCTCGTAATACGGCTAATGGATTTGGTTCACTCCGATATGGCCTAGAAAGACTCTGAGTGTCACCCTGCAAAAATCTGGCAAAATGAGGACACAAAAAAAAAAAAAAGAACTGAGATTCTTTTCCATGCATTTATATGTGCAGTCTGTCTAGCTTTCCCATGTGAACTGTGTGGGGAAAACTGTATGTAATGTTAGCCATGTGAAGAACATTCTTAGTCCTTTGCTAATGTATACCGTGCACACCTATGAATGTAGAAGGCAGCATTAGCCACATCGAGCATGTGCACACAAACACACTGGCTACATCTTAATCAGGAGTATGTCAGTTTGCTATTTGCTTATTGTATATAGTGCGTTCAACATAACCTATGAATTTGTAAAGCACAAATTCACTACATGGCATCTCTGGGTATTGGATAATACATCTTTATTTTTCTTACTCCATTGTACGAATTTTATTGACTGTGGTAGGGTGAAAAGCTATGTGAATAAAATAAATAAAAAAAATCCAACACTCATGGCCTTAATGCACAGTTTGAGATTATTTTACGTACTCCTTCAGAATCTGATTACCAGTGGTGTGGGAATTTAATAAAATATCTACTTGTCCATGGGGCAGGTTGCTTCATAAATCTCCTTGTCCTGGAACAAAATCCACTTGTCCCTTCTGTGCCATGTAATGCGGCGACAAATTACAGCAGCAAACTCATTATATAAGAGTTCTGATATAGTCTCTCTAATTATGCCAGGGCTCGTACCATAGTAGGGTTTGAATACTAGCAATTCCCTTATGTTACATTTCTGCAGGGCTACATTCTGGGGCTGAAGGTAGTGGTAAGCAATAGTTCAAGGATTGGAATGCCCTTTTGAGTCTGTGCAAACCTACTAACTTGCATGTTTTAAGGGTTTTCACCAACTCTTTTCTAATCTTTTCCCATACTGAAAAAGGTTGGACATTTACTCCTGACAGTGGCAGACATAAAACTTTTTCCAGGGTTGGGGAAAAAAGTGGTTGGAGGAAAAGTGAACTTGAAACATTCAGATTTTCACATGAGCAAATCTACGCATGCACATTTGCTCATGCTAAAATGCAGTTCACAAATATTTTCTAGGAGTACTATTTCTAGGCCTACTTCTGTAAATGTTTGTGAATTCACGGAAACTGTATATATGCACTTAATGCAAGGATATATACCATGGATGCACTTTTGAGACTTTCTTTAATAATTGGGCCTAATGTTAACCATGGCATTTTGTGTTTAATAAAATGTTGTCTCTCTCTCTCGGTCTATCAGCTGGCTTCACTGTGAGTGACAGTATTCTGCTCTTTTACAAGGAGCATATCGGCACACAAAGTAGTTTTGTTCATGGCCCGGAACTGCTGTGGCAATGTGTGCTTTTTGAGACCAAAAACTATTTTTGCTTTTGCCAATGCTTGTTAGAATGGTAAGGGCCCAGCAGCTCATACACCGATAAGGTTTTACAAAAACCATGCCTAAACAAGTTATGTATTAACAAAATCAAAAGGCTGACCACCAATTTCAGACCTACTGGCTTTGCCAATGCTTGTTTGTTTTTGTTGCCCATAATCATATTTAAACTGGTTACACTGATTTTCCTTTATGAATATTTTTGGGAAATACAAGCATACATCAACATGTTATGATGCTGCAAAGATATGGTACCTAAAATCTTACAGTAGTTTAGCAAAATGTTTTTTTTTTCCTTGCATTTTTTTGTGAACATTTTATTTTTAAAACAAAGAATCATCAATCTTGCTTTCAAGCTTCTGCAAATATTTGCATATAATCAGAGAACATTATACATAGCCTCATATTACTAAACTTTGAAAACGTGTGTACACATTTATACTGGAACCACCGTAGGTAGTGCAGGCCGAGCTTACATTTACTTTTAGTGCACACCCTAATAATAAAGGCTTTGCATTAATGAACCATAAATACAAGTTTGAACAGCATTAACACATGGACACACATTACCTTAACTGTAGACAATGCCCTTCCGTGATCCAGAATGTGGTACTGTAAACTGGCAGCCAAAGGGTTTGTGCTGTAGGAGGGTTGGGGCCTACTTGTCCCAAGGACAAAATACACATCAAAACGTGTTGCCCTTAACCCCAAACAATATGTCCCGGGCGTCGGGCTATAGGAATTCCACATCCCTAAATTACACAAGGCATATGTGCACAGTTAAAAAAAAATAAAAAAAAAATAGAATATTACATGTGTACAATGCCCTTGTTAGCACACCGCACACACTTAGACTATTTTACACACCTGTTTAATGTCTTCACGCCTGCCAATAATTCAGATCGCCATTATTCCTGTGCCTTGTGTATATAGAACACCATTGTTTGTAAAATACATCCCAATTAGAAATGTGTGCCAGACATATCTTTTGAGTGGGTATACACCTTATATCAAACATGTTATCTCTACTTATAAATCTGTGACTATTACACTGACGCAGTGCATCTGATGTGTGCATGCCTGTTTAGAATTATGTGCCTGATGTAGAGTTAGACTGTGAAAGAATTATCTTTGCCAAGTGGGCAATGCATTATCCACCATAATTAGCAAGCTCTTTGAAGGAGATGGGCAAAAGTATGTGTTCACCATGGGTGAATCCACTTTGGTGAGGAAAGACGCTGTCAGAAAATCCACTCTTGTCCATTAAGGGAGGCAGAATTTCTGTGACAAATGTGGGCACTGGATAGGTGCTCCCAAAGTGGGGGTTCTTTGTAAGTGCCCACATAGCTAGTCTTGCTAAGACTCTGGGCAAATTTCCCCTGCATCTTAGGGAGATGATGGCAGATAAGGTAACCAGGAGTCTCCATTAGTAGCATGCATGCCACTTAAGGTACAGAAAATGTGGTGGTTATGTTGCCATATAAGTAAATGGGATAATCATTGTTTCACAGGTTTTTCTGTTTCCTCCTCTCAATCGGGCCCAATGTCTATTTGTTATACATTTGCATTGTGTGCAATTGTGAGAATTCTCTATGCTCATTATGATGAGTAGACTTGTACAAGGTTACTTAAATTGACTTGCCTTTAAAAGGTACATACATGATTGTTATATGTTCAAAAGTTTGTGTATGTTTTATTTAACTTTTGTAGTGTGCTTCTTTATGGCCATGTGGTAATAATTGTGATCACCGTTTTGGAATTAGTTGTCCTTTTTGGATGGGTGTGCCCTTTCATTCTGCATGAAGATCAATATTCTTTTCTGAAAAATATGATCTTGAGACAAAGTTTTGTTGGGCTATAGGGGTGATGGCATGTTCATACTGTGGAATGGGACCTTAAACTTTTAATAGATTAGTCTCCATATTTAAGCTTCAAACTACAAAGGTAGAGGAGCACAGTTTTTTAAGAGTATAAGGTTCTGTAGACCGTTATTGTCTCGTATCTCCCAGAGCACACTATGAGAAAACAAGTTCAATGTGACAAAACAATAAGAATCAAACACTTCTTAAGTTGAAGAAAAACAACAAGAAATTTTTCTTATGTTGAATCTGTATTTTCTTTCTTTGTTTTATTTGACATTCTTCTTCACATAACACCTGTTAGAAACTACAGCCTATGCGTTTCGTCCCAAAACTCAGGGGACTTCTTCAGGGCTGTTAAAAGACACACATAAAACATAACTTTAGTGACAAGACAACAATCGTGAGCTTATTAGCCATTAATCACAATCTACAAATTCATTAAAAAAACAAACCCAAATGAGTGAACATGAATCCTTCCCAAGCAGTAAATACATAAATATAACAACTAAAAAAGTTGTGAAATTAAAAGCCACACTTATATTGCATACATTGAATCCATAGCTTATTCTCCATATCCTTTTTATACTATGAGAATATAATTAATACATCCTACATTGAGGCATCGTATCTTGAACGACCCTCAATTGAGTTTCGTAGTCACTAAATTTATGATAGTTACTTCGAAAGATATATGCTGTCTGAAACTGTTTGTTACATAAATTGCCTGACAGTCAAATTCTTAATTGTCTCTAATTCATAAATGTTACATTTTGTAAAAAAGAACTCAAGAAGTGTTTCCAATTGAACCAAAAGTTCGGTTCAATAGTATATATCGTTATAAACCATAAGTGCACACTGCTCAAATAGCCCTCTTAGTACGCAAGCAAGAGCACTCACCAAATCCTAGATACATATTATTCAAGCTCGATGAAAGTAAAGCATCACTATCTCAAAGATCTGTCATATCTAAATAAAGAATAGAAAGACATCCCTTAGTAGTGCCTAGTTTTATATAATTTTGTCATACAGGTGAGTTGTTTGAGAACTAAGTTCCTCTTACCCATGAGTGTTCAGCTCACATTAAAGATCGCGCCAAGAAGATAATGTATATTTCTGACAGTGTTTGCAATCTTTTTTTAGAATCTTTTTTTTATTAAACTTGCTCATCACACATCAATAAGATAGGCAGTCGGTAGCAGCTGCAGAAATAATCATATAATGTCCACATTCTGTACAATCAGGCAATTCGATTGGAGGTTCAAATTGAAATGACAAGTTACCAATGTATTTTTCGTGTACCCTTCACTATAACAGGCAGAGTATTCAACACCTTTTAAACAGTTGTACTCACTCGAAGTCCAGTGCCTGGAATGTGCCCCATGGGCTCCATATTTTTTCCATTTTTTTTTTTTTTTTTTTTTTGATGCATCATCCCCTATTCTAGTATATTACTTACTCCGCCCTCTGACACCAGTCCAGGTCCCCTTTCTAATCAGCCACGGATGGTATGAGCCTAGATCCCCCATTTCCGCGCAATATTCCGTTTGGTTACCTAATGTCAACCAGATTCGAGCAAGTCTGGGCCAATCTTCCTCTCCTTGTATCAGTAGCAGCAACCCCTTTGCCTCCAGTGGGACCTCTACCGAGAGAACCTGTGACATAATGGCAGTTACTGCCTCTCAGTATCTACAGATCCGTGGACATTCCCAGAGGATGTGAAACAAGCATTGGCATAGCCAATAGGTCTCGCTTTTGGGACCTTATAAGTATTTAGTTATGCAGCACAATATCCTTGGTGCAACAACATCAACTGTTGCATGGCTAAACACTTATAAGGTCCCAAAGCGAGACCTATTGGCTATGCCAATGCTTGTTATTCACTAGTGGTCGAAGTGGGCGGGATATGAGGGGCACGATGTGCCCTTATTTTTTTATGTTAAGAAAAACAATTCCGCTACTTTTTGTGAAAAGACAACCGTCCCCGGATGGTTAATTCCGAAAGTTGAAGTCTTGCCAGGGTGCCTGCTTACCTGAGAGAAATGTAAATGTACGCAACTGGTCAATCTGCAAATGTGAAGCGTGCTTGTAAGCTGGTATTAGCTTTTATTAATGTAATCACTTGAACTTCCTGATGACACACATTAATTCTTTGTGAGAGGTATTGTAAAGAAGCTACCAGCTACACTGTAAAGTGTGTGCTTTTAAAAGCCAGTTATAAAAAAAATTGCACTACACACAGTCTGAATATTACTAAAATCGATATTTTGAAAGCACATTTTTAATATTAAACATTTTTGTGCATTTTGTAGCAGCCTATCTTATTGTGTGTAATGCAAATTTAAAACAATGACTTACATATTGACAGCGCTTTCTGTCCCATACTGGGACCTCGTAGCACTAAATATACACAAGTCACTGCACCAACCAGGATTCTGTGGCCTTCTAGGTGCATTAATAGATGTTTCATAATGTACGATCTGCATTTCCCACTGATTAACTTAAGTTGCATTTATTTCTCATTAAAGCTTTGCCTTATTTTATATGCAGTTACCTGAAGGTGGAAGATAGAAAAAAGATACAGAATATTTGTTTTTTTAGCCACGTTCTTGACCCCGCCCCTATGCTCACTCACCCTGATCCCTATGCACACAGCATCACAGTTCCCATTCTTTTTCAATGCACTTCAACCACTGTACTGGGCACACAACTCTATGGGACACCATGCATAGCTGCCAAGTTTACCAGGTCCATGTGTAGTATGCTGATCCAGTCCAGGGATTTTTCCTTTGAATTCTGGGACTTTTACTCCTGTTTGATAATAGAATAAACAAGACTACAAGTCCCAGGTTTCAAAGAAAAAACCTGGCCTGGAGCAGAGCATCACACTTTGACCTGGGAAACTTGACACTGCTGCGCCAAACGGTGCTCTGCTTATGCTATACATTATCTGAAAATTGCTTAACGCTGTAGCGCCGCAGCTCACTGCCATACAGATAGAGACACGCAGAACAACAAAATTATTGCAGGCAACAAAACATGAAACGAGGGGTGACAGGACTTCTCTGAGCCGCCGAACCCTCCCTCGCTGCATCTGCTAGCAATAACCAACGACCACGGCTGTGCACCCACTGCAAATATAGTTTTTAAGAACGCATTTTACCACATTTCCTTCACACACAAGTAACATTTTTATTCACGTTCTGCTGCCGTTTCTTAGAACTTCCGACTTCAGCAGATAATGGAACCAAGGCAGATGCAGACGAGGGAATGTGCCGAGGATCACACAGTTTTCTTTTTTAAACTGGAATGCGAGCGTAGGTTTCCGGTTGTGTTGAAAGTCAACCTTCAGCAGCCCGCACAGTCGGCAGAGGAGTCAGGGAATGACAGACACCGGGGATTACGCTTTCATTCATGCCCTCTCATCCGCACCGGTTTGTTTTGAGAGCAAAGAGAAGCAATGTATTTATCTGTAACATGGCTTCAAACCGGTGCGACCGGTCCGGTGCAGAGATGAATGCGCCCACGGATCCGCATCATGGGTTTTGGAATACGTGACGCAGGGCGTGCTCTGCCTGGAGGGATGGTAGTAATGTGTCATGGGTTCCCCACGGGGGGGGGGTGCATGGCGCTCTGCGGCTGATAGTGCCCGCTGCTACCTTCATGATTTCACCCAGAGCAAAGTGGCGGCATCGCTCCCAGCAACATCGTAAAAAGAGAGGAGCGGGGGCGAGCGAGCGCGGCAGCCTGCAGAGCTGACCAGACGCTCGTGCGTCATGGCCTTTGCCTGCGATTACGCGCAGGGCAGACATCTGTTTCCAATTACGATAATTGGAAACAGATGTCGGCCCTGCGCGCGTAACCGCCCGAAAAAGGCCACGACGCACGAGCGTGTGGTCAGCTTCTGAAACCCCTTACTTAAAGTCTCGCCAGTGCAGCGCTTGCGCGCTACTCGAGGCTCGACCTAAAAAGGAGCCCTCCTGACCACACTCCCTCAGGCATAGGGAATCCCCCTCCTTTCCTATTTTGTGTATCAAACTGCGAGAATAATATACTCTGTGACGGATCTTAAGTTGGACTAATCTAAATCTCGCCTGTATTGCTATTTCTCTGGGGCCCTGCAGGGCCTCAGTCCATTCCTCATCTGTAAGGTCGCCTAGATCATTCATCTGTCCACTTCGCCCTCAGGGGCCCCAGGGGGTCTGGGGAATTTTTTAGCAGCTTTTTATGGATCACTGAGACTCCCTGTTTCGGAATAGGGTCTACTAGTACACGGTCTTCCAGGGGGGAGGAGTCGGGGACCATAGTCCCTTCCTGGATATGCACTCTAAGCGCATGACCCAGTCTATAGTACTGAAGTGTCTGAGACGTTGCTAGGTCAAATTCTTGTTTTAGGGACTCGAAGGATATGAAAGTTCCATTTCTCCATACTTCCCCTAAGTGCTCAATACCTATTTGTGCCCATTTAGAGAAACCAGTCAGGTTTGAAACTTCTGGCGACCTGTCGCTGTGCCAGGCTGTCAATAGGTCCCGACTTCCTACATGTGTCTCGGCCTCTAACCAGGTCTGAGCCACAGTAGCTGTGTGAGTGGGGAGGGCTCTCTTCTTTATCCGGTTGCATAGTATAGTTTCGTTATTACCTAGCATTGCTTCCCTATCAACCCTGTAGGCAGGTTCATCCCACTCCGAGTATACCCATTCATTGATCACCAGCAACTGTGAGGCCCTATAATACAGGTTAATATTTGGAACCGCTAGCCCTCCGTCAAAGACTCCCCTTTGCAATTTCCTTAAAGCAATCCGCGGGGCACCCCGTGCCATAACAGTGTACGACGCTCCCGATCTATTTGGCTAAAGAAAGGGGGGGGACCATGTAGGGCGTATTTTGCATCACATACAGGAGTCTGGGAAGGGACATCATTTTGTATAGGGCCGCTCTGCCCATTAAGGTCAGAGGCAGAGTCCGCCAGTGCTCTACGTCCGACCTAAGGCGTTCTACTTGTGGAGTGAGATTTAGTTTGAAAAACAGCGGTGGGTCTCTAGTCACAAAGATGCCTAGGTATTCAAAGCCCATCGTTTCGATTGGAGCTACACGTTGTACTGGCAATTTTGGGTGGGGGGGCCGACAAGGGGAAAACCACTGATTTGGTCCAATTGATTCCATAGCCAGAGTAACTACCAAACAACTCGAAAATGTGTAGAATACGAGCTATGGAATAGTATGGCTGTGATATGTATAGTATGATGTCATCCGCGTATAGCGAGATACGCTCTTCCCAACCATTGCATAAGGGGATGCCCCATATCATCGGATCAGCCCTGACCCAAGCTGCCAGTGGTTCTAGCACAAGGGCAAAGATTAGAGGGGACAGTGGGCACCCCTGCCGGGTGCCTCGTCCAAGCTGGAAGGGTGTAGATAGTGCTCCATTTACCCTTACCCATGGATCCTTATACAGGAGTTTTACCTAAGTGCAAAATTTCGGCCCAAAGCCCATTCTGGTCAGGACCGCGAATAAGTATGGCCATTCAAGGCTGTCAAACGCCATGGAGGCATACAAAGCCATCAGTGCCGTTTGTTCCCTCAGTGGCGGGGCGGTTGCATGTAGGACCCCATATAGCCTCCTCAAGTTGTGGCGAGTACTCCTACCTGGCATAAATACTGATTGGTCTATATGAATAAGTAGGGGCAAGGCCGGAGTAGGCCTTGCCGCTAGTACTTTTGCTAGGACTTTTGCCTCAACATTAAGCAGGGAAATAGGCCTATACGAATTGCATTCTTCCGGAGGTTTGCCTGACTTATGGATTACTACGATGGTGGCTATGCGTTGGTAATCTGGTAGTCGCCCTGACTCTTGCTGTCTCGAACATTTCTATCATCGGCTGAGTCACTATCTCAGTCATGCTTTTGAAGAGTTCAACCGGCAGACCTTTCGGTCCCACCGCTTTCCCTGACCGCAAAGCATGAAGAGCTCCGGCTATCTCTTCTTCTGTTAAATCTGCCTCCAAAGCCTCCACCATCTCTGCAGGAAGCGTTCGGAGGGTGAAGTCTTTTAAAAATTAGGTCAGTCTGTTCTTGTCCGAGTGTGTAGGGTAGCGTAATAAGAAGCGAATGTAGCGGCTATGTCAGCATTTGTAGTCTGCAGGGTTTCTGATGCATCTTTGACCCCGACCACCCATGACCTATCTCTATCCCGTCTTTCCAGCCAGGCCAGGAGTTTGGATGCCTTATCTTCCACATCATAGAGGCGGCGTTGGGTGGCAAGGGCGTGGGATCTCACCCCATTCTCTGCTAGGGACCTCAATTCCTGTTGGCGCAGTCTCAGCCTATGTATCGTTTCGGAACCTCCACCCCTCGCTACTTCTGTCTCTAGGGCCAAAATGTCCCTTTCCATACTTTGGCATTCCTGTACGGCCTCTCTCCCCCCCCCCCCCCTCTCTTAAAGCCTGGGCTCGACCCCTTATTACGGTCTTAAAAGCTTACCACAATATGACTGGGGATGGTTCCGAGCCTTGATTCTCCTCAAAATACTGCGTTGCAGATGTACATCATTTTTCTCTTAATTCCTCATCTCGAAGATGCCAGGGATCTATTCTGGGGAAAGCGAACTGGTTAATGTATGGGCCCATAACAGTAACTCATGTTGGTGAGTGATCTGAGATCCCTCTCGCGTAGTGCTTAGCGTCTATGAAGGAGCTCACTTGACTGTGAGAGGCAAACAGGTAGTCCGGATGAGACATGGAGCCGTGGGGAGCGGAGAAGAATGTATATTGGTTTTGGCTGGGATTGTTAAGTCTCCAAAGGTCCATCGTTCCCATGGCTGACACAAAGGTCCGCAGGGCCCCTTCGTCCGGACGGTGTTGTGTTGCCCCCAATCGATCTTGTGTTGGGAGCATCACTGCATTCATATCTCCCCCATTAGCAGTGTTCCCGTCGGGAATTTCAGCAGAAGAGATCCTATCCTTGGAAGGACCTCTGCATGTAATCTGGGTGGGACGTACACAGAGCAGAGATTCAGAGGGGTTCCTTCCCAAGTGCTTGACGTGGCCGCATAGCAGCCCTGTGTGTCACTGTATGTCTTGGAGACTATGTACGGTATTGAGGCTTTGACCAGGGTTCCTAACCGCGTGCATCCATCGAGTAACCTGCGTGTGTTAGAAGTTTGTAGCCAAAGCGGTCTAAAGCTTTATAGTTATTACCCCTCAGGTGTATCTCTTGAATCGTAACAAAGTCAGGGGAATGGTGTTTGATATTTTGCAGGACCAGGGTTCGCTTGATCTTACTCCCCAACCCATTCCATGACCAGATACGATTTTGGTTAGGTTTACCTATCTGTGGCAGGGCTTACCTGTTTCTGGACATCGCATGGACACCACATTAGTAACAATCTTTCAGAGGCTATTCTTAACCTCTGATTTGGATGAGCATAACTTGGTAATCGCACAACGGGTGCGAACTTCCCGGAACCCCCCCCCCCCCGCCTCCGTGCATAGTGAGCTGTCTAACTTCCACCTCCCCAACTTGCAGAGTGCCTGTCGCCAAAACTTGTACATAAAACTGAAATGCGCGGTGTTACCTTCACCGCCATTACATGCTAATGAAACTTTATGCAATCAATGTACACCCCTTTCCATCAAGTCCTCGTTGCTGCGCTTCTACACGAGCTGATTGCTCCCTTATATCTCCAGACAATTTGGCCTGATTAAGAGTATCTTTCATCCATGCCCCTTCAGGCACACGTCGTCCCCCCAATCATTAAATCTCTCCCCCATCCCAGACCAACCCCCGGCTTAGAGTCTGTAGCTAGCCTAGTTACTGTCAAACTGGACCATCCCCACGAACCACTGGGGTGGATGAGTCCTCCATGTTCTGTGCGTCTGCATGTTCTCCTGCCATGGCGTCCTTCTTTTTGTGTCGCTTATGGTCTACTTTACTCCAGCCAGTCCCGTGTATCTCCTGTAGACATGAAGAGATGAGATTTTCCTTCCATGGTTACCCTTAACTTTGCTGGGTACAACCTCATATATTTAATGTATTTTTGGCGGTGGGCCTTCTTCACAGAATCAAATGTTTAGCGTTGCACCTGAAGAGTGAAGTCAGGAAAAAATGTGACTGTAGCATTTTTATATTGTATATCACCATGCGCTCTGGCTGCCTGTAAAATAGCGTTGCGATCTCTGTACTTAAGAATTCGAGCTATGATCGTTTTCGGGGGGGCCCCGGGGCGCGGTGCAGGTCCCAATGCTCTGTACGCTCTCTCCACAGAGGAGCTAGATAATCTTTTGGGGCGCAGCATGTTTAGTATCGGGTCCTCCAATAAAAGATCCATCGATTGTCCCTCGGCCCCTTCGGGCACCCCCACCATTCGGATATTATTCCTATGTGCCCTACCTTCTTGATCTTCGAGCCTCGCCAGTACATCTCCTTGTTGCTTGGTGAGTTTAGTGACTTGGTCCTCCTAACCATTTTGTTTTGGATTGTAGACTGCCTATATTCATTTCGGCCGTGGCCACTTTTTCTGCCATTCCCCAGAAATCCTCATGCAGGAGGTTCACTTCTTCAGTGACTGCATCCAGTTTGGGTTCAAGCGTGCTTTTTAAGTCTGATAGAAATCATTATATCTTGGAGGGTGGGGTCTTGCGCTGAAGGCATTCCTCTTGCCAGTTGTCCGGCAGTGTCTCTAGCCTCTTCCGAGGACCCCAGGGAGACAGTATATTTGTCTATTTGGTTGGATTGTCCAGGGTGGGGGCCTTTTGTACACACCATGATTGAGAATTAGGGATCACGTGCAGGATGTGCCGTGTGTCACCCCTCGAGCTTTGGATCTCCCCCACGGCTAGAGTTAATTTGTATGAGTGTTTCTTAGGGCCTCAGCGTGTCGCTCGCCTCCTTTTCGATTGTGGTTCAGTTCCAGGGTTCACACAATGCGGGGTAGGGCTCCTTACCTCCAAAGAATTTTCATTCCATAGGGGCCGACCGTGGATCATTCTCCTACGTGCTTTCTAGCAGGTACTGATCGGTGCACCTAAGGTGGCCCGCTGGGCTCGGGCACGTGGCGCACAGCAGAGGATCCCTTGAGTTCTCTGGACCCCTGCCCCAGCTAGAGAACTTATGTCTCCTGGGCCATGGAGCGTTCGTCTCTAATCTCGGGCCCGCGTAGTCCCTTTACGTTGGCCCAATATGTTGGAGGCCTCCGAATTAAGCAGGTCCCTATTTATTAAAAGTTTTCTCTCTGGTCGGGGCCAGACGCGGACAGTATGTTGCCTTGCCGTTCGGGCGGAGATGCAGCCACTCCATAGGGCGCGAAGGGCCCACCCGCCGTGTGCAGCGCACACTTCTGCGGCAGTGGTTAATATTCCTCCCATATGAAGGGCTCCAAGCTCCCTCGGCCCAAGGCCGGTCGCGCTGATCTGAGGAATCTCGTGTCGCGGTGTGGCACCGCACGGGGGTTCCCACTGATCTCTCTGGGTCCCCAACTGCGCGGTCGGCCGTCTCACCTTGTTGGTCTCCGTGTCGGCCTGTTTTGGGGGCTAGGTGTTCCGCCCGCTCTCCTCTTGCTCAGGCCCGCTCCGCTTTTTGCAGCCCTCACGTCTGAGGTCCGCTACTTCTTCTCTGGGGCTCGAGTCTCCGGGACCTACCGGTATCAGGACACAGTAGTCCGGCGTCCAGCGCCCGCCAAGCCGCCCGCCGGCCTAAGCCCCACAGATATCACTGTTCAGGGCAATACGTCTTATCACAAGGCTGCGGAGCCGGGCGCTGCCATGTTGCACTCCACCCCTCTTGCTTCGTCTGCTCTGGTCGCCCCTGCAATCTCCTTGGAGGGCGGCGGGTCTGATTTAATGGCCAAGGATATTCCCCCTTACCGTCCGAAGACGGGGGAGTGCAGATGAGGATGGATTTTGCAGGATTTTGGGGGTTAACGCTCAGCGGTTAGAGGAGCAGACTCGGAGTGCGGCCATTCCTCTCTGCTTCAGGCCACGCCCCCTTGTTTGCAATCTTACACATCCCTCAAAAATTATTTTGCTGGTTAAAGTTGTCCCAAATGCTCTGTAACCTGTATATGATATATCAAGAGAAATCACCATTTACGACCTCTCAAAAGACCCGTATCTCGTAACGAGTCAAACACTATTGATTCATCCTTAAACGCTCACCATTAACATAGGAGCGGTCCGTCCATACGTATTGTTCCGTCTTGATAAGAGTCCTTATGTGACAGTCAAAATGGCTGAATTCAAGCCCATTTTAGCAGCAATCTTCATCTAGAAATGTAAAGAAGAAATCCATAGTAATTAATTTCTCAAAGCCGAAAATGTGATCGCATTTCTCTTTCAATTGCGCATACTCGAATGTATGGAAGACTAGTCTGGATTATATTTAAGTAGTGCATATCAGACTACAACATACACTCGATGTTCTTCACAGTTCTAAATACAGCTAGTAATGGTTTGATTGTTTATAAAAAACCGTTAACAATACGGCAATGTGACAAGTCTTCGCCACAAGCTAAAGATTAACCAAGCTGTTTGTTGTTTTTTAAGATCTCTCCTAAGCAATGAAAAGAGACGTCCAGCACGAAGAGCATGAAACAGTGCTCACGAAATCACGTTGTTTAAATACTCTGCATGATGTGCCGATAGGTTTACGATGGCGTAAAGTGACATAGAAATAGTACCATTGTTAGCAATATGGTGTCGGCCATCTTGTAGTGGATAAAATAAGCTAGCTCTTATTTGTAATTCCTGACAAACTTTTTAAAAACTCGTCAAAGAACTGGGGATCCTGATAACATTGATGAAAATCAATCATTAATGTAAGAGAAATAATTGGTCAATAAAAGTATCTAAGAAGTAACCTATCAAAAATATAAACCAGTCGTGCCTAAAAAAAAGTCATCAAATTGAATAATCTTATAAGTACAAAACAGGGTTATAATAACATTTCTGAGTGTCTATCTCAAACCATTTGTTGTTAACTTACCTTCGTATGTGAGAGAAACTGTGGACATCTTAAATTTGAAGATGTAGTATGGGATCAGGAACATATGATGTGCATAACATTAGATGTGGAGAGTCTCTACACTTGTATAAGGAAAGATCTGGGTCTAGTTGCTTTAGACTCTTTCCTATCGAACAGATGTGCTAATTGTTTTGAACATTCCGAAATGTTGAAGGAATTATTGTATATTTTTCTGGCAAACAACTATTTTCTATATGAAGGACAATGGTATCAACAATTGCAGGGAACTGCCATAGGTTCCAGGTTTGCCCCCTCTTACGCCAACCTTTTCATGGGTTGGTTTGAGAGGAGGCATGCCTGGTCCGGGGCGGTATCCCAATGGACAGAACTTGTCCATATTTGGGGACGCTATCCTGATGATACTATACTAATATGAACAAATGAGGGATTTTTCAAGTACCTGAATGATAATGATTGGAATGTTAGATTCACTATGAACAATCACAAAACTAGGATAGCTTTCCTGGATGTCACGTTCTACATCAAAGACAATAAGATTCATAGTACTCTTTGTGTCGGCCATCTTGTAGTGGATAAAATAAGCTAGCTCCTGTTTGTAATTCCTTGACTGAAAATTTTTAAAGACTAAACTTGTCAAAGAACCAGGCATCCTGATTACATTGATGAAAATCAATTATCAATAATGTTAGAGAAAGAATTGGTCAATAAAAGTATCTAAGAAGTAACCTATGAGAAAATATAAACCCGTCGAGCCTAAAAAACCGCAACAAATTGAACAATCTTGTACGTCAAAAACAGGGTTATAATAACGTGTAGAGTTAGAATAAAATTAACTACAGAGGACACATAATGTTCATTGAGACAATACCATACATATATCGTAATGCCTCCATGTAAAGTTGGTTCCATTGTTCTACAAATTCCAATATCTAACAACAATAGTAATAGCTCCCCACAGATAATCAGTGGGAACCAAATATTACCAAATCAGCCATATAAAACTGATTGGCTATATTTAAAGTTTCACTAGTTGAAGGAAAAGTTCTTTCCGGACAATATACCGTAATACCTCTATGTAAAGTTGGCTCTATTGTTCTACGAATTCCCAATATCTAACAGTGGCTCACCACAAATGTTCAGTGGGAGCAAAATATTACAACATAAGCCATGTTATACTGATTGGCAATATTTAAAGTAATCAACTAGTTGGAGGGAAGAAGTTTTCTTACAGAACACGGGACAAAAGAGAATAAATAAAAAAACATACTTTTATCAATGAATATTCCAAACTGTATTATATCTGCGGCTACAAGTATATTGGTAGCTTCCTACGATGTTAAAAGAACACAGTGTAAATAAACCTAAAGAAGCAATATCTTCATACCTAATGAAAATGATGGAACTCATGTTCTTTGTTGAGACCCAAATCTACTGTGCATAAGCGAGAAATCCACCTAGATTCGTGTTGTCTCAATAAAAGTTCCCTGTCTCCACCTCGTGCATTAGCCTTAACCACATCAATGCCATGGAAAGTAAAAGGAGAGTCTCTATTTCTATCACATACATGTGTGGATAGTGGATAAGTAGAGTCTTCATTCCTAACAGCTCTGAGATGTTCCGATATTCTGTGCCTGAGCTCTCTAGTTGTACTGCCTACATACACTTTCCCACAGGTACAAATAATGGCATAGATGACAAAAGTCGTGCAACAATTAATAAAAGTATTTATCCTATAATCGCAAGCAGTGTTGTACATGAATCTCATGGTCTTATTAGCACCCAAATGGCACATACTACAGGTATTACATGTAAAAAAGCCTTTAGGAGGCAACCAATTTAGTGTTTTGCTGCCCTCCGCTTGCGGTGTGTAGCTCGGACTGACTATGTCCCTTATAGTACGACCTCTTCTGTAAGTTACTGTCTTGTGGATTGTTACCTGCCTTGTTATGTTGGCCTAGGCCTGGCTGCCATGATGCTTTTCTTTGCGCACGTTACACTGAGCCCGGCCTCCCTCGCCCTTTGCTCGTGCCAAGTTCTTTTGCACTGTCTGCATTTTCTGTTGTTCACCTTTTTGGGCTCAGTCTGCACAAACATGTACAAGGTCGCATAACAATGTATTTTGGTTCTTCCTGATATGGCCAGTCTCGCGCACCCAGACATAACATTAGGTGCGATTGCCATGAAGAATTTGGTATGCTTTTAATACTGTGGTTTACTAGCGCTTAACACACTTGGAGAAACCCTTTCAGTGAGAAGAGCTATGATGTCCTGCTGATGTAATTCTGCATCTAGAGACTGAGGTATGGGGGTTCGCTAGTCAAAGCCCAGAGGTCTTCTATTATTATAATAAACTATCTTACTGCAAGGGGAGGGTGGTAATGTTATTTATACGTTTATCCACTGAGCTCTGAGATGCTTTCCCCGTTTGTATTCTATGGAATTGTAACCATGCTGCTTATATTAGTCATATGCATTATGCTATTAGTACTGACACGTGTACTGTACATTAGAGCACGTAAGTTGGAATAAACATTTTAACCTATCCAGTGTCTCTTACTACGCACCTTGTGGACAAGTACGAGTGAGTGACGAAAGAGTGTTCTTGCTTCTGTGAGTCCTGAGATAAAGATACCGTGTTCTGGGTTGTCCAAACATTAGTACTTGGGTGCTAATGGGATGCTAAGCTAGTTGGGTTGGGGTTTTTGGGTGCTACGGTATATGGTGGCAAACCACTGTATTCCGGGGTCCCATTTTCCTGTGCATAGCTCTGTGTATGTGCAGAAACCTTATGACATGGCGCGACCAACGTGGGGCAGCTTAACTGCGAGACGCTTGAGTAGTACTTGTGCTTGTCCACAAACCCCTCGCGTACGCTTCCGGAGGCGTATGTGACGGTGATACCTCCTATATTGAATGTTTTATAGGTTCTTTCAAGCTTGATGTTATTAAAAAAGGTTAGTTAATAGACCCATTTTAGTGCTCCCTGTTAGGTTGTCGAATACAATTGTTTAGTTATGGCTGGTGTGGCGATTGCTGCACATAGTCGCGGGGCACTCCGAGATCACTTACGGGTGTATGGAGTGCCTGATACAGGGATCGATTTGGTCTTTGTGGTTCAAGCCGATCCGGCTTACCACTTTGAGGTGTTTTACACTTGGATCACTTTTGAAGCGGTGGAGGCAGATGATAATCTGTTTCATGAATATAAACCCACCGCTGTTCCTGCTGATTATCGACCCTATACCAATCTTGAAGTACCTCTCACGGCTTGGCAGCACCGTGTTTGGTTTAATGGCGCCCTACCACAACCAACTACCGCAGTTCGTTTAGGCCCCTTATCAATTCAGGGGGCCACTTGGCCTGTATTGGCCGGGTATACTCCGCATCCGAATTATCTGGCATTACCGATTGCGGATCTGCGCACTATGCATACCGAACTGGTGCGAGTGCATCGAGCCTTAGTGACATACGTTACAGGTAGCCTCCATGGAGCTGCTCCTGTAGTCGCAGGCCAACCAGCTATTGCAGCTGGAGTGACTATAAGTCCTGTCATGGTAAATTCTGTGATGGGCAAACGTCCACAAAATAAGGACGACTATCCTTACTGGCTTGCTGAAAAGTTCGATCAGATAGAAGCAGTGTTTCCACATACATCCCCAGTAGATAAACACCGCATCCTCACGATAAGTTTGCCAAAAGACATAATCCCCGATTTGACATCATGTGAAAACTGGGGTAAGGTATTCGCAGCAGTTTATTCAAAATGTTTTGGAACTCCTTCCATGACGGTTCTACCCTCTGTAATTAAAAAAGTACAGGATGAACATGGCCCTGAAGCGGCTGTGGAATTAGGGATGAGACTAGTGGGAGTGTTTGATGTAGTAGCTGAGCTGATCCTTGGAAATGTCAAGGGCGATGCTATGAACTTTCAAGTAGCGAATGCTTTGGCTTTGGTCCCAGAGTTGGACAGGCCTCGCGAATTACCGAAAATAATAGCCCGGGCTTATAAAACAATTGGAAGAAATAGCCTAGGCAACAAGCCTTTTGTAAAAATGCAAACTCAATCGCAATCACAAGTTATACAAACAAAAAGTGCATCTGAGAAAGATGATAAACCGGTCTTCACTAAAAAAAGTTGGAGACAGAAAAAACAGGGTAAGCAACAAAAGAAGCCGGGGTCGAGAGGCGCTTCCCCAGTTTCGGTTTCTTCTGAACGTACTTATGATTTACGTGATAGGTCAAGGATTAAATCACCAGAAAGGTTTCAGAGCTCTGATACGCGTTCTCCTCGTTCTTCACAGGCCCAGACATCGTCACAGGCTGGTGGAGGAGGACGGCAAGATAGAGGAAGGGGCCGAGAGGCTCCCCAGGAGCGAGACCAACCTCGACAACAAGTCAGAGGGAAAGCAGAAGATTTTCATCTTCCTCGACCGCAATTTCAGAAGAAAAAGGTTGCCGCTGTCACAGCGAAATATGCCTCAGACCGTGAGAACGAGACTCCAGAATTGGACGTGGGCAGTGACCCTCCTAGACAGCGCCGCGGAAGTTACCATAGTGCGGGAGGCGCTACGTCCTCATATGGAGGCGACAGCAACTGAAACATTCGTTACTGTAGAGACAGCTGACACGAGAGTGGCACCCCCTGACAGACTATATAATATAGTCATACAAATCGAAGGTGACATACCGCGTGAAATAAAAGGGATTTTTTGGGAAAATCTAACCTCTTCATATGACATTTTGTTAGCAGAGGTGGATTGGCCACCCCCATTCGTTTTAGCTGCACATAAAGGAGAGGAGGTAATCCTTCCAAGCTTTTCAAGGCATGTCCCAAAAGACAAAGCTGAAGCACTTGCAGCTGAGTGGGCTGTGTACCTGGCACCAGCGTTATACCGCAACCATGTGGGATGGGATGAAGAGTCACCTCCCCATGCAATACCTTTGCGGTCACTACCGCAGCCACAACCCCAATATCCCATCAAACGGCAGGCAAAAGGCCCCGTCTCCGAAATTCTGACACAGTTGGAATATCAGGGAGTAATTGAACCATGCGTATCACCTATGAACAATCCCCTTTTCGTGGTTTCTAAACCCGATGGATCGTACCGCTTAGTTTTGGATTACCGGCATTTAAATACTCATTGTCGGAACTTTGCGGTGCAAAATACACACAGTTCTGCGCTTGTAGACAGTCTTGTTCGTAAAAAATACAAAACGACACTTGACCTTTCAAACGGTTTCTACACGCACAACCTAGCCCCGGAGAGTGGTCAATGGACCGCATTTACATCCGGTGGTAAATTATTCCAGTTCCGGCGATTACCCATGGGCTATAAAAATAGTCCGGGTATATTCGCCGCCCGTGTTGTTTCTTTGTTAAATGACATTGATC
The DNA here is from genome assembly GCA_963921515.1 of Calotriton arnoldi. Classification (NCBI taxonomy): domain Eukaryota; kingdom Metazoa; phylum Chordata; class Amphibia; order Caudata; family Salamandridae; genus Calotriton; species Calotriton arnoldi. Next base: position 196,997 of record CAWUFW010012736.1, read on the forward strand.
AAGACGCATGTTCGTATGTTGATGACATCTATCTGACAGACGACGAGTTATATCAGCATCTGTCCCGTGTGGACCGCATTATTCTTGAATTTGCGGAGCAGGGTTACAAATTTAACTTTGCTAAGTCACACATTGCTGAATTTACCGTTCTGTTCTTGGGCTATGAGCTCAATAACGAAGGTAAGGGCTTAGCCCCTCATTTCTTGGAAAAATGTGCACATTTGTGCCCCCCAAATACTCTGAAGAAGCTTCAGTCTTTGCTGGGTTTCCTGAACTTCGGGCGTACTTACATTCCCGAATATGCCCAGCGTATCAAGCCTTTGTATGCTTTGATACAACCTACTTATTCAAGGTCTTGCTGGCTGCCTGAGCATACCTCAATTCTGCAGTCTTTGCAGACAGACCTTTTGGAGTCTAAATATCTTTTGACTCGTGATAACCACACAAACCTGGTGATTAGAATAATTCCGGGGCGGTGGGATTCACCTATTTAACCTTTAATGAAGGTGATACAGTACCTATCGCATACAAGTCACATCTGTACACTTCCGCTGAATTACGCTTTACATCTGTTGAAAAAGTACTGACTGCAGTGCAAATGGCGATTCTAAAAGAACGCGCACTGGCACAGGGTAAGCGGATTCTGGTGGTAACACCCTGTCCTGCCCTGGAGGCAGTAACAAAGGCAAGTGTACCGAACTCAAAAGCAATGCATCCCCGTTGGATACAATGGGCTACCTCTTTGACGTCTTCGGACGTCACTTTTGTTTTTGATTCTTCTCTTCAGACTCAGGAGTTTTTGCAGTATGAATTCGTTCATCCTCCTTTGTTTTTACTACCGCTTGAGGATTACAAATGTGTGATCTACACCGATGGTTCGGCGCAACCGGCCACTGGGTCCAAGCACGCTTATTCAGCTGCATGTGCTATTGTTGCGGGTTCCTTTGTGAATGGAACGTTCAAATCCTCTGTAGTGCACACTCGCACACTTGGAGATAGTACCGCACAATTGGCCGAGCTGCATGCATTGTTACTTGCACTTGAGTTCGCTTCACAGGATGAGACCACTCTTATTGTATGTGATTCTTTTTACTGTGTACAATCTTACAATGACAATCTGTTTTTCTGGTCGAAAAACGACTACAAGGACGCAAAAGGGAGCACAATCAAGCATAAAATGCTTTGGGTTCGAGTGGCAGAATTGCAACAACGTCTGCCCCTCACACAGGTGGTTCACACCTTAGGCCATCAGCGGGTGGGCGCACACGCTATTGGTAACGATCTGGCAGATGAAGCTGCCCGTTCAGCAGTAGTCACGTGTTCAGTAGCAGCGGTTACCAGGTCCATGTCTAAAATAGACCCTGTTATTTTAGCAGCTATTGCTGCAACCAAGGAAGGTGATAATTACCCTACAGGTTTCCCTTCCAAGTATTCTTACAAATTAAGTCCCGATCAGGTTCCTTATGTAACTATACCTGACGTTGGAGATCGGCTGATCCCCAACGCGGACCGCAGGAGTGCCTTGATATCAGCTGCACACAAAGGCATGGCTTCTGCTCATGCAGGTGTATCAGCTACGGTTTCCATCTTGCAGCAGCGTTATTGGTGGCGTGGGTTATATAAAGACACTCGTGCTTTTGTGCTTTCTTGCGACGTTTGTCAACAGATTAAGCCTTCCACGGTAACACGTCCACCACAAACACCGCTCTGCATTGCTAACAGACCCTTTGGGTGTGTTTACTTGGATCACTGCGGTCCATTCTCATCAGACACTGCTTATAAATACATCTTAGTGGCGGTGGACTCGTGCACACGGTTTCTCTGGGTCTGGCCACAACGGAGTGCTGACGCCCGAAATGTAATCAGGGATTTGCGTGTCTTTGTGGGAATTTTCGCATGCGGCACCTTCCATTCGGACCAAGGTCCAGCGTTTGCCTCTAGGGCTTACAAGGATGCAATGGCTTCGCTTGGGGTGCGGGTGAAATTTTCGTCTCCGTATAGGCCTGAGGGCAACTCTATCGTTGAACGAATGAACCGTGACTTAAAGCAATCCTTAACAGCTAGGGTTATAGGTACTGGCAGGAACTGGCTGGCCCATTTGTATACCGTTCAGCGTGCACTTAATAATCTCCCTAGAAGACCTCTGGGTGGGCGGACCCCATACGAAATGCTCTTTGGCATAAGAATGTTTGTGCCTGACCTTGAGGGTCCAGACATCGCGGCGCAATCCGCCAAGTTTGATGTAGATAACCATTCTGCTATGTTACAGGACTTACAAGAAGCCCGAGACAAACTTGCAACTACACATTTGCCTTCAGCCACAGATCCTGCGTTGCAGATTCCGGTAGCCGGCTGGCTTCCGAAAGTTGGAGAACTGGTTCGAGAGAAGGTTGAAAACAAAAAAGAATTTGGCCCCTCTTTTCGTGCACCGGTTCCAGTTCTTGGCCTGAAGGGAACACGTACAGTCATTTTACCACCGCTTCCTGGTCGCAAAGAAAACAGATACATCTCAGTTGAAAATGTCAAGCTACAGCGCCTGGCCGATCCTGAATAGTGTCACACCAGCGGTCTCTTGTCCTGCCATTTATCGGACATATGTTCGTGGCCCATCTACACGAACGGTCGCTGATGCTGTAATTGAGATGGTTGATTTGCCTGAATCCTCTCCTTTGTCTGAAACTACAATTGATCCCCAACTCTCCACTACTATCGACGAGGACGAGTATACTTATCCTGCATCTGAATCGGTGGCGCATCAACCAACAACGCCACTTGGCCCGACTCGTTATTCCTTTGATTCGGATTCCACCTCTTCAAAAGTCCCATCCAAGTTCAGTATTTTTGTATCCTGGTTTAGAGACAATTTTTTGATTCCACCCTGGACATACCTCTGGTTGGTACTTTTCTTGATTTTTCTGTTCATGTCCATTGGCTTTGTCACAGTGTTTTTCTACTAATCAATGGTCACTATTTACCTGAACGCTCTGCTGTGGACTATGTTTCTGGAACTTTGGCTCCTCATTCCTCGTCTCACATCATGAAGCGTGACCACACATTTGTGAACATTTCAGCCTTCCCAGTTGCTGATGGCATCGTATGGGATGCAGTGAACTATCAAATCCATGGTCCGACGGAAATTATTAATGTACCTAATGTCCTTCGTGTTTCAATGGGTGATGTAGTACAAAATAATATTCATTCTGATGATTGGGATGTGCATGCCGTTGAAGCTTTGTTTGCTGATTTAAAATATTATGCATCTTTTAATGCTGAAGATCTATATATGAATTCTGCTAATTATGCCGATTTGTATTGTTACCAACATTGGGGTAATCATTTTCTCCATAAGCCAAGTGCCCTGCGTAGATCTGTTAACTACACCCAATGGGAACATTGTCCAAACCCCTTGCCAGGTAGCTCTCAAACTCTTCGAAATAAGTTTAATTATTTTACTGATTTTAATCGGTCAAACCCTGCATCCTATTATTTTAGACTTAATAGCACATCAACTCAGAAAATTATGTTGACACACACCAAATTGCTATATTCAGGTTCCTTTCTGAGTGCCCTAGCTGTGGGTGGTTATGAGTACTGGGATACTACAGTGGATTTAAAATCTATTTGGGGCTCCAAGCCATGGCAGGTACAGGGAACTGAGGCGTTGCATCGTGCTTGCCTCATCCCTACCCAAATTATGTTCCTAAATGCTTCCATCTATCAGACTACATGTTGGGGCTTAGCAACCACTAAACAATTGAATACGCCATCAATACCATCCCTGTCGAGTTTTCCAAATGAAAGCTCACGATTCAATCTGTCCCTCGTGTCCTTGCAGGCAATGTTACAAAATAATTCGTTTAATGTTTCTGAGCTGGTTCAGTCACCCTGGTTAGTATGGCCTATATCATCTAATGCATGTCAAATGCGTTTTCATGATACTGGTGCTAGCTACACACAGAATAGGCCTGATCCGAGGTTTACTGATGCCCGTACTGTCACTACATACTCTGTTGGTAAATTATGCAAACAATGGCTGCAACATTCGTCCCTTGATTCTGTTAAACAACATTTGTCCCTCCTTACAGGCAATATTGATCTGTCCGACTTTGTTTTGGGACCTCGTGGTCCCCGACCTAAAAGATTCATTTATGAAACATATAATGAACTCTGGAAGCTATCACAAATGGAAGCTGCTTCCCGTCTTCGGGAAATAGATCAAGCAAATATGGAAAAGGTGCTTGCTGTTGTTGACAATAGTATTAATACCCTGTCTTCTCGCATTTACACTTTAGAGAATATTGTGTCCTCTGTTGTCGATATTGTACAAGATGATGTTTCTGTGTTATATCATGGTCAGAATCAATTGCGCTCAGTTATGCAGTTTGCATGGACTTTACAGACGCTTAAGTTAGGTAAAGTGCCTTGGCATTTTTGAACACCTCTGCCTTATTTCTACCTTTTAACTTAACTAACAAACAGCAATTTATGTCCATGAAGGATGCAACTTACACTCTATTACATATCGAAAAGGTGGATCCTTTGCCGTTCTCTGTTGCAGAACTCGATTCTGCTGTATGGTTAGTCCATGGGGTTATAGCTTTACCATTTTCCCTGTTTGAATTTGACTCGTGCATGAAACATTATCCTGTGGGCCGTTACCGGCCATTGGGCAGTGCTTTCCTGCATGAACTCTGGTCCTTGCCTTTCATGTATAAATGCCTTCGGGACGGCAAGGAAGTCTTTCTCACGGGGAGTACTGCGACTCGACTATGGGTCATTCGCTTATTTGTAAACACATTAAATTGCATGGCTCATGTAGCGTTTCCTCTCCTAATCTTGCTTGTGTACTGAAAGGTATTCCTGCTCCTGTTATTTCTCCTACTTTCACTCTCCTTTCCAATGGTAGTTATTTACTTTTAAATAACGAAAACTGTTGTGGCCTGCAGGCTGGCATTCCTTACATTGTAACAGTTTCACACAGGGTTGTCTGCTGCAAAAATGTGCTTTTTCCTCCCCCTCATGGCAAGGTTGATATCTCTATTTGGCCTTCCATCCCTACCATGGAAGCAGATTTCAATAGACTGAGCAGAATAAAGGCACTATTATTAAACGAGGAAGTTATGCTCACGTCCGCCCGGGAGACATTCATTCTCCAGGTGGCGAGTACCCACAGTGAAATACAGGCCCTTTTAAACACTAATCTCCCCCAACATTTTGGGGAGTTAATACATCGTATTTTTAACGCATCTAACACTGAAGGCCTAGTACACTTTTTTAAGGTCGTTGGGTCGGGCTTGGTGTCCTCCTTCCAAACTATTTTTGGTGTCATCCCGGCTTTCATACATTCTATATTTTCCAGTGTCTTTGGCGGTTTCCCATTGATCCTCGCTTTAGCGGCTGGTGTCTTGCTCTTAATTTGCTTTCTGCGCAATGGCTGCTCCCCGATGGGACCTGCTCGATCCAGAACGCCTCCAGCTGCTCCGTGAGCGCCTTTTGGCCGGTTTTGGTGTCTTGCCATTGGCGACACTGAGTGTGTCATATACTCTTTCATTTCGCTTGCGTATTTCACTTGCGTGCAACCTGTGATGACTTGTGTCCGCTGTCCTTTCACCTGGACTCTGGATTATTGCCTCTCCAATTCGTCATTGTCTGTTCCGGATTTTGTTCAGTTGATGGGTCCCTTAGAGGCCCATGAGCAGGACTGTTCCGTCGCTGGCTGTATGGCGCGTGCGGCTGCACTGGGGATTTTGGCGCAATGGGATATCTGGGCGGCTGCCCAGGATCTCCTACAACGAAGCTGTTTCAATTATCACGCAAGCTGTCCCGCATTGCTTCTGGATGCTCCCTTTGCTGAGGAGCATTCCTGCTCTTTTGAACTCATGGATTGGATGGCATCTATGTTTTTTGACGATTCCAATGATGAACTCTTGGAGGGTATGGCTTTTTTCTGCACTTTCACTTTCATGGATTGACCTGCCCTTCGCCGTTTGGGCGCTCCCTGTGCTCCGACGTCTGTTTTTCTCCTCTGATGGGCCTCTGTCCTGGCCGCTGGACTGACCAGGGGAGGGTGTCTTGTGGATTGTTACCTGCCTTGTTATGTTGGCCTAGGCCTGGCTGCCATGATGCTTTTCTTTGCGCACGTTACACTGAGCCCGGCCTCCCTCGCCCTTTGCTCGTGCCAAGTTCTTTTGCACTGTCTGCATTTTCTGTTGTTCACCTTTTTGGGCTCAGTCTGCACAAACATGTACAAGGTCGCATAACAATGTATTTTGGTTCTTCCTGATATGGCCAGTCTCGCGCACCCAGACATAACATTAGGTGCGATTGCCATGAAGAATTTGGTATGCTTTTAATACTGTGGTTTACTAGCGCTTAACACACTTGGAGAAACCCTTTCAGTGAGAAGAGCTATGATGTCCTGCTGATGTAATTCTGCATCTAGAGACTGAGGTATGGGGGTTCGCTAGTCAAAGCCCAGAGGTCTTCTATTATTATAATAAACTATCTTACTGCAAGGGGAGGGTGGTAATGTTATTTATACGTTTATCCACTGAGCTCTGAGATGCTTTCCCCGTTTGTATTCTATGGAATTGTAACCATGCTGCTTATATTAGTCATATGCATTATGCTATTAGTACTGACACGTGTACTGTACATTAGAGCACGTAAGTTGGAATAAACATTTTAACCTATCCAGTGTCTCTTACTACGCACCTTGTGGACAAGTACGAGTGAGTGACGAAAGAGTGTTCTTGCTTCTGTGAGTCCTGAGATAAAGATACCGTGTTCTGGGTTGTCCAAACATTAGTACTTGGGTGCTAATGGGATGCTAAGCTAGTTGGGTTGGGGTTTTTGGGTGCTACGGTATATGGTGGCAAACCACTGTATTCCGGGGTCCCATTTTCCTGTGCATAGCTCTGTGTATGTGCAGAAACCTTATGACATTACTCTTGGTTTACTGCCCACATGTGATTCCAATCCTGGAACACCTGCCAGTAAATTCCAGTGTTTATTAAGTACACGCCAAATCTGATGGCTTGCAGAGTTGAAAGTAGTGATCAGTGCTAGTGGCTCTCTTTTTATCCCCTTTCTTTTTCTTCAATAATTCACTTCTTTCAATAACAACTACTTTAGTATGCGTGTTCTTAAGTAGTCCTATGTCATAACCTCTCAAAGACATCCTGTCCATAAGACAGTTCAAATTTCTTTCGCACTCATTTGCTTCGCTACAGTTGCGTTTGATTCGTAACATTTCTCCAAACGGAATAGATCTAATAGTACACATAGGATGTGCACTATTTGCCTGTAAGGTGCTATTGCAAGCTGTAGGTTTGCGATAGAGAGTACTATGAATCTTATTGTCTTTGATGTATAACGTGACATCCAGGAAAGCTATCCTGGGTTTGTGATTGTTCATAGTGAATCTAATATTCCAATCATTATCATTCAGGTACTTGAAACATTCCTCCATTTGTCCATATTAGTATAATTTCAATATAGCGTCCCAAAAATGGCCAAGTTCTGTCCATTGGGATGCTGCCCAGGCATGCCTCCTCTCAACCCAACCCATGAAAAGGTTGGCATAAGAGGGGGCAAACCTGGAACTCATGGCAGTTCCCTGAAATTTTTGATACCATTGTCCTTCATTTAGAAAATAGTTGTTTGCCAGAATAATATCCGATAGTTCCTTCATCATTTTGCAATGTTCAAAAAAATTAGCACATCTGGTCGATGGGAAAGAGTCTAAAGCAACTAGACCCAGATCTTTCCTTATACAAGTGTAGAGACCCTCCACATCTAATGTTATGAACATCATATGTTCCTGATCCCATACTACATCTTCGAATTTATTTAAGATGTCCACAGTGTCTCTCACATACGAAGGTAAGTTAACAACAAATGGTTTGAGATAGACATCAACGAACTCAGAAATGTTAATATAACCCTGTTTTTGACTTATAAGATTGTTCAATTTGTTGAGGTTTTTTAGGCCCGACTGGTTTATATTTTCTGATAGGTTACTTCTTAGATACTTATATTGACCAATTATTTCTCTAACATTATTGATAATTGATTTTCATCACTGTAATCAGGATCCCCGGTTCTTTGACCAGTTTAGTCTTTAAAAATTTTCAGTCAGGAATTACAAATAAGAGCTAGCTTATTTTATCCACTACAAGATGGCCGACACCATATTGCTAACAATGGTACTATTTCTATGTCACTTTACGCCATCGTAAACCAATCGGCACATCATGCGGGGTATTTGAACAACGTGATTTCGTGAGCACGGTTTCATGCTCTTCGTGCCGGACGTCTCTTTTCATTGCTCAGGTGAGATCTTAAAAAAAAACAGCAAACAGCTTGGTTTATCTTTAGCTTGTGGCGAAGACTTGTCACATTGTCCGTATTGTTAATGTTTTTTTATAAACAATCAAACCATTACTAGCTGTATTTAGAACTGTGAAGAACATAGAGGGGCCGATTCCGATCTCGGCCGGTAGGGCTCCGAATAGGATTCGGCTTTACCGGATCCGATTCGGAGCCCTTGTTCCCGACCGAATCGTACGCGGGTCCGGCCGAGCGAGTACGATGCGAATTCGCCGACCGACTCGTCCAGGCGACCCGACCGCTCCGACCGACTCGTACCCGGATCGTACCGCTCCGACCGACTCGCTCGGACCCGATTCGCACCGCGCAATGGAGACGTTTTCCGGCCGGGTAAGTACGATGCGCACCTCGACCGCTCCGACCGACTCGCGCCGTCCGACTCGAACTCGCTGTCGGAGCCGTACTTTGGGGGTCCGTGTCGGACCCCCTGTACGCGTACCCGTGCGAGGCGCACACAGGGGGACCCATGGGTCCCCCTACCTGTGCGTGTACGCCGCGAGCGCTCCGCGGCGTACTCGCTGTAGGGGCGCCCTTGTCCGCCTCGCACCCATTGAGGCAATGGGAGCCCGCGTACGCGTTGTACGACCGGCTCCCATTGAGTTCAATGGGAGTCCGACCGACTCGTGTCCGGTGGCATACTAATGCATCGGACTCGTTCGGTCGGACTGCACGGGTCCGATTCGGTCGGAAATCTCTCCGGGTCCGGCTCGGTCGGAGAGATTTCCGGCCCGAATCGGAATCGACCCCAGAGTGTATGTTGTAGTCTGATATGCAATACTTAAATATAATCCAAACTAGTCTTGCGTACATTCGAGTATGCACAATTGAAAGAGAATTGCGATAACATGTTCGGCTTTTCGAGAAATTCATTACTATGGATTTCTTCTTTACATTTCTAGATGAAGATTGCTACTAGAATGGGCTGAAATTCAGCCATTTTTAGACATTTTGACTGGCGCATAAGGACTCTTATCAAGACAGAACGATACTTATGGACGGACCACTCCTATGATAATGGTGAGCGTTTTTTAAGGATGAATCAATAGTGTTTGACTCGTTACGAGATACAGGTCTTTTGTGAGGTCCTAAATGGTTGTTTCTCTTGATATATCATATACAGGTTACAGAGCATTTGGGACGACTTTAACCAGCAAAATAATTTTTGTTGGATGTGTAAGATTGCAAACAAGAACAGCACTGTCAGAAATATACATTATCTTCTTGGCGCGATCTTTAATGTGAGCTGAACACTCATGGGTAAGAGGAACTTAGTTCTCAAACAACTCACTTTTATGACAAAATTATATATAACTAGGCACTACTAAGGGATGTCTTTCCATTCCTTATTTAGATATGACAGACCTTTGAGATAGTGATGCTTTTCTTTCATCGAGCTTGAATAATCTGGATCTAGGATTTGTTGAGTTCTCTTGCGTACGTACTGAGAGGGCTATTTTAGTGGTGTGCACTTACGGTTTATAATGATATATACTATTAAACAGAACTTTTTGTTCACAAAACACTTGAGTTCTTTTTACAAAATGTAACATTTATGAATTAGGGACAGTTAAGAATTTGACTATCAGGTAATTTATGTAACAAACATTAGTTTCAGACAGCATACATCTTTCGAAGTAACTTATCATTAATAGGATATATAGTGACTACGAAACTTAATTGAGGGTCGTTCAGGATACGATGCCTCAATGTAAGATGTATTCATTATATTCTCATAGTATAAAAAGGATGTGGAGAATAAGCTATGGATTTAATGTATGTAATATAAATGTGGTTTTTAATTTCACAACTTTTTTAGATGTTATATTTATGTATTTACTGCTTGGGAAGAATTCATGTTTACTCATTTTTTTTTTTTTTTTTTTAATGAATTTGTAGATTGTGATTAATGGCTAATAAGCTCACTATTGTTGTCTTGTCACTAAAGTTATGTTTTATGTGTGTCTTTTAACAGCCCTGAAGAAATCCCCTGAGTTTGGGAGGAAACGCGCAGGCTGTAGTTTCTAACGTGTTATGTGAAGAAAAATGTCAAATAAAACAAAAAAAGAAAATACAGATTCAACATAAGAAAAAATTATTGTTTTTCTTCAACTTAAGTGTTTGATTGTTATTGTTTTGTCACATTGAACTTGTTTTCTCACAGTGTGCTCTGGGAGATATAAGACAATAACGGTGTGCGGAACCCTATACTTATAAAAAACTGTGCTCCTCTACCTTTGTAGTTTGAATTTTGATTGTCCATGCGTTTTAACGGTTGACCTGAAGAGTGAGCACTTTATAAAGGAATTACAGTGTGCGTGACCATATACCATAACCATTCTTCTATTGATACATCCATATTTGAGCTGCATGATCTTCAAGGGACACTGGACCCAATTGTAATGCAATGCCAGACACTGGAGGTGCCTGGGGCTTTCTCTTTATTATGCCATCTGATGCTGTATTATGTTTGACTGTGGCATTTCACTTCTGTTTAGAGGTAGAGTCTGACTGGCATAATTGAAATAGATTGTTTTAACATGCTTTGCAGCAGTTTTAAGACTTTGCAGTTTGGGTTCTTAATTGGGCTGCAGCAGTTGGTCGCTCTTTGGGGTCTGTCTTTTTTGATCAGGAGTGGTTTGATTTTGATGCTTTTGAAGAAATCGTGTTTATTTCCTTTGGCAAGAGATGCATTTAGTATTTGTCAAGTGAAGGGCTGTGGTTTTGGTGTAATTATATAAGGTCCTTATTGGATCTCTTGGTTTTCCTGCTGCTCCCTGAATTTATTTGAGGCTTAATGGTTAAAATGAATGATTTTCAGGGAGTTTGGATGATTGGTGAGTTTAGTGTTGGAGAGTAATCCAGATCTTGGTTAGTTTGTTTTCAAAGAAGTTGACTGCCTTAGTGGAGTTGTTAGTTAGCACATATGGCTACCAGGTCGGTGATCGTGCAATTGCTTGAATTGCATGCTTGTTTATCTATAGCCTCAGTAACATGGTTTAACTAGTAAATATTCTTGGCCCTTTTGATCAGGTTGTGGTAGCTCCTTGCCTCAACCTTACATAAAGTTCTCTTTCAAGCACATTGCTGTGTAAACAATACACTTTGCATACTACAAATGGAGTGGTAGGTCATCCTATATATGATTATTATGGACGCTTGAGGAATTAGCACTCTGATACACCTCCATTGACGTGACATAGGCCATAAAACCACAATTCTTTTTATCGATAAACTGATTGTAGTCTCTTAGACTTAAATCGGGGGCATCTTGGCCTTTGGAGAAATCCTCCTTCTCTTTAAAGGAAGAAAAAGAGGAAATGTTTTGGAAAACTCCTTATAGAAGAGGCATTGGTAAACCTGCTTTAAAGAGAAGCGGTTGGTGGGGAGGGAATGTAAGTCTGTGAGGTGTAGATTTGTGCAGAACACCTTTGAATCCATGAACTGTCTTGAAATGGGCTGACATGGAGTCAGTTTTGTTGCTGCATCTGGAAAAGTTTTACTTTTTGGTCATTAGAACTTTGACACTTTAATTTCTGCTAAATGACACATGTTTTCGTTTGTCTGTACTATCGAAACCATCCTGCCTGGAGCTTCCCAATGCTATTTCTGGGTGCCATTTAATTTTTTAAAATTTAAAATTGTAATTAATGTTTTACACTTCAGGTTCTTGTGTGTTGATGACAGAAGAAGTAGTGCTGTAACATCTGATCCCATTAAATGTCTGGTAACTGCATTGTTTAATTCTTGAGAAATGGGAATAATCACATACTTTAAAGGTTTAAATAAGGAAATACGTTTAGTTGATTCTGGTAGGTTCAGTCCTCTAAAACTAAAGGTGCTGGAAAATTGTCTTGGTAGAACTTGATGGATGCAGTTTGTGCGGTAAGTGGGAAGTCTCCATGGAAAGAATTGAATCAGATGGACATCTGGGCTACAAGCATCTTAACTCTGGTGATAAATTGCTGAATGTTCCGGCATTCAGATTCTGAAATTTAGAGACATTCATTTTGTGTCCAAGGTGCTAGCTTTTGGAATCTGCTCCCATTCTCCTAGAGCAGATAATTATGAATTCATTAAACTGTTTAATCCATGGCTTTTCACTGTGTGAGTAGCAGACATTGTAGGATTATGCCTGTACCAGCCCCTCTCCCGTTTTTCTACAGTGCCAAGAAATCCTAAAACCTGGTGACCGTGGCCTCTACAAAAATCGTGTGACCTAACATAAACTTAAACCTGCTCAGAGGCAGCAGAAGAATAGAAAGGTTGCTTTCATTCAGCTTAACTACCCTCAAGCAAAATGCTAGAAAAGCTGAATGAAATTGGAGTGCAAATTACGCCTTCTTACTTAAACGGGTACAAGGATTCCTTGAATAAATATAAATTCGGCAAGCTTGCATCCAGTTCTTGAGCGTGCCTTTTTCCACTAATAAAGTTTTTTAGGTCTCGGCCTGGCGTAGGAGCGCATGCGCTCCTCGCCTGCGTGAGCTATAGTAAACAGTATGAAGAGAAGGGGACTGTAATCCACGCCCCTCTGTCACAACCTTTTTCCATTGGCTTAGGTAGTGATTAATGTATTTTCCGTGCTTCTGGTTTGCTGGCTGTCCCTTTTGTTGACGCCCTTGCAGTTTTGTGATGCCGCCCATCGTGACAAGCACATCTGCTTTCACTCAGCCCACACGCAAAGACAAGGGGCTGAATGAAAGCACATGACAAGCGTTTTCTTCTTCTTTTAGTGCTTCAAGGCTGTTCTGAAGACTTTTCTTATCTGCTTGTTTATTTAACAAGCAGAAAAGTCTTCACAAGGGCTGTGAAGCAGAGAGCCACCGTGCACAGGCATTCCAAGGGCGCCTGTTCCCAGCACCCTGCCCCTCAGTGTCCTGCATGAATTTTGTAATCTAGAAACATCTCTCTGATGTAATTCACTTTATACTTGTGTGCAAAGGAGACAGGCCACTTTGCTCTTCTAAAATGTTGGTATGTATGCATGGTAATGTGCAAGTTCGAGGGTAGCAGGGTCGAGGGCGTCTGCTACAGTGTTGGTGATTTAGTGAGGAGATGGAAGTGGACGATTGTTCCACCCCGGGGTTGTTGGAATGAGCTGTTCATCTGGGATCACAGTGGAAAGAATCTGGTCTTTTTTTCTGGGGGGGGAGGGGGTCGGTTTGATCATGAGAATTAACTGGAAACCATGGAAGATAAACACTCTGTCCAAAATGTTACCAATAATGAAGGAGTTTTTAATTAAAGAAAATGTTTTTGATAGTTTCTTTTGTCGCTAAAAACTCATAATTAAAGTGGAAATAAAGACAATATAAATAAACGTGATATTATGTTTACAGACTATTTTAAGGGTGGCTTCCGTAGTAGAAAGAGCGTGAGTTTAAATGTACATTTCATGATATTTGGGCTGCTCTTTTGGAACTCTACATAAAAGTGAATTAATGGCCAGAACTTGATAGCAATGAAGCTGTGCAGTTGGCACCGGATTCTGATTTGGAAACCTTGGGCAGAGGATAATGCACAGAGTGCAGTTTTGGCCATCGTTTTATTTGATCCCTCGCAAATCCGGACAGCGAACAGCATTGTTCAATGCAGTTTCCACCCGGTTTATAATCCAGTTTCTGGTGCCCGGCAGAGTTGTCCTCGGCCCTTAGATTGAGGTGTTCGTAAATTGTTGCTGTGGGACACGGCGTTGGCGCCCCTACATTGTTCTTGCAATCCGTGTGATCGCAGGCAGACATAACAATAACAGTGTCATGGTGCTGGCTTTGCAGTGTCTGGCCTGGGTGGAACCGTTTGCTGTTGAATAACACACACCTTTACATGCATGTGCGAGGGTGACATCTCTCCTGCCAGAGGCGGGGCTGCCCCCACGGCCTCGGCTCTGCATCCTGGCAGATGTGAAATAATGCACATCTGCAGGGCAGAACCTGAGGAGAGCAGTAACTTAATCTGTCGACTGCGCGGCCATTCCTGAGCAGGGGGGCGGAGGGGCCCCCGGGTGCAGCTCTTGGCCCCCGTCCAAATTCCGAAGAAATGCACCTGAGAGCGAGGAGAAGAGGACATGGCGGTGCTCTCGACCTCTCCCGCTCTCTCTCTCCCTCTCTCTCGCTTGCCGTCTAATCCTCTCTCTCTGTCGCCGGTCCAGGCCCCCTCTCTCTGCCCTGCCCCTCGCCTCTCTGCCCTGCCCCTCGCCCAGCTGCCTCTCTGCCCTGCCCCTCGCCCAGCTGCCTCTCTGCCCTGCCCCTCGCCCAGCTGCCTCTCTGCCCTGCCCCTCGCCCAGCTGCCTCTCTGCCCTGCCCCTCACCCAGATGCCCTTCGCCCAGCTTCCTCTCTGCCCTGCCCCTCGCCCAGCTTCCTCTCTGCCCTGCCCCTCGCCCAGCTTCCTCTCTGCCCTGCCCCTTGCCCAGCTTCCTCTCTGCCCTGCCCCTCGCCCAGCTTCCTCTCTGCCCTGCCCCTCGCCCAGCTGCCACTCTGCCCTGCCCCTCGCCCAGCTTCCTCTCTGCCCTGCCTCTGCTTCCTCTCCCCTGCCCAGCTGCCTCTCTCCCCTGCCCAGCTGCCTCTCTGCCCTGCCCAGCTGCCTCTCTGCCCTGCCCATCGCCCAGCTGCCTCTCTGCCCTGCCCCTCACCCAGATGCCCCTCGCCCAGCTTCCTCTCTGCCCTGCCCCTCGCCCAGCTTCCTCTCTGCCCTGCCCCTCGCCCAGCTTCCTCTCTGCCCTGCCCCTCGCCCAGCTTCCTCTCTGCCCTGCCTCTGCTTCCTCTCTCCTCTGCCCAACTCCCTCTCTGCACTGCCCCTCGCCCAGCTTCCTCTCTGCCCTGCCCCTCGCCCAGCTTCCTCTCTGCCCTGCCTCTGCTCCCTCTCTCCTCTGCCCAGCTCCCTCTCTGCCCTGCCCCTCGCCCAGCTTCTTCTCTCCTCCACCCAGCTCCATCTCTGCCCTGCCTCTGCTTCCTCTCTCCTCTGCCCACCTGCCCCTCGCCCACCTCCCTCTCTGCCCTGTCCCTCGCCCAGCTCCCTCTCTGCACTGCCCATGGCCCAGCTTCCTCTCTCCCCTGCCCAACTGCCTCTCTGCCCTGCCCATCGCCCAGCCGCCTCTGCCCTGCCCATCGCCCAGCTGCCTTTCTGCCCTCCCCCTCGCCCAGCTGCTCTCTCCCCTGCCCCTCGCCCAGCTGCCTCTCTGCGTTGCCACTTGCCCAGCTTCCTCTGTCCCTGCCCAGCTTCCTCTCTCCCCTGCCCAACTGCCTCTCTCTGCCCTGCCCCTCGCCCAGCTCTCTGCCCTGCCCCTCGCCCAGCTCTCTGCCCTGCCCCACGCCCAGCTTCCCCTCTCCCCCTGTCACTTTCTGCTTCGCACTCCACACACCTGGGTATAGTTTGATAGTACGTTGCTGCCCATGAGACGTATTGCTAGCTCCAGGCACAGCTTGGAATAAACTTTTTATCCACTATAATACATTTATGCATATTATGACCTAAGAGGTGCAGACTTCTACACTGTCCTCTCCTTCCGTATGATGGTCCGGGCCTTCATCTTGTAAAACTGATAGACGTGGTGGTAGAGGTGTGACACTAGGGCAGTTCATCCTCATGATGTAGGGCACGTGCACCTGTTGGGTCTCCTGTCCATTTCTATGATACTAGGACACGTGCACCCGTTGAGTCTCCTGTTCATGATATAGGACACGTACACCCGTTGGGTCTCCTGTTCATGATATAGGACACGTACACCCGTTGGGTCTCCTGTTCATGATATAGGACACATGGACCCGTTGGGTCTGATCAACTTCATGATACTAGGACACGCGCACCCATTGGGTCTCCCGTTCTTCATGATACAAGGACGAGTACACCCATTGGGTCTCCTGTCCTTGATGATATAGGATATATGCACCCATTGGGTCTAATGTTCTTCATGATACTGGGACGCGTGCACCTGCTGTGTTTCCTGTTCACTAATCCTTTTTGGATTCCAGAGTCGCGTGCTACTCACCGAAAAGTGCTACAACACCTCATCAGGGGAGCAAGCACTATATAAATGCAAACCCTCCCTCTTCCATCCCTCCACTGTCCTTTTTCAATCCAAATAACTAACATTCCCACCACTAAATGTATTTAATATTTCCCTAGACTAATTTACCACAAATCTTTTTTCTGGTCCCGGAGTAGCGTGCTACTTGCCGAAAAACGCGTCAACACCTCATCAGGGGTAGCAAGAGCTATATAAATGCAAAACTCTTCCTCTTCTATCACTCCACTATCATTCTCCGTTCAAATAACAGACTAACATATCCACCACTCTAATTTCATAGTACACTATACTAATTCACCACTAATCCTTTTTGGGTTCCGGAGTAGCGTGCTACCCATGGAAAAAACGCTTCAACGCCACGTCAGGGGTAGTAAGCGCTATATAAATCCAATTACAAACAGCGCAATACAATGATATAGGACTGGTGTATCCGCTGTGTCTCCTGATCTTCATGATACCAGGACACATGCATCCGTTGGGTTTAATGTTCTTCATGATACTAGGACACGTGCACCCATTTGGTCTCTTGATCTTCATGGATGGGGTTGATGATGCAATAGGCCACACACCGTCCTCGCATGCTTTTAAATGCAAAGGGGACAGGCAGGTTGACTATCCTGAGTGTTACAGGAACTGCCCAGTCCACAGTTTTGAAGGTGGATTTCTCCCACAGCTGTATGAACTTAAATAAGCTATTGCAAGGCCAACAGGTTTTGTGTTGGCTGCAAGCTTTAGGTTTATCAGTGTTTTTTGTTTGATCATGTTTTTGTAAACATGTATTGTTGGGGCACTGTGCCCTCGCCAATATAAATAAACAAGCATTTGCAATGCAATAGGTCTCGCATTTACGCGAGTTTGAGCTATTGACATTGCAAATCACAATTGCCTTTTATTTTTGTTTTTGTTTTTAAAACATAACTAAAAGGCATTGTCATTTACAATGCCAATAGCTTAAAGTCGTGTAAATGCGAGACCTATTGCACTGCAAATGGCCACTCACAGGCCTAGTGTGGGGCTGGCACTTTGCTGTGATGATCAGGAAGCGTTAGTCGGTAGCTCTCTGTGAACATCTTGTGCTGCCCTTAAAACGGAATCTCTCAGGACTCCAAGAGGCTTGTGTGTAGGGTGTGGTCATGTTGTTGGTTGTAAGCTTAGGTCGAAGGGGTGGCACCGTGAATCTTCTCTTCACTCGCGCAGAAAAGCAGGGGCAACAATCCCAGGAGTGTTTTGTTCAGTGCCACCTCCCTGGAAAATGGCGAGCGCTATATAAATGCAATTACAATACAATAAAATCTTACGTGTGCCACAGCATGTGCTATTGTGCTATACGTGGAATGCAGGCAGCAAAACAAAACCAGCATTAAAAATGCAATAGGTCTCGCCTTTCATTAAGTTAAAGCCATTTGCTTTGCTATACAATACCAATAGCAAAGCAAATGGCTTTAACTTAATCAAAGGCGAGACCTATTGCATTTTCAATGCTTGTTTTAGATTTGTGACTGAACTAGCACTCTTCCTACTTTCCTCCAGTACTTACTGCTGATTAGTCCTTTTGCGATTAAATTACTTCCTTTTTTTCTTTCAGAATATATAACATCAGAAAAACTATGACCAAGAAGCCGACGTTCCCCTCCCCTCCGCCCCCCGTTGCACCTACTTTCCTACTCCTTAACTCCGACTCTGTTGGAGAAGATAAATCTTTTATTCTTGATTCCCTAATCAACTCTCTTGTAAACGGTAAATCAGGTTCTTCTCTGAACCCCATCCATGTGCGATTTCTCTCCGATTAGGAACATTCTTCTTTCCTCCTCCGTTCATGTGCGCCACTGTTTTCAGTCTTCAGAAAAAAAAGTTGCTCTGTCTTGTGTGCCCAGCCTACAATTGTTTCATTGCCCCCCTACCTGCAGCAGCAAATATCTTGAATGCCATCTAACTAAACATCTTTGCCACTTTTTTGAATTCCATAACTTGCTTGATGACACCCAGACTGGCTTCCACATTAAGAGAAGTTCAGACCTAGTCTTCGCTACCGTCGTTGATGGTCTCTGTTTTACCTCTGATAGTAGCATTGTACATACCCTGATTATTTTTGGTATGTCAATGGCATTCTACAATGTTGGCCATTAACTACTTCTCTGTGAATTTTACAAAGTAGGCATTGCCAGCACTTCTGGTTCTGCTGCTTTCTTTTTAATTATACTCTGACTGTGTGGGCAATTTTTCTTTTTCTACCCACAACTTGGTGTGGTGTCCCTTAATGGTCCATGCTGTCCCTCTCTCGGTTATCTTTGCATGCGTCCTTTGCTGTTCTCATCCACTTTGTATATTGAATTCTAAGCTTATGCCAGATTCTGTTCAATCCTTCCACTAATCTTCTGCTCCATCACTGTCATCATACAATCAAGGACTGCTTGGACAGCAGTTGGCTAAAACGTAACACAGTAAAAAAAGAAAGTACTTCTCATCGACAATACCAACCTTTCTCTGGCTGTGGAATTTGGCCTTTGTCCCAGTCCCTCCACTTAAGTTAGAAGTTTTGGAGTCAGCCTGCATGATAAACTTGAGTTGTCCACTCCGAATTCCTTGGTTCTTCTTGCACGTTTCATCTCTGCAAACTCTGTAAAATCACACACCTTATCTGACCACAGATGACATTCATGCAGCAGTTGCTACAGTAATACGGTCTCCCTTTCAAGACCTGCAACAGCATCTATCTCAGAACCATTGCAGCACTACTCAGTGAGCTTTAAACCATTTGAAATAAAACAGCCTATAGTGCGGCAAGGTGAGGGATATTAACATGTAGTGAGAACAAATTGCCTTACAGAAGAAAGGAATGAGGACATCTAGTTTTCTGTGATGCCACAAATCCCAATCCTTCTGGTTTTCATATTTAGTGTCTCATGGTCCACAGTTGCAGAGGCTTCTGAAAGACTACCCAGTTCCTATAAACTTGTTTTGTTCATCCCATGACATGCTTAGCATCACTCAGTACCTACAGAGTAGATTAATGGTATCTGTTTTGTACTTTGATGTAAATCCTCCTGCATTGATAGAGGGCAGCTTTAAAGACACTGACTGCATTGACTTCCCTTATGAGTACATATTAAGGATTAACCTTGTTGTTTTGTGCTGAGGACGGCTCCAGGCAGTCCTAACATCTGAGGCAGGAAATCCCTCTGGTGCAAGCACCAGAGGGATTTGCTTTAATTTATTTTAGCCTTCCGGAGCTGGGGAAAAGCTTCTCCAGCAGCTCTTTATTTTTCCTCTGAAATGAGGATTGGCTCGCTGACGTCATTTCTGAGAAAGTGAAATTAGCCGATCGGCTCAATTTACTTTCACTACTTCCGTGCTCTGGGGCACATCTCAGCCCCACAAGCACTGAAGCAGACGGTAGAGGTATTGTTGGAAAGGGGAGAATTTCCCTGTTCAAATGGTACATTTACTGGCGATCCCCAAGCAGGGATCCACCCACTAGACCCCCAGGGACGATTTTTAAGATGGGGAGCGGCCCCCTGGTCAAATGCCCCCCGACCCAAAAATCGTTCTACCCTTGCAGATTGGAGGTTGATTTAAAAAAAAAAAAAAATTTGTGTATATGTATGTGTGTGTGTATATATATATATATATATATATATATATATATATATTTTTTTTTTTAAAGCAAAGTTTGGCAGGTTGCGTGTTATTCATTGAATGCAGACAAAACTCTGGTCTTGAGCATTAATATTCCTGGCTATCTGTTGAAAAGACAGGGACCCGTAGCTGAATACCTCTGCTCTTTATTCACATCTCCTCTCTACACCCATCTCTTCATCTCTGACTGTCCTGACGGATTGGAATCTTGCAACCATCCAACATTCTAAGGCAGACCACTTTTCCAACTGTTGGAATGCACCATCGTGAAACAAAGGAAAGGGGGTAACATAATATAGGAACTTGGAAGGGGCTTAAGTTAAGCTTTAGGAATAAAGCTAATCGCTGATAAAGAATAACATTACAACACATCTTTCCCCAAAATTTATAGGAAACAGTCTTAAAGGAGGTTATTCCCCCATGTCATAATCCTTATGCCACACCAGTGGTATTTTTGGTCTTTTGCTTAAATCACTTGTTTTGCCTGAGCCTTCTTTGATAGGATTCAAGTTAATCACTACTTGTTTTTGGTGGATGCAGCATATTTAGCTAGTCTGTCTATACTCCATTTTTGTCCATTATTGCTACTTTTTGTTTGACTTCGACAATGCTCATGGGTTTAAAGAACTTGGAATCATTGTTGTTTCTTCCTACTGTTTTTTTTTTTTTTTTACGTATACCCAATCTGCCACATCCCATTGTTGTGTTCCATGTTTGTCATAGTAGTCCTTATATTTGGCTTGGTGTTATGTAATTTTATTTCTCATGTTTACTATTTTATTTTCTATCCTCTACGAACCCCTCCTCCCTCCCAACAACCAGTTGGGAAATAGTTTAGTGCTACATAATCCTGTAACCTGGTTGGGAGTAGTATGATGGGCACATAACATGTCTTGTATAGATTTCTCAACATGTAGGTGGTTTGTGCATGCTAACTGAATACTCTCCTTTATCGTTCTGTTTACTCTTTCAACTAGTCCATTAGCCTGTGGATAGTATAATGCTGTTTTATGTGTGATTACCAATTGTGTCAGGAATTCCTTCAGAGCTGATGAAGTAAATTGTACCCCATTGTCCGTGATGATAATAGATGGAACACCTTCTATGTGTAAAAATACCTCTCAGAAAATAAATGGCATCTGTAGTGATTTGGTTTGCCATCTTGGTGACTACCCAGTGAGAATAATAATCTGTGAAGATGAATGCAAAGCGTTTCATCACACCTTTACGGTTAATGGGGCCAATTATGTTAAGGGCTAGCTTTTCCCACGGCTCACACCCACACCGGAGATATCGGAGTGTTACGAATTGTTTTTGATTCGTCACTGTTGGCGCAAATTGTACAATCTTTCACTTTTAACTCAATCATAGAATCCATGTTGGGAAACCAAAAGCATTCTCTAATTCTGGATTTAGTAAAGCTCTTCCCTAAGTGGCCTTCATGTTCAAGATCTATGATATCTCTTATGTCTGAGGGGTATCATTTTGTCATTCCTTAGTATCTGATTACAGTTACTTTCATGTTGGTCTTCCCAGTATCCTTTAATCTCATTATCTACTTCCTTGGAAGTTTTGGGCCACCCTTGTAATACATGTGTTTTGAATTAATTCAGTGTTTTTCCCTTTCCAATACTCTTTCCATTCTTTCGAAGTAATGGCTGGGGCAGTAATTTCTAAAATGGGGTTCTCGGGAGTTTCATATTCTTCTTCCTTGTCTAATGGGGCCCTGGAAAGGAAATCAGCAGCTGTGTTTTGGTTTCCTGGAATGTATTCTACTTTCAAACAAAAGTGTTCTAAGCCTAACAACCAAACTGGCTATGTGGAGAGTGCTGTTGGATGAGCCTTTCGAAGTAAACATTTATGAGGTGTTTATCTTCTGTACATATGCTGAATTGCAATCCCCATAAAAAAAACGTAAAATGCTTCATGGCCCAAAAATATGCAAGGGCTTCTTTTTCATCAATTGAATAGTTTTTAGTTCTGATTTAGTGAGGGCACAAGTAGCGAAAGCAAGAACTCTTTCCTTGCCAGTATTAAGTTGAAATAAAGTGGCTCCTAGTCCCATGTATCTGGCATCTGTAGTTAAATAGGGTTTTTCTACTGGGTTCAAAATTGCACAAGAACGGAGCTGTGAGTATAGCTTCTTTGAGTTTTTCAAAAGATGTTTGGCGTTCTTCCTGTCATTTTAAATGGGTGTAGTTCTTTACCAGGTCCCTGAGGTTACTCGCTAAGTTTGCAAGATTTTTGACATATTTCGACATGCATTCTGCAAGTCCTGAAAAGGACTTTAACTCTTTTTTTCTTTTCTGCTGCAGGTGCTTTTTTAATAGCTTCAAGCAGGCATATTTTAGGTTTAAAACCATCTTTAGAAATGGTGTTTCCTGGTTATTCCACCAAACTAATACCGATTTGAAACTTGTCTTTTTTCAATGAGTCCCTCTTCTCTTAGTTTTTTTTAGCACAATTCTTAGGTTCTTATTGTGTTCATCTACTGTGGCACCATATATGAGGACATCGTCTTGGAAACATAGTTTTGGGTACTTTAAGGATATGCTGCATGATTTTTGGAAAGATAACGGCCGCAGACTTTAGTCCAAGCGGCGTCCTGCGGAGCATGAATGTGTGTAGGTGTGGTGAAAGCAGTTAACCACATAGACTCTGGGTGCAATTCCACCTGGTGGTGTGCCGTAGATAAATCCAGTATAATAATGCATGTGGCTTCCTCCATTGTCGTTTGCATCCCATGGATGCAAGGTAAAAGATGTCTTTCAATCCATGTGTTAAGATTGTGTAGATCCACGCATAATCTGATTCCTTCTCCCCTGGGCTTTCTTGGCTATAACTTTGGGGGGGTACCCAATCTGAACATTCAATAGGTTGTATAATGCCCAAATCCTAGTTAGTTCTTTTGAAATGGCTCTCTCATCAAATGTGATATTGGTCTAGTTTTGTGTACCACTGGTTTAGTGTTTGGTTTCAATTCGATCTTGTGTTGGAAATTTTTTGTACTCCTAATTTATCAGTAGAAATCTGTGGACATTCACATATTTGGTATCCTGTGACTGACCGGTTTACAATCAAGACCTGTTCTGGGTTATTAGGATCTAGCATAATTCCTTGTTCCTTCTGATGCTGCCATCCTAGAAGGTTGGAACCTTCTACTACATATACCCTGCCTATCGTGGAATGAACTTTGAAGGTGATCTGGGTTTTAACCCTCCCTTTAAGGGGAATGGGATCTTTTGTGTACCCAATAGGTGATATATCAGGAAGAAGTTTCTTGCTTCCGTTATCTGACAATTTAATGTCTGTGAAATGTATTCATGTAAAAGGAGAACATGAGCCGGCAAACATTTTTATCAGATTTCCATCAGAAAAACACTTTGCATTCGGGGTACTTAATTTGGTTGACTGTGCTCCTCTTTCGTTTGGAAAACTATTTTTCTTACTACTTGGGAGCTTTTGTCTGCCGTTTTTATTTTCACTTTCTTTACCAGCTGTAGAAATATCTTTGCACAATCTAGCAAAGTGGCCTTTCTTATTGCATTTGATGCATGTAGCATTTTTAGCCTGGCAATTAGAATAGTTCGCCAAGTGGTTGCTGCTACCACAACAGTAGCATTTCAATTTATTAATTTCTGACCCAGTTTTTGACGCTGAATATTCAAATTTTTTATTTTGCCTATTTCTGGCTCCGGTTTCTCATCTTTTATTCCAGTGACTTGTTCTGTAGCGGCAGGGGTTCTTATTTCTTTTAAACAAGTGGCTGTGTGCAATGGATTTTGCACTCTCGGGAGCTTCTTGTAAGTTAGGTTGTTTTTCCATTCGTTTTTCTGGTGAGCGGTGGTTATTTGTGCATCACACTAATAGATCTCTCATGAAAGAGTTGTTTAAATTACCAAAGACACCTAGTTTACTTAAACCCCTTAATACAGCAGCATAATTAGTCACACTTTCCTGTTTCCCTTGGGCTCTACTGAAGAACTTATGATGTTCTAGTACACTGTTAATTTTGAAGTTAATCAATCAACGGCTTGTAAAGCGCGACTACTCACCCGTATGGGTCTCAAGGAGCTGGAGATAGTGGCATTGGGGGGGTGGGGGGAGGGTTCAGTCGTAGAGCCAGGTCTTGAGGTCCTTCCTGAATTGAGGCAGTGACGGTGATCGCCTGAGGTGGAGAGGCAGGATGTTCCAGGTCTTTGCTGCAAGGTAGGAAAAGGATCTTCCTCTGGCTGTGGTCTTGCAGAGACGTGGGACGGTAGCCAGGGCCAGTTGGGTGGAGCGGAGGTCTCTAGTGGGTATGTGGAATGCAAGGCGGTGGTTGGTAAACAGGTGCCGCGTCTTGTAGGTCTTTGTAGGCATGTGTGAGGAGCTTGAAGGAGATTCTTTTGTTGACTGGGAGCCAGTGGAGGTCTCTTAGGTGGCTGGTGATGTGGCTGCAGCGGGGGATGTTGAGGATGAGTCTGGTGGAGGCGTTCTGGATGTTCTGCAGTTTTTTGAGGAATTTCTGGGTGATGCCGGCATAGTGTGTTGCCGTAGTCTAATCTGTTGCTGATGAATGCGTGCGTGACCGTCTTTCTGGGCTTGTTGGGGATCCATTTGAAGACCTTTGAGTAGGTGTAGCGTGTGGAAGGAGGATAATGAGATGGCGTTGATCTGGTGGCTCATGGTGAGCGAGGAGTCCAGGATGATACTGAGGTTCCGTGCCTGATCTGTGGGTGTGGGGAAGTTCCAAGTACTGTAGGCCACCAGGAATCTGCTGCTGGGGTGGAGCCCATGATGAGGACTTCGGTCCTCTAAATTCCTAAGTTGTGAAGTAATATGTGGTGGTTTTCTTAAAAGGCTGAATTTTTCTCCTCCAATAACTATTAACTAGGAACCCAAATCTTCACCCATTCTTTCCAAGGTATATTAGGTTCTCCCTGTTCATTAAAAAAGGTAATGGTTGTGGCATGCTTGCAGCAGCTTTATTGAAATGTATGTAGGATACCTTGCTTATATGTAAAATTATGATCACCAACCTCTGGCGGAAATGCACTGGGCGGAGAGGGGTGACGGCGCGGCGTGCGGAGCTATGGACCTGCTGGGCAGCAGCGTCAGGAGCATGGCGCCACCCGACCCCTTCCGCTCGGGTCAGACCACTGGGGGGCGCAGCTGCCGGGGCCGCTCGGCCTTCGCTCTGCTGGGTAGGGTGAAGGGCCTCCGCCAGGCAGCAGGCCCTTGAGTCGGACTGTCCATGCGGGGTGGAAGCTCTTTGCTTGAAACAGCCGAGGCTGGCCAAGCAGTCCATCCCTAAACAGACCGAGAGTGCCCAATCGATGGGAGTACGCGGCGACGGCCGGGTCCTCCCCTGGCAGGCCGCCCTGTGCATGACCAGATGACCGGGCTCACAGGACGGCCATCTGGGCGCTCCGTTCCCTAACCAAAGGGCAAGTGAGCTCCGCGGCGTGGGGGCCCGGAGTCCCAGCTCGGCCTCAGCCATGGGGCTGTGAGGGGGCCCCGGCGGCCCTCTGACCCGGGGCCCGTGGGCACCTTCACAAACAGGCGAAGCGAGGGAGGCCTGCCCGGGACTGACGGACCCTAGTCCCGGGCCCTTGGCGGAGCAGCATGCCGGGGAACAAGACGGGAGCGCCCGACCCGGGGCCCAGCAAGGCCCCCGGGCTCCGTTGGGGCTCCCGGGCCCGGAAGCGCAGGAGAGGCCTCCCCGGCCCCGGCGGGCCCTGTCCCAGTCGCCCTGCAACGCGGCAGGCCCAAGTACGGAGCCCGGGGTGGAGAGCGCGCCCTCCCCCAGGGCCCTGACGGGCCCCGTTCGGAGCTCCTGAGCCGGACCAAGCCGGGGAAGACTCCCCGGTCCTGATGCAACCCCGTCCCGGGCCTTTGGCGGAGCGGCAGACTGGGAAACGGAGCCCAGGGCGGGAGTACCTGCCCCAGGGCCTGTCAGGGCCCGGGACCCCCGTCGGGGCTCCCGGGCCCAGAGTCGCAGGGGAGGCCTCCCTGGCCCCGCCGTGCCCCGTCCTGGGTGCCCTGCCACGCGGCAGGCCCGAGGACGGAGCCCAGGGTGGGGCGGGTGTCCTCCCCAAGGCCCTCAGGGGCCCCGTTCGGAGTTCCTGAGCCCAGCCAAACCGGGGGAGGTTCTCCGGGCCCGACAGAACTCTGTCCCGGGCCTGCGGCAGGCCGGGAGATGGAGCCCAGGGAGCTAAAGCATCCAACACACCAGATATCTTCAGGGCAGAATCCGACCAAGAAGAGATCGAAGCGTCCGCCGCAGAAGAAAGGCCCTCTCCGTTCCAGAGTCCGATTCGGAGCTCGAGATTGATCTGGAGTCCGAAGATGTACCTCCGGGACAGGGTGCGGTGAGTACCAAAGACCCCTTGCCCCCTCTCGGCTCGGCACCGAAACAAACCGTCAAGCCTTCCGGCACGGGACCGAGTCAGCCGAAATTTCCTTTGGATCCGAAATCATCAGGCTCCATGGACAAATCTTGTTCGGAGCTGAAAACCTCTGTTTTGAAACACAAACGCTTCGGAGCCAAAACATTCTAAAGACAAGTTGATTTCGATGCCGAAATCCATGGACAAATTGGATCCCAAACAAAAGAAAATAAATATTAATCCTGATACGGGACATATTTTGGCTAAAAATCCAGCAAAACACAAGCTTCCTGCAGAGGACACTTCTGATAAGATTCCCTTAAAGGAAGGAATGACCTGGCTACTAGCCCTAGTTAATCGTGCCCCACAACCCTCTCCACCTCCAATATCTTCTCCACAATAATAATTGAAGATCCATTACACATAACACCTCAGGGATCTCCACATACAAATCCAGATGTGGATCACGGTGATGATGATACTCATTTGCCTGCAGACCCATGGAATGATTACACCATTGACCCTCCAGTAGACAATGAGCCAGACCTTTATCCTGCTAAACCATAACCACCAGATGATAATATGGCTCATCAATAGCTCATTGCCAGAGCAGCAGAGTTTCATGGGGTACCATTACATAAAGAAACATTAGAAGAGGACTTTCTATTTGAAACACTTGAGTCCACACATAGGTCAAGTCAAACACTCCCTATGCTTAAAGGCATGCTAAGACATGCAGATGATATTTTTAAAGACCCTGTCAGAGCACATACTTTAACTCCAAGGGTATATAAAAAATATAAACCCCCACCATCAGATCCTGTGTTGATCAAGGGACAATTACCTCTTGATTCCCTAGTAGTGTCCAATGCTCGCAAACGAGCTAACTCTCAAACCTCTGGGGATGCACCTCTCCCAGATAAAGAATCCAAACTTATAGATGCCTCTGGAAAACGAGTAGCTGTTCAAGCTGCTAGCCACTGGTGCATCGCAAACACACAGGGCCTACTAGCTAGGTACCACAGGGCACACTGGGATTAGATGGAGCAACTGCTCCAGTATCTCCCAGCTGAACAAAAAAATAAGGCACAGCAGTTAGTTGAAGAGGGGAAGCTCATCTCTAACTCCTCAATAAGATGTGCTTTAGACGCAGCTGACACTGCAGCTAGGGAGATCAACATACCAGCATTCTCCTTAGAAGACCTGCATGGCTTAGGATCTCGGGGCCTGAGGTTCAACAGTCTGTTTTGAACACCCCCTTTGACAAGGGACACCTCTTTGGTCCTGTAGTCGACCAATCCTTAGAAAAGATGAAAAAGGACACTGAAGTGGCAAAATCCATGGGAGCGCTCCAGTCCCCATCTAATAGAGGCTCCTTTCGCCACTCATTTTACAGAGCAGGGTCCAAAACAACATCCTCAGACCCAAATGCTTCCTCTTACAAAAGCAACAACCAACCCTTTTCCTCTAGAGGTTTCTATAGAGGAGGATATAGAGAAAACCATTCCAAAGGCAGGGGTAAAGGAGCCACACCACGTAACACCCCTTCCCCCTAATAAACAGTGACTTGCCCACACTTCCTCCCGATCACTCAACACCTGTCGGGGGAAGACTTCAACAATGTCTCACCTTTTGACAATCTATAACAACCGACAAATGGGTGCTAGACCTTATCCAACATGGTTATTGCCTGAAGCTCACCTCCAATCCACCAAACATTCCACCTCCCGTTCACAAATTGTCGTCGGACCATTTGCAGTTACTCAAACAGGAGGTGCAATCTCTCTTATAAAAGGGAACCATAGAACCAGTTCCATTTCAGTACCAAGGTTCAGGGGTTTACTCTCTATTTTCTAATTCCCAAAAAGGACGGTTCCTTAAGACCAATTTTGGATCTCGGAGATCTAAACCACTATATACTGTCAGAACATTTCCATATGATAACTCTTCAACAGGTTCTTCCTCTCTTACAGCAAGGTGATTTTGTTTGTCCACACTGGACTTAAAAGACGCATATTTTTACATTCCCATTCATTCAGCTCATCGGAAATATCTCAGATTTGTGATAGCAGGCAGACACTATCAGTTCAAAGTACCTCCATTCAGAGTAACTACTGCTCCCAGGGTATTTACAAAATGCCTAGCAGTGGTAGCGGCTCATCTCAGAAGACAACAAATTAAGTCTTCCCCTACCTAGACGACTGCCTCATCAAAGCCAGCACACACCAAAAGTGTCTTCAAAACACTCAGACCACGCTACACCTACTTCACCAACTGGGTTTCACGGTCAACATTCAAAAGCCTCATCTACAGTCTCTGCAGATGCAATGTTATCTAGGAGCCACTCAACACTCGCACGGCTCTAGCCTCACCCAGTGCAGCCAGAATTTCCAATAGCCAAACTCTACTGCTGCAGTTCCAAACCTTGCCAGCCAGGACTTTAATGCGCCTACTGGGAATGATGGCTTCATGCATTGCAATAGTACCTCATGCAAGACTACACATGCGTCCATTACAAGAATGCTTAGCACGTCAGTGTAATCAGTCACAGGGTCAATTAACAGATCTAGTGTTGGGAGACAGCCGCACCCATCGCTCTCTGCAGTGCTGGAACCCACAATATTTATCAAAAGTGCAGCCTTTCATCGACCCTGTTCCACAAGTCGTGCTAACAGCAGACGCATTTCTCACGGGTTGGGGTGCACATCTCCATTACACAATACAAGGTCTCTGGGACGACAAACAGTCTCCACATCAACTATCTAGTGCTTCTAGCAGTGTCTCTAGCGTTGAAAGCCTTTCAGTCTCACCTCACAGGCAAAGTTGTCCTAGTCCGCACCGACAACATGTACGAAAACAAGGGGGGACACACACTCTCCAACTGTCCCGCCTCTCTCAGACAATTTGGAAATGGACAATCCATCATAAGATTCACCTTCTGGCAGAACATCTCGGGAGTGAACAATCAAATTGCCGACCTCGGAGAAGGAGAGAGCAAATACAAGAGTGGGAACTTCATCCCCAAGTTCTCCTTCCATACTTTCAACAATGGGGATACCCACAAATAGATCTGTTTGCCACAGTAGACAACCCGCAATGCTCAAACTTCGCCTCCAGGTTCCCACACCCTCTCTCCAAAGGCAATGTCCTATGGATCAATTGGTCAGGGATATTTGCCTATGCTTTTCCGCATCTCCCACTCCGTCCGTATCTGGTTTGGAAACAAAGGCAAATATCACTCACACTGATCTTGGTAGCTCCCACATGGGCCTATCAACCGTGGTACACCACCCTGTTAGAGCTTTCAGTATTTCCACATCAAAACCTACATCTCACCTCCAGTCTCCTCACTCAGAACCATGGAGAAATCATGCATCCAAATCCCAAGGAGCTCAACTTAGTGATTTGGCTCCTGAAGTCCTAGAGTTTGGGTATTTAAATTTACCACCAGACTGTAGGACTATTCTGAAAGAAACAAGAAAACCTACTACCAGACCTTGCTATGCAGCAAAATGGAAACGATTTGTTGTTTACTGCCATAACAACATTATACCTCTAGATGCTTCTGTTCAGAACATTGTATGTTACCTTTTAAACCTACAGCAATGTGGGCTAGCCTACACATCTATTAGATTGCACCTTGCAGCAGTAGCTGTTTATTTGCAAAACAGACATTTGTCTTTGTTCAAAGTTCCCGTCATCAAAGCATTTATGGAGGGCTTAAAAAGAGTTATGCCACCAAGAATTCCACCGGCACCAGTGTGGAATCTTAATATTGTACTTACAAGACTTATGGGTCCACCCTTTGAACCACTTCACAAGTCTCGTTACAGTTTCTGTCTTGGAAAGTTGCATTCCTCATTGCAATCACTTCATTAAGGAGGGTTGGTGAGCTACAGGCATTAACTTTAGAAGAACCCTTCTTTCAGCTCCATAAAGATAGGGTAGTTATTTGCACCAATCCCAAAGTGGTTTCTGCTTTCCATATTAACCAATCAGTTGAGTTACCTGTGTTCTTTCCTCAATCTGATTCAGTAGCCGAACAAGCTCTTCACACACTTGATGTCAAAAGAGCTCTATTGTATTATATCAAAAGAACAAAAGATTTTTGTAAAACAAAGCAGCTGTTTTTCATTTACACCACCTCACAAAGGCAATCCTATTTCTAAATCTAGTATTTTAAGATGGATTGTTAAGTGCATTCAAACTTGCTTAGCAAAAGCCAAAATAACTTTATCTATACCCCCTAGAGTGCATTCCACTCGCAAAATAGGGGCATCTATGGCCTTTTTAGGTAATATTCCTATAGCTGACATTTGTAAAGCAGTAACATGGTCTACACCACACACATTTACCAAACACTATTGTGTGGATGTACTAGCACGACAACAAGCCAATGTAGGGCAGGCAGTGCTAAAAACACTTTTCCAGGCAACTGCATCATCTACTGGTTAGCCACCGCTTTGGGAGAATACTGCTGTATAGTCTATGCAAAGCATATGTCTCTACAGCACACATGCCTCGAACGGATAATGTTACTTACCCAGTAAGCATCTTTTCTTGGCATGTAGAGCTGTAGATTCACATGTGCCCAACCTCCTCCCCGGGCACCGGTAGTTGTTGCAGTTCTCATTCACGTTATCTACGCATAGACATCTCTTTACTACACTCACTTACTCCATTCTCACCCTCTTGCGGGAAGAAAAATCTAGCAGTGGAGTCGATGCCCATGCGCACTATCACCGAAAGGAGGAGTCACCTTACCTCGTGACTGGAAAGACTTCTTCGAAGAAAAACAACTTGCAAACATTCAGACCCAATACTAGATGGCGTGAGTATGCAAAGCATGTGAATCTACAGCTCTAAATGCCAAGAACAGATGCTTACTGGGTAAGTAACATTATCCTTTTTAAATGGGAGAAATCGAAAGTGCAGAAAACGTTTCTGCAAAAATGCTCAAAGTATGGAAAACTTTTATACTCTTTAAATTCCTTCCACTTAGTAAAATACTGTATTTTACAGTTATACATATGGCACATTTAAATGTGTGAAAATTAAAATGAAGAGTTAACTTAATCATTAAGGTAACTTTTCATTTTAATTTTCTCCAATTTAAAAGCATTCAGAAACTTCATTTTGTTCAATATTGAGTTAACAAGGACTTTTGTTTGAGTTAAATACTTCAGTGCTCCAGTTCTTCACCTCTGTGACTCAGAAACCAGCATAGGTCATAAATCTGACTGAACACCGCTCATTATCAGACCCTGCTTTCTGCAGCCTGATGATAATATAAAATAAACCCTGCCTTACCTTAACTTTAGCAGGATAATGTGATCCTGCACTTATTTAAAAATGAACTCAAGGCTGTGAGCTACTCTGAAGGTGTCTGGGAGCTACTGGTAGCTCGTGATCCACTGGTTGGAGACACCTGGCCTAGCCGATCACCCCTCCATGGTGTGGCCGCTGCCTTGTCGTGTCTCCGGGCCACTCGTGTGTAGAGAGCCCAGACACTACTCTGCCGTGCTGCACTGCTGAACAGTGTTTGTTAGATCTGAAAGACACTGTAGTTATAGATTCCTTACCTTAGAATTACCCCCAGGCGTCAGACTGGATCCGGAGAAATTGTTTCGTAGCAGTACCCCTGCGCGTCGGTAGGTGGCGTCGGTCGACTCCGCGTTAGGCGTCGTGGTGTCTTAGATGCCGCCCATGCACGGTAACATCAGTTCTTTTTCCGCGCCAGCCAGCGCAGATCCGGAGAGAGCTTGCCCCTTAGTCACTTTTTGACTAACCCTTTTTTGACTTTTGTAGACACCTTTTTGAGTCTTCAGCTCCTGGTGCACACGGGATGTCCAGCCGTCGGCCCTGTTTCAAGCCCTGTGACTCCTATCACAAGTTGATGTCTGTCACCGATCCACACCTCGTGCGTCTCTGGTGCCTGGAGCGCGACCACGACCCGAAGTCGTACTCCGACTGCCGGGCCCTGAACCCAAAGTCTTTGCGGGAGCAGTCCCGAAAGCTTTTGGAGGCCCGGCAGTCCGCTCCGTGCCGTTCGAGGTCCCGGTCGAGGGGAAGGTCGTGGGACCATCACCATTCGTCCTCGAAGTCTTCACACTCCTCGGGTAAGTCGAAGCACAAGAAGAAGGCAAAGAAGCATCGTCGCTCTTTGCCTTCTCTCCGTCGGCCGACGCGGGACCCGAAGCGTTGTCGCTCTCCGGCTCCTTCCTCGGAGCCCACTGGGATGGCTATGCGCTTCCCTACTTTTCCCAGAGCGTCCCATGCCCAGCTTTGTGCATTTTACGAAGCGCTGCACAGCATCTGTGGGCAGCTCTAGTCCGCAGGCGCGCCTTCGAGCCCCATGGACTTGGCTGGGGGCCCTGGGCCTTCGATGCCGGCGGCTCCCGCGCCGCAGGGTCCCAAGGGGATCGGTGCTGGTTGACCTCACGGTACCTTTCCCGGCACCGATTCCAGTCACTATGCCCCAGACGCCGGTTGCGCCCCCAACTGGCATCGACCCTAGCCTCACCCCCGATTTGGACACGGCGCCCGACATCAGTACCGGCGCCGGAGGGTACCGCTGTTCATCCCTGGTGTTCCCTACCGCCCTAAGTGGCAGCCAGAGGAGGGTGAGGAGGACTGGGAGGGGTCTGTTGACCCTCTAGCAGACCAACTTGAGGAGCCGGACTGGCGAGCAGTTGGGTGATGCCAGTGGTCTGGATACCTCCCCAGACCTTGGTATGCTTTCTCCCCCTACCGTGGCTACAGAGGAGGGAGCTTCCTACGCTGTGGTGTTGCGTAGGGCAGCTGAGGCCTTGGGCCTCGAGCTTCCTACAGTAGCTGTCCGGACTAACCTCCTGACTGAGGTGCTTCAGCCGGCAGCAGCCTCTTCGGAGCCCCTGGTGCCTTTTTATGAGGCACTCACTGACATCCTTCTGGGCACTTGGTCCAAGCCCAGCACAGTGGCTCCTGTGGACAGGATGATTGCCTGACGCCACTGCCCGGCCCCTGGTGACCCACTTTTCCTCTCCCAACACCCTACCCCTGAGCTCTTGGTGGTCCAAGCCTCATCCTCAAAAGGCGCATTCCCTACTGCTCCCTCATATTGGGAATCCAAGAAGCTGGACCATCTTGAGAAGATGTTTTCTTCCGCCAGCTAAGGACTGCGGTCGGTGAACACCGCATGTCTCTTGGGCCGTTATACACACATGTTGTGGGATACGGTCGCGCAAGTGCTGCCACAGTGCCCGGAGGAGGCCTGACTGTGCTCACCCGCGCTGTTGCTGAGTGTCGAGACACAGCTAAATTCACCATCCGGTGTGGGCTGGATAGTGCCGACTTTCTGGGTAGGACCGTTTCCACGTCGGTAGCCTGGCTGAGAACGTCTGGCTTCTCTGGGGATGTCCAATCCACACTTTTGGACGTGCCCTTTGATGGCCGTCACCTGTTTGGTGACAAGGCGGACAAGGCACTCGAGCGCTTCAAGGACTCTATGGCCACGGCCAGGTCCTTGAGCCTCGCAGCAACCTCTTGCCCCATGTAGTCTGCCTTTCGCCCCTTTCGTGGCTACGGAAGGGGTGCCCCACCCTGTTCTACCCAGAGTCATAGGGACGCGCAGGCTACCCAGCCTTTGCGTGGCCGGGGACGTGGGACCCAGCGTCGCGGGTCTGGGGGCCAGCTGGCGGGCTAGTCCACCAATGCCCCTCCTGCAACAGCCTCCAAACCTTCCTAGTCCGACTTTTCAGTGCCACCAGTTGCAGTGGGCGGCAGGATCCGCCATCACCTCCCCCACTGGCACAACATCACGTCGGACAGGTGAGTTTTGCAGATAGTCCTTCGAGACTACCCCTCCCTCCATGCCACCAACACTCCATCGCATGTCGGAGGATCACTTGGTCCTTCTCTGCCAGGAAGTTACGGCTCTTGGCCAAGGGAGCTATCGAACGAGTCCCTGTGCCAGAAGTAGGTTGTGGTTGTTATTCCCACTACTTCCTGGTACCCAAGAAGGACAAAGGCCTACGTCCTATCTTAGATCTCAGGGACGTCAACCATTTCCTCCGGAAGGAGAAGTTCAAAATGTTGATCTTGGCTCCGGTCCTGTCTGCCCTCGACCCTGGAGACTGGATGGTAGCGTTGGACATCTAATTGTTTGGGACGCTTATTTTCACATCCCCGTCTTGCTTGCCCACTAGCGTTGCCGTGCTCCCCTTTGGCCTTACCAGCGCCCCTCGGGCGTTCACGAAAGTGATGGCGGTGGTCACAGCTCATCTGCGCAGATCAGGGGTTCCAGTCTTTCCCCATCTCTACAACTGGCTGTTGAAGGCGGGCTCGCCCCAGGCTGTCATTTTCCACCTCCAGGCTACAGTGGACCTCCTGCATTCGCTGGGGTTCACTATCAACGTGTCGAAGTCACACCTGATTCACTCTCAGAAGCTCCTTTTCATCAGAGCAGTTCTGGATACAGCGCAGTTTCGGGCTTATCCTCCCGAGCAGCGAGTCTGGGATATTTGGGCTATAATACCGATGTTTGAGCCTCTATCCCGTATTTCGGTGAGAATGACTCAGAGGCTGTTGGGCCTCATGGCCTCCTGCATCCTGTTAGTGGATCATGCCAGATGGCATATGCGGGCTCTGGAGTGGGACCTGAAGTTCCAGTGGGCGCAACATCAGGGCAATCTTTTCGATGTCATCCAGATCTCGGAGGGGACTGCGAGTCAGTTGCAGTGGTGGCTCACGAACCAAGATTGGGTCAGCGGCAGATCCCTCTCCCTTCCCCAGCCAGAGTTCACAGTGGTGACGGATGCGTCACTCCTGGGATGGGGCGGCCACATGGGAGAGGCGGAGATCAGGGGTCTCTGGTCTCCAGCGGAGTCTGGGCTCCACATCAATCTTCCTTCGGGCGATCCGTCTTGCACTGAAGGCATTCTTTCCTTCTGACAAAGGAAGAGTAGTGCAGGTGTTCACGGACAACACTACTGCCATGCGGTACTGTAACAAACGGGGCCGGGTGGGGTCGTGGACCTTATGTCAAGAGGCTCTTCACCTTTGGACATGGCTGGAACATCAGGGCACATCCCTGGTGGTTCAACACCTGGCGGGTTCCCTGAACGCCAGGGCGGACTAACTCAGCCGCCGGTGTGTGATGGATCACGAATGGTGTCTTCACTCTGAGGTGGTGCAAGGTCTTTCGGCAGTGGTGAGAGCCTTGGTTAGATTATTCGCCACTGTAGAGAACGTGCAATGTCCGCAGTTCTGCGCGTTGTAGTTTCCAAGGCGGCACTCGCTCAGCGATGCCTTTCGTCGTGAGTGGAATTGCGGCCTCCTGTACGCCTTTCCGCCTGTACCACTTCTACCCAGAGTGCTGACGATCAAGCGCGACCGGGCCCAAGTCATTCTTGTAGCTCCGGACTGGGCGCGAAGAGTCTGGTACCTCGAGCTCTTGAGCATGGCCTTCGATCCTCCGATCAGACTGCCTCTTCGGGAGGATCTTCTGTCGCAACAGCAGGGGACGGTTCTCCACCGAACCTGTCCAGCCTCCACCTCCTTGCGTGGAGATTGAGCGGCGACAGTTGACAGCTTTCGACCTTCCTCCCGAAGTCTGTAACGTCATGTTGGCAGCCAGGCGTCCCTCCACTAAAACGGTATACGCCTTTAGATGGAACAAATTTGTGGCATGGTGCACAGCAAAGGCTGTGGATCACCTTTCTGCCCATCTTTCTGAGGTTCTACTCTTCATTCTTTCTTTGGCCCAGCGGGGCTCTGCTCTGGGCACCCTTAAAGGCTATATTTTGGCCATTTCGGCCTTACTTTGCCTTCCTGATCAGCCTTCTCTTTTCAAGTCCTCTATTGTCAACAAATTTCTGAAGGGCATTACTCATCTCGTCGTCCTCCTCCTTTCGTAATACCCCAGTGGGACTTGAATCTTGTCCTCGCTTATCTTAACGTGTGCTCCCTTTGAGCCACTACATAATTGTCCTCTTCGTCTTCTTACTTTGAAAACTGCTTTCCTGCTTGCCATCACATTTGCTCGCAGGGTGAGTGAGCTTCAGGCTCTTTCTTCCAAACCTCCCTTTCTTGCTGTCCATCCGGGCAAAGTGGTCCTTTGTACTAGTCCTTCTTTTCTGCCCAAAGTGGTTACCTCTTTCCACATAGGCAAGACCATCACATTGCCCACCTTCTTCCCGCCTCCGCACCCTTCCAAAGAGGAGAGACTCCACCGTCAGGACCCAAAACGTGCGCTGTCCTTCTACCTTGACCGCACTAAAGACTTCCGGACGGACTATCAACTCTTCGTGGGTTATGTGGGTGCCAAGAAAGGTCGGGCAGTGCACAACGTACCATCTCTCGATGGGTTGTCTTATGCATTAAGATCTGCTATTCTTTGGCAAAAAAGGAACCTCCAGTAGGACTACGCGCTCACTGTACCAGGGCGACGGCAGCCACTACTGCCCTGGGACGTGGTATTCCGTTGGTTGACATCTGCCAGGCGGCCACGTGGGCATTACTGCCTGGACAGCCCAGTCCGGAGAGACGGCTTTTTCGGCCGTTCTGTTCTCCAGGACTTCCTGGTGTTAACTTAGTTCGCAGACCCACCTCCGGGGTTGGTATTGCTGGGGTATCTATTCTAAGGTAAGGAATCTATAACTACAGTCTCTTTCAGATGAACAAGTTACTTACCTTCGGTAACGATGTATCTGTAAGAGACATGTATGTAGTTATAGACTCCTTACTGCCCCACCTATCCTCCCCGTTCTGCGAACTGACTTCTAGGGCTAGGGACTAGCTTTCAGGGCCTTAGTTTTGTGCACCAGTGGTCAGTGTCTTGCATGGCTCTGCGCTCCTGGCGTGGAAAGTAGTGTCAGAACTGACGTCAGCACGCAGGGGCGGCGTCTAAGTAGACACCGCAACGTCATCCCGGCGACCAAGACACCGACTACGAACGCGGAGTCGACCAACGTCACCTACCAACGCGCAGGGGTACAGCTCCGAAAAGAAATTCTCCGGATCCAGTCTGACACCTGGGGGTAATTCTAAGTTAAGGAATCTATAACTACATATGTCTCTTACAGATACATCGTTACCGAAGGTAAGTAACTTGTTCTTTAGAAATCTAGAGCCTCGCCTTTTTGTGCTTTTGATTGAAAGGTTGTGAAGTACTTTCTAAGAGGCTTCTTCTGCTCTTGCCGTTCACAAGTGCAGCTGCTGCCTGTGATCGGAGGTAAGTTTCTGCCTTGGACACTTGTCACTCATACCGCTGCAGTGGCTGGAGGTGACTTGCATTCAGCAGCTTCCTCGCTCCTCCAGTCTCCTAGCAGGCCAGAAAAAGGGACCTTCTCTTTCATTTCGATTTGTGCACAAGTGAATGCTGCAGACACATTGGTGTTTGTGTGACACTCAACTCCCCCCCCCCCCATCCCCCCCTCCCAAGATAGTGCAGTGAATACTTTATCTTTACGTTTTGTTGAAAGCAGATACCACAAAAATAAACAGAGAAAGAAAAAGGTGGAACATGTCACCAAAACATGATGGCTGTGTGCAAAACATTTTTATTTTGAAAATAAATTAACCATTGTATATAATTTTAATAGAACAGTGCGAGTGCTTGCTTAGCAGGCAGGTGTACTTAGAACTAGCATAGCACCTCTTTGTAGTTTTAATGTACATCACAGGAAAATATGATTCTTATCGGCACACAGAACATGTACTGTTGACTTTGAAATACTGTAGACACTCGAGGATGACTAATTAAAAAAAAATAAATAAAAAAAAAAAATTGGGGGAAATAAGCATTGGCTGTGAAGTATAAGCTGACCAAACTATACACTGAAGTGCACTGGTTTTTAGACGTGATTAGACAAAATGCGGTCACTCAAGTTGAGAATCAGTGGTTATAGTGCGCTCACCGATTGATCCATGTTATGTTGTGACGGGCAGAAGCAAAATGCGAATGACATTTGAATAGACCAGTGGACGAAGAGAGTTCCCCAAAACCCCACTGTGTTTTTTTTTTTTTACTAATAAATGTTGTAGATAACCAGTGGCTGGCAAAATTATGTAGTGTTTATGTTTAGCACTGTATAGAGTTCTTTTAGCTTCTCCTGAATTCTATCCTAAAGATTGATAATAAACCTACTTAACTCAACATCGGTCCAGCCTCATTACTACAAATTATGGGGACAAGTTGGCTACACGGCTACATCTGAAATCCTACGCATGCATCTACCTTCAAGCTGTCTACTAATTCTGGAAACCCCGTCCAGCCCTCCTAGAGCATTTTAAAAGATCTGCATACATCCCTCTGAATTGTCAAGCTGCCTTTCATCAGTCGCTACCTGATAGATTGTGGAACGCGGGATACTTTTTGGCGGCTGTGTCCGTCACAATTCAAACAACGTGTGTTTGTACCTTTCTGTTCTTTGCTGATTTGTTAG
Organism: Calotriton arnoldi; assembly: GCA_963921515.1. Lineage (NCBI taxonomy): Eukaryota > Metazoa > Chordata > Amphibia > Caudata > Salamandridae > Calotriton > Calotriton arnoldi. The sequence continues at coordinate 235,844 of CAWUFW010012736.1, forward strand.
TGCTTGTGCGGCAATGCCTGTTTTCCAGTGAACCCGCCTGGTCTGAATATTCGTTTTCGTCAAGTTTCGGGTTGTTTCACAGAGTCCTGTTTTCGGTGTGGTCTCGCGCTGATCCCATGGGAACACCTCGAGGCAACCTGGTGACGTCACGTTTCCCTGGCAACGCTCTCTTCAACGTGAGGTCACTTATGCATTGCCTGGTCGCTGCGTCCCACACCGCTACAGAGTTGCTGTATCCTAGCGACGGATTCTTCTGTGACGGCACACAGCTTCCCGGTCAAGCATGGAAGCTGCTCACTCGTTGTAGGCGGATCACGGTGATTTGCACACTATTCTCTGACGGCACGCAACTACCCTGCCTCGCATGGCAGCTGCAAGTTCTCAGTGAGCGGATCACGGTGATTCGCACACCATTGTTCCCTTATTCATGTGTTGTGTTTACACCATTATTCTGTGACGGCACACAGCTACCCAGTCTGGTTTGGAAGCTACATGATCTTAACGAGCGGATCACGGTGATTCGCACACCATTCATTTATTCAAGCGTTGGGCTCTCCAGTCTTGGGCTGTGACCCTGCTTTGGGTAAGCAACCACATCACAGTGATTCGCACACCATTGTGTGCAGCGGATCACTGTGATTTACAGCACTGTTTTATTGTGCATGATACATTACAGCCAGTGTTAGTTCTGTCTTTTGCGGATCAGTGATTCGCGCACACTATTTTTACCACTAAATGTGACTCTTGCACATTCCTCTTTACTGTATTGCTATAGTTATTTGTATAACATCGAATTGTTGACTTTCATAGTTTTTTGTTCTTCTTTCCTTGCACTATTTTCCATTTATATTGCCAGGTTGGTATCGGTTTAGTAGATTGGCTTTTGTTGGTGTTAAAGTATTCTTTGCTATGTGTACCATGCAGGCTGGTACACCTCCTCCTTCATTTTTAGACAATCCTGGTGAACCACCTGTTAGGTGGAAGGTATGATTTGATGCATTTGAAACTTATCTTGGAGCCATTGGTACTTTGATGTTCAGTGCGGAACGCAAGAAATGTTTACTATTACATTCTTTGGGATTTGAAGAGAGGTCTATATTTAAACATTTGCCGGAACTCACACATGAAGATGGTGACAGCATAGATGAATACCAAGACACTATTAAGCTCAAAACCAGGTTTGACAAACAACCTAGTCTAATGGTTTTGAGACACTAATTCTTTAAAAGGAAACAAGGTGACGGCGAAGACGTTGATGCTTATATATCTGTGTTGCGAAGGCTAGCATCAGTCTGTCAATTCGAGAATTGCACTGACAGCTCATTAGAGATCAGTTTGTATGCCAATGTAAAGACAAACAAATCTGACAGAAAATGTTGTCTATGGGCAATCCATCATTAGAAGAAACAATCAAAGTGGCCAAAAGTATTGAGATATCTCAAATTTCCTTGAAAGAGCTGGAGGATAAGGTCCTTGACCCTGTCAATGTTGTCGGGAGTGGAAAATCTAAACTGAATTTTCGTAGTGGAATGGTTGCTAGTGCTAATGGAAAGAGTCAGGCTGATAATACCAGTTCTAATGCAATGTGTTTTCCTTGTGGAAATCTTCCACATCTCAAAGGGGCAAGATGCTCCGCAGCCAATGTGGTGTGCAATTATTGAGGAAAATGGGACATTTTGCCAAGGTATGCTTAAAGAAAAAAATTCAAAAGAAAGTAGTGGCGTGTGTGGTGGAGTCTGGTGATGAATCTGAATCAGAAGTTGTTTTGATTGTGACTGACGCTCATATGGGTTCTGTAACTGAGGGTAGTGAACCCGTTGAGGGTGATCTGTCGGACTGTGTTGATCCCATTGTAAAAGTGATTGTTGGGACTAAGGTCCTTAAGTTGTTTGATTCTGGTGCCAGGATCACTGATTACTCAAAAGCTGTTTGATAAGACTTGGAGTGATAGAGTACTAATGCCACCAGACCGTTTTCCTGTTTCTTATGAAGGGCGTAGAATTGAGCTTCTCTGATGCATTGAGGATGTTCTTCTATTTAAAGGAAGGAAGATCAAAGAAAAGGTTTATGTTGCACTCAAAGGTTTGAATATTTTAGGCTGGTTTCTTCAGGGTTTGTTCGGGATGGTTCTGAGACCAGGTGCCAGATAGCAAGTTCTAGTGGTTGGTTGTGATGAGGTGGGATGCAAGTGGAAGGACAAAATCCCCTCAGTTTTTGGTGAAAGTTTAGGAAAAATCCTTGGTTACAAACATAAAATTATTGTGAAAGATGGTGCTTCACCTGTTAAACATAAACTGTGGGGTGTGCCGTTCAGTGTGAGTGAAGATCTGGATAAAGAACTCAGATCCTGGTGTGATAAAGGGATTATCGAACCCACAGATTCTTCTTTGTGGTTGTCTTCCTTGGTGGTAGCACGCAAGAGGTGTGGTAAGTTGCGTGTGTGCGTTGACTTGAGGTCACTAAATAAAGAAATCTGGGTGGAATCACATCCCTAATCAAGATTTGCAATTTGTTTGCGTGTGTCAGGGGATCTTAATATTTTTCAAAACTGGATTTAGCCAACGCTTATCAAATTGAATTACACCCTGATTTGCGTGCCTTGACAGCTTTTATTTTCCCTTTAGGTACCTTCCAGTACAAACAGATGCCGTTCGGTCTGGCATCCGCCGCATCCGTGTTTCAGAGAGTAATGCAGAGTTTGTTAGGTGCGGTGGAAGGTTTGGTGGTCTTTCAAGACGATGTCTTGGGTCACGCCAAGGATGTTCAGTCACATGACACTATTTTGTGCAGGGTCTTACAAATTTTTGAGAAACATGGGGTCGTGCTAAAAAGTGAGAAGTGTAAGTTGTTGTGTGAAGAGGTGGAATATCTGGGTCATCTCATCTCTAAAGAAGGTATCAAACCCATACACGTACTTGTTGATGCTATTGTTGGGGCTGCACACCTGTTGACAAGACAGGAGTGAAGTTGTTATTGGGACTTTTTGAATATTACTCACGTTTCATTCCAGATTTTGCCACCATAGTGCACCCCATCAGTAATTTGCTCAGAAAAGGTGAAAAATTTGAGTGTTCCACTAAGTGCGTCTCTGCTTTTCAGCAAGTCAAGTTGTGTTTAAGTGAAAGTAAGGTTCTCAAACCCTAGGATCCAGATTTTTCATGTTTCATAACTGTTGGTGTAAGTCAGGTCGGATTGGGTGCAGTTTTGACACAAGATTCAGGCGAGGGAGAGAACACTGGTGCGTTTGCTTCAAGGGTTCTTAGGGATGCTGAATTGCAGTATTCAGTCATCGAAAGGGAACTTTTGGCTTGTCTGCGGGCAGTGGAAAAGTTTTGTCCCTATGTATGGTGTGAAAGGCAGCGAGTCTTCTAAGACCCTCAATGCTGCCCGGTGCAGGGTTCCACCTCTAATTCACTTTGGGTTCGCTATCAAAATAATGAGGCAAGCGCTGGAAACTGGAAGACAAGAAAAAGGTTTATTTCTCATGAGGAGATCACGTCAACTGCAGACACCGGGATGTCTGAGGGAGGTGTTCTGCTGATAACTCCTTTGGCTCTGCCTTTTATACAGGTTTGACACAATGCATTGGTTTAATCAACATGGTTACACAAGCTTGGGGTCCCCGCCCCGGGCAGGTTGTCACACAAGCCCAACAGTAATTCTCTTCCCACCCAGGTCAAACAGACAATCTTATCTTGCAGCTGGACCTTGCTTCAGGGTCTAAAACATGTGAGACCGGCCAGATCTAAGAGTCCGTTCTGTTGATAAAAACAGGTCCCATTGTTGGTAACAACAAGTCTTGCTGTTTGCAGTGCAATAAATCATGTTGCAAGAGTCTTTTGGTGTTTGGAACCTGTTTGTGTAACTAGGTGCAGTGAGGGGTAGAGTGTCCAAAGGTTTGCCTGAAAACAGAGATGAGAGGAAAAACGAGTTTGTGGCAGCAAGTGGCGCTGAGGTTTGTTGCGGCAAATAGAGTTTATAGCCCCCAGCACACGTACCAGGTCGGTAAGAGGGATGCTAGTAAGGGCAGGGTGAAACAAAGGTGACCAACAGAGTACAAAATGGCTGTGATAGATTAAAATGACTGCAACTTATGTGCACATAGAATTCCACCAGACAAGATGGCGCAGGTAATGTTCACAATAGTCGTTTTGCTTTTAACAGTGGCCCCTTTGAACATAACTAGCCAGCTTGTCAGTGTATTTCGATCTCCATAATGTCCTGTATCTCTTGATCATACATTACTCTCATTTTGTTAGCTGAGTGTCCATAGTCTTAGGGTGCAAGGTAGTTATGCAAAGAGAACACAAAGGTGGTATACAGTGTATACCCAAACAACAACCACATATTGTCAATACTGGGACCAAGAGAATCATTGATATTTTCCAACCCCACTCCTTCAAGATGCCCCAAAGCCAACTTCCAATTGTCCAAGTCTCTGATCCTTGATGAATTTCTGAAGATAGTCTATGGAGATGTTCGATTTGCTTCATAGACAGAAGGTGAATTATCAGGTATGTATACACAGCAGCTGGCACCGATGATGCGGCATGCTCCTCCACGGTCCGCTAGTACCACGTCCAGGACCATGCGATTTTGCAGGGTAACCAGACGGATCGCTTGGAGCTCAGCAGTGTTGTTGGTGAGGATGCCAGCAGTGACGTTCAGGGCGGTCTCTACCGCTTGGGACAGATGTCTGATGGCTCGGCTGTTTGCCATCGGACCCCATAGCGTGACGAGCCCTTTTGCTGCGTCGAGGAACTGTGATGAGGCAGAGTCTGCTTGATCAATGTCTTTAGAACGCTTTTCTCGATGATGCTCTGCAGGGGCTGTGTAGGTTGGTGGCAAAACAAAGGCGATGTAGCACTTGCCCCCCAGTTTCTTGGGAGCCAGGTGTAGGCTTTGGTTCCACAAACAAAGTACATATTGGGTGATGCAACAAGCGCTGGGGGTTGGCAGTGTTGAAAGTCCTTACAATGCTACAGGTGCTGTGACCCACATTCTTAGTCCCACGGCCTTCAATGCATACAAGGCCAGAGACGTTCACCACAGATAGGGCCACAGTCAGTGTTGCAGCAGTTCTTTTCTTCAGGTAGGAAAATGTGGCTCTGTTAGGATTATTGAACACTTGCATTTCCACTCGTTCTTTGGAGGGGACATTAATCTGGAATGTCGCATTGAAGGTGTGAGGGCAGAAGGGGGCAGCTGTCCTTCCTGTTTTGTTTCGCCAGAACTCGTTGTAGAACTGGGCGATTGTTCCGTCGGAAGTGGCATTGTCTTTGTAACTTTCTTGTAGGAGCATCATCCAGGCAAGGCAAGATCCGTGAATAGAAAAGGGCGAAGGGATGAAAGGGATGGAATGTTCAGTGGCATGTGGTAACAGCCCACAGACAGTACAGTTGGTAGCATTGGTGGCAAGATTGTGCTGGTGCAACATCTGCACGAAAGAATTATTCCAGAATTCTTTGCGTCGTTCTCTGAGATGTGGCGGTAGTGATACCAGGTAGTGTTCTTTCTTGGTGGTTGGTTGCATGGTGGGTGACAATGTTCTGTATGCAGGTGCATTCTCTTCAATGATCCAGAGTGCGACCATTAGCAGGAGACGGGTGAGAAATGCGGCTACAAGTGCAATTGTCTTTGTGCTGTGCAGGTTAGCAGTCTTGGTGTCTTTGCGGTGGTTTTGCAGGTGTTCAGTTTCTTCCATCATCTTCGAGGAGCTCAACAACTGTTAGGACCACAGACTTTTGTCTGGCGCTTTCCTGGTAGCGTTGTTTGACTGTGCTACTGATCTGAGACCTTGACTTAGTTAGTGGCCTGGTCGTTGGAGCTCCCTCCTTTCTTCGATCTTAGGTTGTACCCTTTCCTGGATGGCACCGTGGGGTCGGGAAATTCTGATAGTTCGAGGGTGTCTTCTTGTGGGTAGCAACTCCGAGCTGGTCGGTCTCTCGCGAGTACTTCCTCTGCACCTCCACCCCTTCACAGGTTGCCAGGGTTGGAGGGACTCGCTTGCAATGATGAGCGTGCAGCCAGTTTCGTTTTCCTTCCACTCGGAGGGCAGTTCGGGTGGTGATCAGGACTTGCCAGGGGCCCGTCCACCTAGGCTCCAGATTCTTCGTTCTTTGGAAGTTGCGAATCAATACATGGTCGCCTGGCTTTATTTCATGTCCCGGGCCCCTGGATACGTCAGGCAAGGCTTGCTGCACCTGTTGGTGGATAATTGTTAGCTCGTTTGTCAATTTATGCAAGTAATCCGACATTAATATGTTCGGGACATCGTTAATGGAGGTGGGTCTTGGTGCCGCCCAAATGCTCATAGGCCTGCCGAAGACCACCTCATACGGGGTCAGTCGGTGTTTGGTTGGGGTGGAGCGCATCGATAACAATGCCAATGGGAGGGCGTCGGGCCATTTCAACCCGGTCGTGGCAACTATTTTGGCTAGTTTTAGTTTCAACGTTGCATTGTGTCTCTCTACCAGTCCCGCTGATTGGGGGTGGAAGACGGCATGGAACTTTTGTTTTACCCCCCAACCCTCTCAGTATGTTCTGTATCACCTCGGCTACGAAGTGGGGGCTGTTGTCGCTCCATAAAATTCTGCAAAGGCCGTATCGGGGGAAGAATTCTTTCAGCAATACTTTTGCAGTGGCTAAGGCGGTATTGTCGCGGGTGGGATATGCCTCCACCCATTTGCTAAAAGCGCACACAACCACCAGGGCATATTTTAGACCAAGGCATCTCTCTAGTTGAATGTAATCCATTTGAAGGATTTCAAAGGGTGGTCAGGGACTCCAAACCCTCCCCGTGGTACTACTGTCCCCTTCCCTGGGTTGTGTTGTAGGCAGACTATACATTGTTGTACTAGGTGTTTTGCAGATTCTGCTATCTTGACGTTATTCCATACTCTGGTGATTAGTTCAATCATGGGGGTGGAGCCTATGTGTGCTGGTAAATGTGCCATGGTCAATATGGGGATGAGGTAGGCATTGGGTAACAGCCATTTATTTCCGTCTTTAGTTCTCCAGCAATCTTCCTCGTCTTTTAGTCCCACCTTTTCCCACTCGGTCAATTCGTCTTGTGTGCCTGTAGTCTGTATGTCCCTTACAGTGGTCCTAGCGTCAGTCCATCGTTCAGCTTGTGACCTGGTCACATACATTCGTGTCGTAGTTCTGTCTCCTGCCGTGGCTCGGGCAGTAACGTCTGCTAGTGCATTTCCCTGTCCAATGAGATCAGTCACTTTCCTATGTGCTTGGCATTTTATCACTGCTAACTTCTTGGGGAGGAGGACTGCTTGGGTCAAGGCGGAGACTAAATCTCCATGCAGGATGGGTGTACCGTGTGAAGTCAGGAACCCTCTTTCTTTCCATAAGATCCTAAAATTGTGAACCACCCCGAAGGCATATTGGCTGTCGGTGTATATGTTAACTGTCGTGTCAGTCGCTAAGATACATGCTCGTGTGAGGGCAATGAGTTCTGCAGCCTGGGCTGAACGTTGGGGAATACGGGCTGTTTCCAGAACGGTTCGGGCTGTGGTGACAGCGTATGCAGCTGAGGTGGTGCCGTCGGGGAGTTTGATGCACGAACCATCCACCCATAGTTCTCCATCTGGTTCTAGAAAGGCGGTGTCTGAGATCTATTCTACTCTTTGTTTGTTCATCGGTTAGTGTCACACCGTCGTGTAGTGGTCACGCTAGGATCATTTTCGGGTAGGGGTAACAGTGTGGCTGGATTGAGGGTGGTGCATCGCTTTAGGGTAATGTGCAGTGCTAGCAGGGTCAACTCATATCCTGTCAGTCGGGCGCTAGTCAAGTGTTGGGTTTTGGTCTGGTTTAGTAGTGTCGACTGCATGGGGTACTAAAACAGTGACTGGATTGGAGAGTACTATTCCTTCACTCTGGCGTATCGATACTGCTGCAGCTGCCACAGCGCGCAGGCACGCTGGCAGCGCTCTGGCTACTGGATCGAGGGTGGCAGAGAAATATGCACAAGGGCGTTGTTTGTGACCAATTGATTGTGTTAGGACAGACAATGCACATCCTTCCCTCTCGTGCGTGTAGAGGAAGAATGGTTTGGAGTAATCCGGGGTTCCTAGGACAGGCGCTGAACAAAGGGCATTGCGTAGTTCTTTAAAGGCTGACTGGCATTCGGGGGTCCAGGGGAGAGGTGAGGGGATGTCTTTAGCTAGGAGGGAGAGAAGGGGTTTGACAATGAGGCTAAAGTTCGGTAACCACTGTCGGCAAAATGAAGTGAGACCTATCAAAGAGCGGACTTGTTTCTGATCTTTGGGGACAGGGGTGTCTAGAATTGTCTGGATCCTGTCAGGCGTGAGTTTCCTCCCTTCTTTGGATAAAAGGTGACCCAAATAGGTCACTTGTGATTTACAGAACTGCAATTTCTTTCGGGAGACCTTGTGACCATTCTCAGCAAGAAAATGGAGTAGTTTGATGGTGGCTGTGACGGCTATTGGTATGGTGTCCGCTGTTAGAAGGATGTTGTCTACATATTGTATTAGTGCCACTCCATCTGGCAATTGTATGGCGTCCAACTGTCTTTTAAGCGCCTGGCTGTAGATGCTTGGGCTCTGTGTACCCCTGAGGTGCTCTGCAAAATCTGTAAGAACGGGAGTTTAGGGTGAATCCAAATAGATAGCGGCTGTCCTTGTGTATAGGTATGGAAAAGAATGCGTTTTTGAGGTCAATTACAGTGAAGGTGGTGGCAGTGGAGGGCATTAAAGTCAAAATTGTCGTGATGTCGGAAACTACTGGGTATTGTGGCACTACGATTTTGTTCATCTCCCGCAGGTCAATGATGAAGCGGTAGGCTTTTCCGTCTCCCTGTCTCTTTACAATCGGTAGTATGGGACTGTTACAAACGTTGCTCACTACTTCCTCTACCACCCCTGCCTCTACCAAAGAGTGTATGATCTCTGTCAGTGCCTTCTCACCCTCTGGCGATATTTTGTACTGCGGTACTTTCGGTAGGGTTGTGTCCTGTCGTATTGTTACGTGTACTGGGTCAATCATTCGTCCTACGTCTGAATCAGCCCTAGCCCACAAGTGTGATGGCAAAGTGTCCAGTAGGGATGCGTCAGTCTCGGAGATGGGAAACATGTGCTGAGAAGGGTTCTCTCTATGGCGCTGGGGGTTGTCATACAGGACGACACGCACTCCGTCTGGTGATCATCTGATAGTCGCATGGAAGTGTTTAAAAGGTCGAGACCCATAATGGCGTCTGGGGTGTTGGAAGAGAGGAGGAATGTCGTTTCGACGCTATTGTTATCAAGGTTAAAAGGGATCGATCGGGACAAAGGGTTGGTGGAGGGCGTACCGTCAAATCCTATTGAGGTCACATGTGAGCCTGACAAGGGTGCCCTTGGAATCAGTCGTTTGGATAGTGCACTACGTGTTGCTCCCGTGTCTACCAGAAATGGCGACTTTGTGCCCAGGACCTCAGCGGTAACATAAGGTCCTTGCTGATCAACGTAGAGCTCGACTGGATCCCTCCCTTGCCCCTGGCTGTCCTATGCAAAGTCGTACGTATTGTCATAATCTGTCTGTTGGTACTGATTCTGTTTGGGATGGTCGAATGTGTTCACTCTTCCTGGCCTTTCCTCACTTGCTTCACTCGCGTACCCTCTCCCACGTCCTCTTCCTCTGTCCACTTGCTATTTCCCTCGCCCCTCTGCCCCTACCCCTACCAGCTCCTAACAAAGCCGGGCATTGGGTTTTCCAGTGTCCATATTCTTTGCAAAATGCACATTGATCCTGTCCTAGGTTTTGGCGTCCTACATATGATGTCGATGAATTGTTTCTAGGTGGCTGTACTCTAGGGGTATTCTGCTGGTATCCTCCCCTATATTGCTCCCTTCCGGTATTCGCCCCCTGGAGTTGTGCTACCATTACCCTTTCCTTCAAGTCCTTCTTTTTCCTTTCTGTAACCCTGTCATTTTCGTTTCTCTGATGCTCATAGTACTGGGCCATTTGGAGAATGGCCGCCGGTTTAGATGCTGCCCAACTACTTTCGCTGGCTTGTAATTTCTGGGATACATCTGGCAGTAGTCCTTTGACATAGTTCTGCACAAATAAGTGGTGTCCGGTTGCGGTGGACATGTCTTGTCCACTGTAATCGGAGAACACCGTTTCAAATCTGGAGAAATACTCTGAGACATCCTCTTGTGGTTTCTGGTGGCACGCGGTTACTATGGACCAGTCTATCTTTTTCTCTGGGATCAGCGTTTTCACTTTCTGCACTATTTTGTCAGGGAGGTCCAATATTGCTTTAACCGGTTTTTGACCAGGGTTCCGCTGTTTATCTAGTGTGTTGAGTTGTTCCCAAGTATGACCAAGCAGTTCGGTATGGTCTATTTTCCTAATCTGTTTCCACACATCTGCTGGCAAACATAACCCGAAGAACAAGTCTATGTCGGCAAGTGTCATTATTGTTGATCCCAGAGCGGTACCTAGCTCGGTGTAAAAGGCGGTGGGGTTCTTTCGTAAATCCGGTAAAGATTTACGGAACGTCAAAATGTCCTGTCTGTCCCATGGTTGATACACCCAATTGTAGACCACCCTTCCTCTAGCGTCTTGATGGTTCATATCGTCATGAGTCCCTTGTCCTCTTGGAGGTACCCAATAAGGGGCAGCTTCTTTTATCGGCATCATGCTATCTTGTTTTTCCACCGGGGGTCCTGCTATCTTAGATGTCCTGTCCTTATCTATCCGTCCTTGTTCCACGAGGTGACGGAATACCTCCAGTGTGGATGAAAAGAGTTCTGTAACATCGTTGTCGCCTTCATCTCCGGTGTCTACCTTCCTATAGAGAGCCACTAGCCGCTCGGGCCCTACATCTTGGTACTTCTCTTCATGTGCAGTAAGAGTGTGGTAACAGAGACGTACAATAAAGTATCGTTTGCGGTTTTCAACATAGGAGTTGCATATGTCAGTTACATACTCTTCTGTCTCCTTCCTATCTATGAGGGATTTAACTATTTTATCAATGCCTGCTCGCTCATTTTTACTTAATCGCGGGACCCTGGGCGCTCCTTTTTCTTTTGATCCTACCTCTACTACTGTATTCTTTGAGGCATTTGGTGTGGGTGACTCGGTGGGAGCAGAGGCGGTGGAGACTGAGGCGATCGTGCCATCTCCGGCTATACTTTGGTGGTCCTGTCGTTGTACTACGGGATGAGTAGGGGCGTAAGGGGTTGGCATGTATATGATTGGGGGACCTAACAATAAATCATCATCTACCCTTTGTTTTGCTGGTAACTTGGGGTAAAGAGTCGAGGGCGTTCTAACAGGGCATTGACCTGATATTTTTGATTCCTGTTCCTTTTTATCGATTTCCTTTTCTTTTAGTTTTTCTTCTAATCTTTTACAGGCTTGGTAAGCTGATTTTCGCGTTTCTTTATCTTGTCTAGCTTCGTCCCTTTTCTTTCTTTGAGCTGCCTCTTTTTGCCATAAACCAAAACTGTCAAACATGGCTGGTCTAGTTTTCTTTTTGTGGAGAGCTAATTCTAACGTTTCTATTTTAGCGGGATCGAAAGATCCTGTCAGTGGCCACTGATTTACCCGGTCCTTCCTAGTGTATTTATGCCATAGTTTGCTATAAGCTACGTTGGCTAATCCATACTTTACGTACACGTCCTTGTTAGGGGTGACTTCCGGCGGTGTCGGCTGACTGACCTCTAACGAACGGTCTGGTCCAAAACAATTACAATCAAACAATCTAGAGAAAACAGGCATGACGTATTTATCGGTCAAAAATGAATAAATCAATCAATTTAGACAAGTCTGCACTACCTGTCCTCCGCTGCCTGCAAAGGGAGAGAATATTCCTATTCTTCGTTGTTTGCAAGCAGGGAAATGTCGCAAATAACTCAATATCAAAAAAGGAATACTAGTATTTCAATCAAACTATTCAATCAATCAATCAAAGTCGTTTTTTCACGACCTTACCCGGACCGTATGGACGGTTCTTCGTCTTCCCCTTCCAGCGCCTGGTTGTCCTCTCACTCCAACAATCAATGCGGCGTTCCTCTAAGGTCCCAGTCAGGACCGCAGGTCACTCGAGAGAGGTCCGTTCAGAACCGGTGAAGTTCAGTCGATCGGCAGCCAGACAAGGGCCTTCTCAGGCAGGTATACCCCAATCGTTTAGTCGTTCACTCCGTCGTTAGGACCTCTCTACCGGACCCACGCGTCGCTGATGGGCCCCCACGTTTGGGCGCCAATTTGTGAAAGGCAGCGAGTCTTCTAAGACCCTCAATGCTGCCCGGTGCTGGGTTCCACCTCTAATTCACTTTGGGTTTGCTATCAAAATAATGAGGCAAACGCTGGAAACTGGAAGACAAGAAAAAGGTTTATTTCTCATGAGGAGATCACGTCAACTGCAGACACCGGGATGTCTGAGGGAGGTGTTCTGCTGATAACTCCTTTGGCTCTTCCTTTTATACAGGTTTGACACAATGCATTGGTTTCATCAACATGGTTACACAAGCTTGGGGTCCCCGCCCGGGCAGGTTGTCACACAAGCCCAACAGTAATTCTCTTCCCACCCAGGTCAAACAGACAATCTTATCTTGCAGCTGGACCTTGCTTCAGGGTCTAAAACATGTGAGACCGGCCAGATCTAAGAGTCCGTTCTGTTGATAAAAACAGGTCCCATTGTTGGTAACAACAAGTCTTGCTGTTTGCAGTGCAATAAATCATGTTGCAAGAGTCTTTTTGGTGTTTGGAACCTGTTTGTGTAACTAGGTGCAGTGAGGGGTAGAGTGTCCAAAGGTTTGCCTGAAAACAGAGATGAGAGGAAAAACGAGTTTGTGGCAGCAAGTGGCGCTGAGGTTTGTTGCGGCAAATAGAGTTTATAGCCCCCAGCACACGTACCAGGTCGGTAAGAGGGATGCTAGTAAGGGCAGGGTGAAACAAAGGTGACCAACAGAGTACAAAATGGCTGTGATAGATTAAAATGACTGCAACTTATGTGCACATAGAATTCCACCAGACAAGATGGCGCAGGTAATGTTCACGATTGTCGTTTTGCTTTTAACAATGGGGTAGAAGTCTTTTGCTGCAAATGGATCACAAACCATTAGTCAATATTCTTGGCACAGGATCTAACAAATGCTGTACACCTTGGATATTGAGGATGGTGTCTCGATTAATGCAATATAAATTTTATGTAATGCATATTCCTGGTGGTAGGAACGGAAGGGCTGATTTCTTGTCCCATTTTTGTTTGAGAAGTGATGAAGGTGATGGTCAGAATTTTCATGAGCTATGTGAAGAAGATACTGAGGATTGTTTCGTAGCTGCATTAGAGATAACTGAACTTGGTCTTGGCTCGGAGGAGAATTGGATGAATGCGCTAAGGGATGATGTGGTTTTGCAGCAAGTTTTCTACTTAATTATGAGTGGTTGGCTCAGAGAAAAAGTTCCATTTCCCCTCCTTCAACCTTATTGTAAGGTTCAGGCGGAATTATCCCTAGAAAATGGGTTGTTGCTATGCTCAGATAAACTCATTCCTCCTCACAGTATTAGGTTTGTCAACAAGGCTCATGAAGCTCATCTGGGTGCGACACTACGAAACGCTGCATTCGTGAAACATTTTGGTGACCTGGTATGGATACCGAAATCTGTGAGGTGGTCGAAAATTGCATGGTGTGTGGGTCTGCAGAGAAAAGTCTTAGTGGTCACACCGCCTCTACTTCCTATAGTGTGTCCCTCTGGCCCATGAGTCAAGGTGGGTTCAGATATCATGAGACCTTTTGAATCTCTACCTGGGGGTTCTCACTATATTTTTGTACTGGTGGATTATGCATCCAAGTGGCCAGAAATAAAGATGGTCAAGGAGCCTAGTGCGTCCAGCCTGGTGTTTCTCAAGGAGGTATGCGTGAGGGAGGGGTTCGTGGAAGAATTAGTTTCCGACAATGGACCCAATTTGTAAGCAGAGAGTTTAAATCTTTTCTGGATTCTTGCAACATAAAGCACTTGAGGAGTTCCCTTTATCACCCACAAACGAATGGCCTAGTTGAACGAATGAACAGAGTGGTGGGTGAATGTGTCAGGTGGGCTAAGTGGGGGAACCATGATGTGGGCAAATCCTTGGATGGCATGTTGTGGTTTTTATAGAACTACGCCACACTCCACTACTAAGATTTCTCCTTTTAAATGGTTGAGGGGAAGGAGAGCCAATACAAGTTTTAAACCAGGATGGATGAATAAGTGGATCAAGTCATAGGTTTTTTTTTTTTTTTTTTAATTTTTCAAAAACCTTTATTGGGATAAATTGCACAGCACAGTTACAGAGGATTAAGCACAGCAATACAATGCAGCACAGCAGAGGCAATCGCAAACTTGTGACACTTGGAGACAATGTCGGGGAGAGTTGTCATATAACCACTAGAGAGGTGAAAACATACGACAGAGAGAGGCACCATGAGTAAGGAGAGAGGCAGGGGGGTGGAGAGGGCGTGAGCAAAGGGGAAGCAGCTCATGGACCTACACCGGCGGCCGCTGCGGGCTGGGTGCCGGCGGGGAGCGCGGAAGAAGTTGCAGGATGCTGGGAGCCTTGACGTGAAAGGTAGGTAACAAGTGGGCCCCATATGTCAATTGGGCGAGATTTGGCCGGTAGAAGATCCCAGAACTCAGACAGGAGGGTTTGGCAGCGGGACGCATCCTCGAGCCAGAGGGCAACCTTAGGTGCAGGCCTGAGAGCCCAGCACATGGAGACCCTACGCTGCGCGAGGACCAGCAGCATAGCAGTCAAACGACGGGAGGCATCCGGGCAAAATTTAACAAAGCCTAAGAGGCAGAGCACGGGGTCAGGTTGAATCTGTGACTAGGTAATTTCCGAGATAATAGCGCAAACCTCACGCCAGTATGCCGAGACCCGGGGGCACAGCCAGGCGAGATGAGAGAAATCAGCCGCGGGCGCAGAGCAGCGCAAGCATCTGTCACTTGCTATGAGACCTAATTTATGAAGTTGGGCAGGAGTTCGATACAGCCTGTGTATGTACTTGAAGTGTATAAGGCGCAAACGATAGTTGGGGGAGAGGCGTTTGATCTGAGTGCAGCAATACAGCCAATCGGCTTTAGAAATCTCGACTCCCAGGTCTTCACCCCATGCAATGCGCGCCCGGTCAGTGGAGGTGGAAGATGCTGCTAGCGTGTAAGCATAGATTTTAGTAACCAATTTCTTAGGAGAGGAGGAGGCATAGAGAAGATCTAGAGTGGCCATTGAGGGAGGGGCCTGGGGAAAGGTGGAGTGAAGCTTCCTGCAAACAGCCCGGAGTTGGTAGTATAACAGGGTGTCCATGGGGCCAGAATCGGTGGCAAGCGAAAAGAATGTGTCCCCTGGGTACAGGTCCGATACTGTGGAGAGGCCCAGACGAGTGGCATGTTTAACCATCCCAGACGACTGGAGTGGAGGAAAGGCGGGGTGGTGAGCGATTGGCATAGTGTTCGCGGAAAGCATATCGGGACCAGAAATTTTGCGAATTCCGTCCCAGGCCAGCGCAAGGTTTCGACCGTGTCGATCTCAGTGCGTAGGAGTTTCGCCGGGGCGAATAGAGCAGTAGTGAGCGGCCACGGGGCGGCGAGGTCGGCCTCCACCGTGACATGAGGTTGGAACGGAGTGGGGTGGAGCCAGAAATGAAGAAAACTGGCCTGAGCACTGAGAGCATACGCCACGCGACATCAGAAGAGTTAGGATGTTATATGCGATCCTGGGTTGCCGTCCGGCCCAAATCAGGGTAATTAGCAGCGAGCGAACCTTACGAAAAAAATGAGCGGTGAGAGGGATGGGGATGTTAACGAATAAATATAAGTACTTCGGAAGTACCACCATTTTGGCGGTGGCTATGCGCCCGGCCAAAGAGAGGCAGCCGGTTCCAAAGAGGGATCTTGGACTCGAACCAGTCCACTGCGCGGCCAACTTAACTCTCCAGAGTTCATTCACGTCCCTACTTAGCCAGATACCCAAATACCTGGTGGGCTCCGAAGCCCACACAAAGGGATAATCGGGACCAAAAGGAGTTGTGGCGTCCGTAAGGGGGAACAGTACAGATTTATTCCAATTGATCTGAATGCCGGAGTAGCCACCAAAACGTATCACCTCACGGACCAGTGGACTGAGATTCTCCTGGGGATGACGGACGTAAAGAGTGATGTCGTCCGCGTACATGGAGACTAGTAGACCACGAGCCACGAATCCAATGCCTCTCTGGGTATGATGTTGTCGGAGACGAGCCACGAGAGGTTCCATTGCGACAGCCAAAAGCATAGGGGACAGCGGACAGCCCTGCCGAGTACCGCGCCCGATAGGAATGGGCTCGGAGATCTGTCCGTTGATGCGGAGACGGGCTGTAGGAAGAGTGTACAGGAGTAACACCTTGCGTATAAAGACCTGACTGAAGCCCAAGCGGGGAGAAGATAAAACAGGAAGGGCCATTCCAAGGTATCAAAGGCCTTGGTGGCATCGAGCAGAGCAGCCACTGCCGGAAGCGATGGGTTAATTTGATGAACGGAGAAAATGGTCCGGAGGTTGTGGGAGGTCGCACGACCGGGAATAAGACCGGACTGGTCTGGGCGGGCAATGAGCGGCATGAGAGGAAGGAGACGGGAAGCAAGCAACTTAGCGAAAATTTTATTGTCTGTTGAGGAGGGAAAGGGGGCGGTAGAAATCACGCTGCTCGGGTGCCTTGTCCGGCTTGAGAAGTAAGGTTAACAATGCCTCACGCAGCGATGGGGGGGGGGAGGGGGAACTGACCCGTTTCGAAGGACTCGTTATACATGGCAGCTAAATGAGGAATTAGAAGCGGGGCGAAGGCCTTTTAGAAGGAGGCCGGTAGGCCGTCGGAGCCAGGGGCCTTGTCACCGGGCATACTGTTGATTGCCGCTAGAATCTCCTCTTTAGAGAAGGGCTCATCCAGGAATTCCCGATGGGAATTGCCAAGCCGGAGAAGTTGAAGAGTATCGAAATATTGGTCGAGAACTTCGCACGGTGGTACTGATCCAGCCGTATATAGTTGTGTATAAAATGCAGTGAAGCGCGCTTTAATTTCTTCAGGGGAGGTAGTGCGGGCAGGTCCGCCGTCCTGAAGGGCAGTGATGTACGACGCCGCTCGAGGCTGGCGAAGGAGATTAGCAAGGGTTTTTCCAGGGCGATTGCCCTCACCAAAGCGGCGCGCCCGAGCACCTCTGCCGAGGAATGCCAGTTCTCTGTTCGCCTCGCCGGCAAATTCCGTCAGTTTCCCGCGTATCTGAGCAAGCGTATCAGGGTGCGGGTTCTGGGCGTGGGAAGCGTTGAGCACCTTAATCTCCCTTTCAATTCTGTCCAGAGTGCCACGGATGGAGCGTAGGACCCCAGACTGCTTGGAGATACATTCCCCGCGGATGACAGTTTTAAACCCCTCCCAAAGCGTGGATGGGGAGTCCACCGAACCCTCGTTGAGCTCAAAATAATTCACGATTGCGGTTTGTATCTCGTCGCAAAAGACCGAGTCGCATAGTGCATTAGGGGGAAGCCGCCAGGAGAAGGCTCGGCAGGGAGAATGTGGAAGACGGAGAGATAAGCAGACGGGAGCATGATCCGAGAGAGTGCGCGCCATATGATCAACCGCGTCCGGGGTAGTGATCCATAAGTCCAGTCGAGACCAGCAGCCGTGGGAACCAGTGACACATGTGCCCTCCCGCACAGCGGGGTGGGCATGACGCCACGCGTCGTACAGGGAGTTGTCCAGAAGGAGAGAGCTGAGGAGTGAAGCCGCGCGCGGGTGAGATATGAGAGCCAGACCGGTCTAAAGTGGCGGACAGTGTCACATTAAAATCACCCCCCCAGAGGAGAGCAGCAGGGCCAAAGGATGAGATGTGGTGCCAGACTTGTGCAAAGAAGTCCGGGTCGTCGCAGTTGGGGCCGTACAACGCAGCAAGCGTCAGAGGCTGGGCCTGTAGGGTGCCGTGAAGGATTACGAAACGCCCCCCAGGGTCAGTGAGCACTTGAGAGGTCTGCCATGGGAGCCCTTTGCGCAGCAGTATGGACTCCCCCCGTGATTAGTTGGAGTAGAAGGAAGAGTGGATTTCACCCCAATGTCGGTAAAGGAGTCTAGAGGCGGTAGCCGGTAGAAGATGGGTCTCTTGTAGAAAACAGATGTCCACCTTGTGCCGAATGAGGTGGGCATGGACCAAACGTGCCTTGCGGTGGTCATTGAGCCCACGGACATTCCAGGTCCAAAGTGTGGTGTCAGTCATGGTGCTATGACAAGGGAAGTATTGTCCAAAAAAAGTAAGAAAGGGGGCAGGAACTGCGTGCAACTGTAGTGAGCGGTGCAGTGGATGATGAGGAAAGAAGGCAGTGTAATAACCATGGAATCAATCAGAAATACTACGAGGTCCCCAAGAGAAGGCAGTAATTTAAACAGTACATTCCCCTCAGCAGGCATCTGGGTAGCAGGGGAAAGGTACCTGGTCACGAAAAGGCCCGAATCGAGAGCCTGTGCTGAAGAGAACAACACAGCCTCATAGGGAGGCTGCAAACCCCAAACACCCAACCTCCCAAGCCCACCCCCAAAACAAAAACCCCCAGGAAGTACCACACCAACCCCCCAATCAGGCTGAGATACCACCCATACCCACCCCGGGGACCCACAACTAGGAAGGGAAAAGTCTGTGTCCGTAATGGGAATTATCCCGTGGGGGCATGGCGGCGCCCAGCATACGCCCCTGCCAGAAAGACAGGGTGGCCAAGCCGTTAGTGACAGCAGAAGCCAGGAATGAACATCAAGGAGTGAGGAGCACCACGCCAAATGCGAAGAAATGAACAGAGATGACCTAGGAGGCAACGTGAACCCAAAGGTCTCAATGCAAATTACGAGCCTGAGTGACAAACAGTGCAAATAGCATAACGTCGGAGCTAGATATCAGGTCAGTCATTATCACTAAGATTAGCATCAGCAGCTGCTTGGGAGTTGGCAGGCGAAGAGCGGTGTGACCTGTCAAGTTTTTTAGCAAACGCCAACGCCTCTCTTGGGTCCGGAAAGGTAAGAGTCTTGGAGCCTTGTTTAATGCGCAGTTTAGCCGGGTAAGCCAGTGAGTAGGAGATCTCGTGCTTCTGGAGGAGCCGTTTAGCCGGTAAGAACTCACGGCGTGCCGCCTGAACCGCGATGGTGTAGTCAGGGTAAAACGAAAGGGAGTTACCCTGGTGGCGAATTTCCCCCTTTTCTCTGGCCGCCCGAGGAATGGCATCACGGTCTCTAAAGTTCAACATTTGGGTTATGATGGGGCGTGCCGGCAGGCCAGGACCAGGACGAGGGCCGAGGGGACGGTGGGCCCGCTCAACAATGAAAACGGATGAAAGAACATCGCCAAAGAGCTCACGAGCCAATTGCTCCAAATAGTCCTCCATGCGAGAGATGTTGGTGGATTCGGGCACTCCTGTGATGCGAAGGTTGCTCCTACGGGAGCGCACCTCCAAATCCTCGTTCTTATTCCGGATGACATCTAGTATCTTGTCCATCTGTAGCAGTTTCTGGCGGTCTTGGGTGGCGGCGTCCTCCGCGTCAGACACCCTGGTCTCTACATGAAGAAGTCGGGCATCGTGCGAGTCAACCCAAGCCTTCACCGTGTCCAGGCGGGCCGACAGTTGGTCCAGCTGAGCCGCTACCCTGGTGACAGTGGACTTGACGTCCAGCATGATGGCCTTCAGATCCTCCTCACGAGACTGTGCCATTTCAGATGGAACCAGAGAGTCACCCCCGTCCGAGCCAGCACCCTCCTGGTGCGTCTGGCGGCGCTGGTCGAAGGTGATTTTAGGCTGCTAAAGGTCGGTTCTCACCATGGCAGGAGGATGCCGGCGAGAAGATCAGCCAGGCAGCGGAAGAGAGGCCACAGGTACGGGGAGAGGACCAATGTACCCAAGGGGCGGCAGACCGGCAGATGAGAAGGCGGAGGCTCAGGCCCGGCAGGCGGTTATGACGACGTGTAGAGGCAGGTTACAGGTAGGCAAGTTGTAGGAGAGGCGTGAAGACGGCAGGCGAC
This sequence comes from Calotriton arnoldi, assembly GCA_963921515.1. Lineage (NCBI taxonomy): Eukaryota > Metazoa > Chordata > Amphibia > Caudata > Salamandridae > Calotriton > Calotriton arnoldi. Next base: position 255,869 of record CAWUFW010012736.1, read on the forward strand.
AAGTCCAGCACCAGTTGGCCGCAGCGGATGGCCTGCTGACCCACCTATCCGGGGGCGGAGCGGCGAAGTCCGGCTTGTGAAGGGTGGGCCAGAACAGCGTGGCAGCAAACTATGTGGGCAGTGAGCAGGGCCGCCGGAGGAGCAGAGGGAGCAGCCGTGCCAGCCCAGCCGCAAGTGTTGTCAGGAGGGTGCAGGCCAAGGGGGGCGGCGGCACAGTGAGAACAGGAGGCACTACGCAGGGCCCGGGCGAAGAGGCCCACAAAAAGGCCAGCCAGGTGGACCGGGCTCAGGTCCGATTGGAATGCAGGGTCAGCACTATGCAGGTACCACCAGCCCAGGGCAGCAGCGGCAGCAAGATCCAGCAGAGGGCGGCTATGTAGTGCAGCACGATGGATCGCTCTTCGGCTGGGATCAGGGAGACGGCGGCCAAGTGCTGCCGACAAGGCACCGCGGCCGGCCTGGGCCCGGCAGGAGGGGCCGGCAAGCAGTGGATTTTGCTGGCGGCGCACGCTGGTAGCGGCGGCCGACGAAGAATCGGAGGGCGGATGCCCAGCGCTCAGATCGCCACAGGGGAGCACCCCGTCCGGGGGATCAGGCCACTGCAAAGATGGGGCCGATGTGTCCGTGAGGCCGACCCAGCAGCCGCTGCAGGATACCTCGGGGAGCCGGGGGCGGCACGTAGCGGGGGGTCAAGGGGAGCGCGTCGCCAGGCCCGATGGAAAAGGCCTGAGCGGCGGGCGCCTATGGATGGAGAAAGATGCCCGCGTGTGAGCGGGCTGGGCGGTACGACGAGTGCCCCCCCAGTCACGCCACAGTGCGCCCCCACGGCTGCGGCACTTACCGGCTCCGATGGGAGAGGAGGCGCAGCATAGAGCAGGGATCCAGTTCACGGTCAGGTGCAGGGAGTCGGCTCCGAGGGAGTCGGCTCCGAGGGAGCCGGGACGGCCGCGCCCGCCGCGGAGCCCAGGCCCAGGGCACACACAGCGGCGGATGCCGGCCCAGCGACGTCCCAGGAATGCAGGAGTGGGTTCAAGCCTCGCCCCAGGGTCAGGTGAGTGGCGATGGCGCGGCTTCGAGTGGCGGTGAGTAAGATGTCTGCAGGATAACGGATTTTTGGCTTGGCCGGCAGAGCCCACTCAAGGTGCGGCCATTTTGCAGCCGGCTCAGCCACACCCCCTGATCAAGTCCTAGTTTGATGTGATGACTCTTATGGACATTGTGAAAGGGAATGTGTTAAAAGCACAAACCAAACAAAAGTGTTAGTTTGATCAAAAGAGAGGAGTTAAGACTGTCCCAGTGGATGTGGGCGATGTAATCCGGGTTAAATCACCCGTTAATGTAAAGAAAGACTTGGACAAGTTTGGTGCACCGACCACTGTGATAAAGGTTGGAAGAAATGCTGTCTTAGTTGAAGGAGGAAAATGGTGGAATGTTATCATAATTGTCAAGGTGAAGAGGAAGGAAAATTACGAGAGAGTCCTGCTTAACCACAGAGCGGAAATTGCAAGTAATAAGGAAACTGAAGGTGTGGGTGACTCCAGAGAGCTTTTCGTTAGGAGAAGCTCTAGAACCAGTCATCCCCAATAGATATCATGTATAGGCCTGTGTAGAATATTGGTGCCACCTGGGTGAACATGCTTGTAAATATTTTGTTTTTTATAAAATTTGTTTTATTGTTGTTAATGAGGAAGGAGGATATGTAGTGTTTGTTTAGCACTGAATAGAGTTCTTTAAGCTTCTCCTGAATTCTATCCTAGCGATTCTAGTGTTAAGTAGTTGTATTCTGTTATGGAATGTTTGTATTCAAAGCACTGTGGGCAGTTGGAGCTGGTTGGGTGTAGCTGGCTGTGAAGTACCTGTCTGCCGTGTAGCCTTGATAATAATCAGGGATGTGGAATTCCTATAGCCAGACGCCCGGGACATATTGTTTGGGGTCAAGGGCAACACGTTTTCATGTGTATTTTGTCCTTGGGACAAGTAGGCCCCAACCCCCCTACAGCACAAACCCTTTGGCTGCCAGTTTACAGTACCACATTACGGATCAGGGAAGGGCATTGTCTACAGTTAAGGTAATATGTGTGTCCATGTGTTAATGCTGTTCAAACTTGTTTTTATGGTTCATTAACGCAAAGCCTTTATTATTAGGGTGTGCACTAAAAGTAAATGTTGTAAGCTCTGCCTGCACTACCTACGGTGGTTCCAGTATAAATGTGTACACACGTTTTCAAAGTTTAGTAATAGGCTATGTATAATGCTCCCAGAATGCTCTCTGATTATATGCAAATATTTGCAGAAGCTTGAAAGCAAGATTGATGATTCTTTGCTTTAAAAATAAAATGTTCATAAGGGGGCGCTAGGTGGCGCACGATCAAGATGGCTGCACTCCAGTGAGGCTCTAGCTGCTTGGCGGCATGATCCGACATTTATCCTGCTCACAGCTACTACATTAACTTCCAAATACTTGCCGATTGCTGACAACCCTCTTGGCAAGCGCCGACCTTAATTCCAGCTGAAACTAACATTCCCTGACGCACTCGCGCCCTGCTGAGTTCCCGGCGCGGTGACTGCGATGTGCACTGCTGGAGACGTGGCTGGTCTACGCTGTTACGCGAGCCCCGGGGATTCCACGTGGTGACTGGGCCCGAACATATACGGCGATCGGAGAGGTAGCGTCTGTCGCTAATCAGGAGCGGAAGTGGCGCCGTACAAATTGGATCTCCACTGCCCAAACATAAAGAGAAAGCAGTACTGCGGTAAGTGGGATGAGCCGGCGCTGAATGCTTGGGAGCAATACCGTTCTAGTTTCCCCCCGCGTGCCTCGCGTTGACACCGGCCCTTGCTGTGACGGGAGGGCTACTTTCTGCCAACCTTCATTGCAGGCACGAACACTCCCTTGGAGGGCTACCCTGTTTGTGCAGAGACACCAAATTCGAGCGCATTGAGCCCGTTTCAGTTACAAGCTGTGCGCAGTGAAACATTGGGACTTCCACTGCTGGCAATTACTAAGCAAATCTGATTGACCTCATAAAAGGCCCTTTCCATATAACCACTTCAGTGGGCCATACTGAACTAAAGCGGTGGATTGATTTACACATCTGCGCATCATGCGCTCGGTTGGAAATTTATCTAACAGTGGCATAGTCAGATCCCATTGCTACTGGCTTGGTGTTCATACTTGCGGCACGGGTTCAAGATTAAGGCAGCTAACCGCCTCGCCGAGGGGAATGATCCTGGGCATCTCTGCGACACTGGTGTGAAATCGGAGCAGGACAACACGGCATATCCATAGAGGAGTACTCGGGACTGACCTGCTCCTGCGCACACTGATGCATATCTCACAGCAGTGGCACATACTGTCTAGCTTCTCCCTGGATTGATCTGCCTGCGCCATATCGCAACCGTTCGGAAATGGGGAAGACGGACGGCAAACAGTCCAAGCTTCTCTTTGAAGCCAAAAAAACCACCACACGCGCCAGTTCAGATGATCAAGAGCAGGCCAATGTGAAACGCGCGCAGGAGCCATCGACTGCTCAAGAAGACGACGTGAAAAGTCTACTGCTTGCCATGCAACATAGCCTCTCCTCCATTGAGAGCAAGATGGACTCCATGAACAATCATATGGACTCTATAGTCCTCAAGCTAGACAAACATGACGAAAGAATTAAGGAGACGGATATCAGATAATGAAGACGCCACGACACAAATGAGGCAGCAGGTTGCACAGATGGACAAGCTCCTTAAAGTAATTGCCGCAAAAAATGAAGATTTAGAAGCGCGCAGCAGGCGCAACAACATACGTGTCATTGGGATTCCAGAAAGTACAAATACGGACGCATGGAAGATTTCATTGAACGCCTATTGCGGGGAACGTTTGGCGCTGAAGCCTTCTCCTCTCAGATGATAGTTGAAAGGGCACATCGCTCGCTGGGCCCTAGGCCTACTCCAGGAAGCAATCCCCGCCCGATCATAGCCTGACTACTCAATTTTCGAGATCGGGATGTTGCTTTGAAACTGGCCAGGGAGAGGAGGAATCCGCACTTCGGCACCGAATTCACCATATACCCTTATTTTACAGCCGCAGTGCAAGAGGCGAGACGTAAATTTCTACCTGCCAAACAGAAGCTTCGCAAGGCTCAAATTGACTACGCTCTAATGTATCCGGCGCGCCTGCGGGTTACCCATCAGGGTAAACAACACTTTTCCCTCAATGGGCAACAGGTGGATGACTTCCTCAAGAACATCAAAAGGCAACTTTCACAACAAGAAGCGAAAGAGCGACCATCCAGATCTACATCCCCGACGTCGGACTGAAATCTTGAGACAATAAATCTTGCACTCTGACGTGGTTCAACAAAGGTTGGTTTGCAGGATTACCCCTTCTCCGCCCTCTAGTTTCGGTCGATCGTGTGAATGCGGCTTGTCTCCCACAGGGAGGAGTGCAATATGCATCACTTGAAGATGAACGTTATCATGAGACTGGAGACAGATAAGTGACATTGGCACCAAAAATGTGAGGGGTTGTGGGTATGGTACAAAATGGGACAGTGACATGGACTATGCCAAGCACCCCTTTCTCCTCCTCCCCACCCTACTGGGAGGCTATCCCAGCATCTGTTGGAGAAGGGAGAATCGTCTGCCCTCTGTTCCCCCAAACAGTTTAGGGTATTTTATACGGACTGTAATGGAGTGGGTTGGTTGGGTTTTGGGTGGGCAGCAACATGCCGGCACGATTGGGGTGCTGTTGTGGGCGGGGGTGGGTTGGGGAACGTTGTATATATCCAAGCTAATGATTCTACGAAACAGGTAGTCTTGCGATTACATACACAGAGATACATGTGCAATATTAGGTCCAGAACACACCACGATACATTCAGGTCGTTGATCTATGGCCCCATCAACGGAGGTCCTAAAAATACACCTAACATGGAATGTTAGAGGTCTGGGGGATCCCCGGAAACGCAGGCAAATACTGGCATACCTGGATAGGCATCACATTCACATTGCCATGCTACAGGAGACACATTTCGAACCACGCCACACTCGCGTATTCACCAGTAAATGGGCTGCAGATAGTTTTCTCCTCGTACTCCACATACTCTAGAGGTACGGTGATTCTTATTAAAAAGAATACTCCATTTATCCTGGGAGGGACGAGTCATGACTCGCAAGGGAGGAGTTGCATGGCTTGGGGCAGGCTGGGATTGCAGTCTGTTACGCTAGTATGCTGTTATGGGCCGAACGTCGACGACCCAAATATTTCACCACTCTGTGGGGACAAATCCTCAAGGTAGGATCCACACACATTATATGGGGAGGGGATTTTAACACCGCATTTAACCCCACCAATGACAGATCCAACCCTCTCCCCCATCACTACACAAGAACACATGACATATTGGCTGACATGCTCTCTGATCATGGTCTTCTGGATGCGTGGAGACACGTTCATCCTATTGAGAGGGAAGGCACACACCATACAACGATGCACTCAACTTGGGCTCGACTAGACTACTGGGTGGTTTCCCGAGGGGTGGGCCCATGGATACTTCATGCAGAGCACCTGGCCAAAACTTACTCTGATCATGCACTGGTTCGCCTGACGGTTCTCTCTCCCCCTCCTCTGCTTCGACCGCTTTTCCTAGGAGCTGGAAGCATATGCCAGAGGCACTATTGGACACTGCCTTCAGGTCGGAACTGGGATTAGAAATCACTGAATTCTTCCAGAGAAACATAGGATCAGTCACACATATGGGCACGATTTGGGAGGCCTTTAAGGTCACAATGCGGGGCTCCTGCATGGCCAAAAGCTTTGGTGTCTTACGAGACATCAGACAAAGTTTGCGAAAACTTGAGGGAGAATTAAAGCAGTTGGAAGGCGAAATGTGGCTCAACACAAATGGGGTACATCAGGTGACATTCAGGGATAAACTCTCGGAATACAAAGATACCGCCGAGAGAGAGAGAGACGCTTCAGGGGGAAATACTTTGTAGCGCGTAAATACGGGGAGGGTGCGCGACCAGGCAGTGCTCTGGCGATGGAAGTTCGCACACCTTGCTTCTCCAATCGCGTATTAGAAATTTGGGATGGTGATGGGACACGGTATAGAGACAGTCACGATATCCTTAATGTTTTTTCCTCGTTCTAAACCGACCTATATAGCACTCGTAGAAAACAACCACCTGATCTATCTAATTATTTGAAGGATATAGCTCTTGGCTGGTTGGGAGACGCTCAGAGAGAATTCCTAGCTGCGCCCCTCGAAAGTGATGAGATATGAGCTGCAATTATGCAGATGAAGTCAGGGAAGGCCCCGGGATCCGATGGTCTTCCTATCGATTTCTATAAAACGTACATTGACCAATTGATCCCTATACTGAAAGAGGTCTATGAAGAGGCTCAAGAAGTAGGGGTCCTCCCGGGCTCTATGAGAGGTTCTCATTACATCTCTTCTGAAGCCCGGTAAACCTGCGGATACATGCAATTCCTATCGCCCTTTATCTCTGATTAACAATGATGCAAAAATTCTCGCTAAAATATTGGCAAACCGGCTAAGCTTGTTAATGGAGAAATTAGTCTTGCCGGATCAGGCCGGTTTCATTCCAGGGAGGGCGACTTCGCATAACCTTCGTACTCTCTTATCTATTTTACAAAATGTCGACCCGCAGCTGGCCCTAGTGGCAGTCTTTTCAGACGCCACGAAAGCCTTCGATTCAGTTGAATGGGATTATCCATTTGTCATACTGCAATGCTTGGGGATTCCTAAAGGATTCCTGTCATGGATACGCCTTTTATACACCTCCCCGGAAGCTAAGGTTCTAATCAATGGTCACACTTCCCTCCCCTTTCCCATCACGCGGGGCACCAGACAGGGGTGCCACCTCTCCCCCATACTCACCGTGCTTACGATTGAACCCCTTGCGGCCAAAATCAGGCAGCATCACCAAGATAAAGCACTGCGCTGTCAGTTACGCCCAATACTCATTTCATTATACGCAGACAATATCACCTTGCATATTAGGGATCCCCAACAGAATCTCAATCCGATATTGCGTGAATTTGTGCGGTTTGGGGGGCTCTCTGGAATGCACATAAATTTGACGAAATCTCAGATTTTTCCACTCACTTCCTCTGCGATAGCATTCACTCCGGATTTCCCAATAGAATGGTGTAATATGGAGGTGAAATATCTAGGGATATACATCACTACTGATCGTGCTGAACTGATGCGTCTCAACTACGGCAGGGCATTGGAGAGCATCACAAGTAGCGTCACGAGATGGATCGCACTCCACTATCTATGGCAGGGCGCACTTCACTTATTAAGATGATTATTCTCCCCAGACTTTTGTATCTTTTCTTAAACATCCCATATGACCCAGGTAGACACTTCTTCTCTGCATTGCGCACGGAGCTAATACGGCTAACTTGGGGTGGCAAACAACCCAGGCTGAAGTGGGAGACGCTCACCAGGCCCTACTCCCAAGGAGGGTTTGATGTCCCTAATTTAGAACTGTACTACATTTGCACACAGGCTCATTATGCACACTATTGGTTTCATCCTCCTAAATGCATGCCGCAAGTGGCGACAGAGCAATGGCTAGCGGATCCCGTTCCACTGGAAGGTGCCGTCCTGAGCACGACTACACCTCGTGAAGCGGACCCGACATCGGTTACATGCACGGTGAAAGCATGGCAGCGCATTGCCAGACGTATGCAAGCACCTATGCTTTACTCATCTTTACTTCCCTTGGTGTATCACCCAAAGATGCCAGTATTACCAGAACGGGCTTTTAAAAAGACTAAAGCTAAGTTCAATATTACTTGTTGGGGGGACCTTTATTTAAATGGAAAGTTCCGCACTTTACAGCAGATGTTTCCTAAAAAGACACCCTCTCCCATGGACATTTTTCTATATGTCAGATTGAGACAAGGTATAAAAGAATATACACCTGCATATCCACAAGAACGACAGGATGTCCCCCCACTACATACAATATTGCGTTGTGACACTGCCTCACATGTGATATCTACATTATATCATGGTGTATATATACTAGTCAGACCCCAGCTCCGTGCACTGCGAGAGACAGGTGGACTACAGACATTGGACAGGAAATAACTGACAAACAATGGGTCTACTGTTGTACCCAGACAGAACAAATATCCTCTAGTAGTCGCTTACGCATCACGCATTATAAATTCTTGCACCGCACTTACTACACCCCTGTCAAAATGTACAGGTATAAACTGCGCGATAATGATAAATGTGACCGATGTGGAATGGAGACTCTGACTTTCTGCACCTTGCTTGGGAATGCAGCACTGTATAGGAATACTGGCGACAGGTGTTTTTAGCATTAGAGCAGATGGCATCACTTCAACTTCAGGCTTTGCCCCTGCTGGCTTTGCTAGGATACACGGAGAATTTAGATGTGGCATATCGACGATTTGTGTCTCTTGGACTTTTCTTGGCCAAGCGGAGAATATCATGTAGATGGGGACGGGACAGGGCACCCAAGTTTAAGGATTGGATCAGAGATATGATCTTTTGGCAGGATCAAACATTTACATATGCTGAACTCCTCCCTTTAGCTTCGCGCCCTAGGGTTATATGGGACCCCCTTAAAGCATATTTACTCACACACCCTATTGACACCATGAGCAATGCACACGCGCCTTGATGCAAGCAGGGCGCGCATGGCCCAAGTATTAATAAGCTACACGGCACGCACACAGTGGATCAGAAGTATACAATTTCAGTTCAAACAGACACGCTGGTAGATTGTAATTGGACGTTTATTGTATGAGACCAAGGTTAAATTGACTAATGTCCTCCATAAGTTACGGACGCTGCCATGTATTTTCATGTTGTCATACAAAATGTATAAGCATGTATCTACCCATGTAATGTATGTACTGTGCTGGGTTTATGCTTAATAAAATAAGTACATTTAAAAAATAAAAAATAAATGTTCACAAAAAAATGCAAGTCGGGGGAAAAAAAAACATTTTGCTAAACTACTGTAAGATTTTAGGTACCATATCTTTGCAGCATCATTTAGTAACATGTTGATGTATGCTTGTATTTCCCAAAAATATTCATAAAGGATAGATAATCAGTGTAACCAGTTTAAATACGAATATGGGAAACAAAAACAAACCAGCATTGGCAAAGCCAGTTGGTCTGAAATTGGTGGTCAGCCTTTTGGTTTTGTTAATGCATGACTTGTTTAGGCATGGTTTTTGTAAAACCTTATCGGTGTGGGAGCTGCTGGGCCCTCACCATTCTAACAAGCATTGGCAAAAGCAAAAATTGTTTTTGGTTTCAAAAAGCACACATTGCCACAGCAGTTCCGGGCCATGAACAAAACTACTTTGTGTGCCGATATGCTCCTTGTAAAAGAGCAGAATACTGTCACTCACAGTGAAGCTAGCTGATAGACAGAGAGAGAGAGAGAGACAACATTTTATTAAACACAAGGTCATGGTTAACACCAGGCCTAATTAGAGTCCCAATTATTAAAGAAAGTCTCAAAAGTGCATCCATGGTATATATCCTTGCAATAAGTGCATATATACAGTTTCCGTGAATTCACAAGCATTTACAGAAGTAGGCCTAGAAATAGTACTCCTAGAAAATATTTGTGAACTGCATTTTAGCATGAGCAAATGTGCATGCGTAGATTTGCTCGTGTGAAAATCTGAATGTTTCAAGTTCACTTTTCCTCCAACCACTTTTTTCCCAACCCTGGAAAACGTTTTATGTCTGCCACTGTCAGGAGTAAATGTCCAACCTTTTTCAGTATGGGAAAAGATTAGAAACGAGTTGGTGAAAACCCTTAAAATATGCAAGTTAGTAGGTTTGCACAGACTCAAAAGGGCATTCCAATCCTTGAACTATTGCTTACCACTACCTTCAGCCCCAGAATGTAGACCTGCAGAAACGTAGCAACATAAGGGAATTGCTAGTATTCAAACCCTACTATGGTACGAGCCCTGGCATAATTAGAGAGGCTATATCAGAACTCTTATATAATGAGATTGCTGCCGTAATTTGTCGCAGCATTACATATATATTTGACAAGGACAAGGGAACCCAAATAAAGTCTGCCAGGGACCTTGGGAAATAGTACTTTTCTAGAGAACAGTGGTCCCATGGAACTATCTAGTATGAACAGAATGAATATAGACTCAATCAGTTCTATATTGATAACGACTTATCCAGCCGGACAGAGGTCTACTTTAATGTTTGTAGTTAACAGAGTAAAAACTTTTTCAGAACCAAGAATAAGAGTAAGCGGGACACAGGCCTGTGCCCTCACTACACATACATAGAACACATACAATGTGACAGCAAAACAAAACAAAAGGCTCAGGCACGGCTGTCGATTTGTCATATATGGCAATAACACATAGGGCCAACAAATCGTCTTTTTACACCCTTACACAATAAATAACACATTTAGGGAGTGTATAGGGTGTGATAGGTGTCGACGGCGTTTCGATCCATACAGTAGGTACAAGGATCATCATCAGGACTTAACATAAGCATGCCTGAAATTTAAATTTTAAAAAGCCTGTAACAACATAAAACAAATAGGGATGAAGGAGGGAAAAAGTTAGTTAGTTAGGGGAAGCAACATAAGCAGTAAATTAATCTAGTACAAATTAATTAAGCTATGCAGATGAATATCAGCACCTGTGGGAATTAATAATACATAACAGTATTACGTTATAGTGAATAACAGTATAACAGGTAGAATGCCACTCTGGATTAAGGATACAAGAAGGCTGTTGCACGGTCCTGTGAAGGGAGATCATAGTGCAAGTGAAAAGGAAGAAATAGAGGTGAGTCATATGAATGATGTGCGTGTGCTCAATAGTGGATGGAACAAGGAACATAAGAGTTAATTTAATCTAGTTCGATTAATTCAATTGGCCATGCAGATGATTATTAGCATAACGTTATAGTGAATAACAGTAGAACAGGAAGAGTGCCACTCTGAATTAAGGATACAAGAAGGCTGTAGCACGGACCTGTGAGAGAAAAGGAAGGAATAGAGGTGAGCCTATGGAGGTCGCATAAAAGATGTGCGTGTACTTGAAGGAACAAGGATCACCTGACAGGGGGAGAAGATGTCCCATCCTGCAATTGCGCGGGACCTGTAAGGGAAAGGGCGGAGATGACGGGTGGGAGCCGGAGGAGAGAAGAGACAACGTGAGCAAAAGGGATTAAGGCTTACCAGTCTCCGTGTCAGAACCACGATGCGGTTCGATTTCCTGCAAAAAGGAAGGAGGGAGTAAGGGGAGGGCAGAAAGGAGGAAAGGCCACGGTGCGGTTCAGAAGGAGCCAGAGAGGGGACCTACCGATGGTAAACGCGTGCAGCGACGGGCGTAATGTAGATAATTCCTCGTGCTGAACCCGCCGATATAGGGCAACCAGTGGTACCTATGGGGGAGGGAAGTCAGGTCAGTGGCCAGAACCGTAGTAAGGCATGGGTGGGCAACCAGGGGCAATAGAGGAGTCTTACCTCAATGGGAATCTCACAGGAGGGTGTGCGCGCCGGAGGCCGGACAGCTAATGAGGGATTGCAGGAGTCGTAGAAGGAAGGGTTTAAGGAGCGTGCGATTGGTGGAGGAGAGGTCAGATGACCAAGGATAGAAATGAAAGGAGGACAAGGACCAATACGTGGCAGACATATTGGAGTGGTGCAATTGGCATCTGATGAGAGCGAAGAAGGACTCCATGCATAGTGGTCAAGTCAACCTATTACAGGGAAGAACAAGGAATTAATCAGGCTATTAGACAGTTAAAGCCACCCATATGGGAATTGTGCAGTGAGCAGTGGTGGCGACGGAAGGAGGACTCAGTAATTCAACCAGCATGTGTGAGTTACTATATAGGAGTGGGTACAGTTAGTTTAAACAAGAGTAGTCCAATCTTCAAGTCTGTTTAAGCCTGTATGCAGGCTGTTGGTCTTAAAAATCCATTTTAATTCTTCTTTGTCCAGTAATTTCGAGATATCTCCTCCTCTTGGAGGTGGTTTAATCACGCTTATCACAGTCCAGCGTATATCATTCTCGTTGTGGTGTGCTTCCTCAAAGTGCTCAACGAGTGGTGCATTAGGGGTCTTACATCTTACTCTGCTGCGATGCTGGCATATCCTTACGCGTATCTTTTGAGTTGTTTGGCCTATATAGATTTTCTTACAGGGGCATAATATGGCATAAACAACATTAGGCGTGTTACAATTCGAGAAGGAATGTAGAGTGATCTTGGTTTTCTCAAATACAAATTCCTTACATTCAATGCTGTAGTCACATACGCTACAATTGCCACATTTAGCATGCCCAACCAAAGGTGCGAGTCCCCAATATTCATTAAGATTACCCAGGGATTTAGTATTAGGGAGGGCGGCCCGGACTAGCTGGTCTTTAATGTTTTTGTTCTTTTTAAATGCGAACAAAGGTCGTTCCAAATTGAGTGAGCCGGCATTGAGTACCTCCCAATTTTTTATGATAGTCTTGCGTACATTGTTGGAGATGGGAGAGAAAGTAGTAACACAAACTAAGCGGTTCTGGGGAGTCTTTTCTTTTGGTTCAAGAAGGACGTCGCGTGGGCAATACCAAGCTCTTTTCATGGCATTGCGAACCAACCTGCGAGGGTAGCCTCTACTGGTAAGCTTGTTGCTAAGTATTTTAGCCTCTTGGAAGTAATTCTCTTTGAGTGAGCAGTTTCTCCTAATTCTAAGAAATTGGGAGTAGGGTAATGAGTCTCGAAGGGCTCGTGGATGGTGGCTATCATATCTCAGCAGTGTGTTCCGCTCAGTCGGTTTGCGGAACAGACTGGTGATAAGGATTCCTTCCCTGTGAATTATGTTAAGGTCCAGGAAAGGGATAGATTCTTTATTTTGGGTCAATGTAAATTTAAGGCCACCACAGTTATTATTGAGCCAGTGCAAGAAATGGTTAAGAGTCCCCTCACTACTTTTCCAGATCATGAAGATATCATCAATATATCTTTTCCATTTAACAATGCCTTCGTAGAAGGGATTGAGTGGTGTAAGGATTTTAGTTTGTTCTAGGGAGTCCATATACAGAATGGCTAAGTTGGGGGCAAAAACGGCCCCCATCGAAGTGCCCTTCACTTGTTGGTAATACTGGTCTTCAAATAGGAAGAAATTCCGCGTAAGACTAATCTCTAGCAATTGGAGTATAAAAAGAGTGGGGACCGCATGTGGCCGCGGGCGGGTATTGAGGAAAGTCTCCATAACCTTTAATGAAGCAGTTTGTGGAATATTTGTGTACAGGGACTCTACGTCCAGAGTACACAAAAATTCAAGATTGGGATCGAAGGGGTGGTTTTCGATAATGTTAATCATAGACATACTGTCGCGGATATAACAATCAGTTAGTGGCACAAAATCTTTGATGAAGAAATTAATATACCGCCTAGTGGCTCCAAAATTGAGCCACAACCGGAAACAATGGGACGGCCAGGTGGATTGTACTGGTTTTTATGTACCTTGGGTAGGGTATAGATAACAGGTGTGCGAGGTGTTTTGATGTTTAAAAATTGGTGTTCTTGTTTACTGAGGAAACCTTGGTCTAATCCCATATTAGTTACTTCTAGAATCAGGTTCTGTAGTTCTCTAGTGGGGTTAGTAGGTAGTTTACAATAATGGTCAGTATTTGCCAGTTGCTTGTGAATTTCGCTTTTGTATGCATCAAGTTCTTGTAGAACAATACCTCCTCCTTTGTCGGCAGGTTTAATAATTAATTTATCATTTTGCCGTAGGTTAGCAATGGCTGTTTTTTCATCAAGGGTAATATTGAAGGGAATAAAACGACGTGTATTCTCCAAAAGTGAGATTTCCTTAAGGACAAGTTTCTCGAATATGAGGATCTCACTGGGGATCATGTTGGGGGATGGTGAGAAGGTAGATGGTGGACGTAATGGAGTATTGGCTATCTTGGGAGTGAATGGATTTAACAAAAAATAGCTATGTAGCCTAATTTTTCGAAAGAACCGTAAGAGTTCAGTCTTAAGGTCTAGATAGTCTGGAAAGGTGGTAGGTACAAAGGAAAGGCCTTTACTTAATATTGATTGTTCAGGATCAGTCAATCGGTGGGTCGAGAGGTTGAAGATGGGGACAATGAGGTTTTTATCTGTTTGTTCGGTTGCCATTGTACTGGTCACCATTGGTAGTATTTCGAGCGAGTTTACATGGCACAAAAGGGACAAGTGGATTTTGTTACAGGACAAGTAGATTTACGAAGCAACCTGCCCCATGGACAAGTAGATATTTTATTAAATTCCACATCCCTGAATAATAAACCTACTTAAATCAACGGTCCAGCCTCATTACTACAAATGCCTAAAACCGTCTTGATGCCAAACCCAAGATAAAAAAATAAAACATAGCCCTTGTGTTTCCTTTAATGCAATTTGATGATTTGAGTCATTGAGTAGAGTAAAACAATAACTGCAAAAATGTAACTAGAAAGAAGGGCCACCAACCATTGTAGTTCTTCCAGATACATTGAAAGATAATCATACATGGTGTTATTTGTTAGAAATAGCACAAGCACATTGGCCTTTTTTTGTTTCTTGGCCCTATGTTTCCCTCCTCTCTGTTTTAACAAAAGAAATTCCTGTTTGTAATTCTGTTAAACTGTAACACAAGACCAAGTTACTTTGGAATTGTAAAAAGTATCGATATATAAAAGTTTAATTGTAGTTTTCAACGATTTCTTGTGCATGACAATATGTTGCTCTTTTTATGTGGGTGACAACCTGGGCGGAAACAGGGTGTCTTCCCTGTATAGATGATACAGGTGGCCAGGTACAGCTGAAAAGGGCCATGGGGTGGCTAACTGCAGATCTTCCTCATTGGTGGCCTGGCCAAGCACTGCTGCATGGGGCAAATAGCTAACTTTTTTTTAAAGAAAGCTTTATAGTTTCTTTAAAACTATATATTTACCAAAGTTCACAGATCCGCCATTTGCGTTTCTGTATTTGTCAACTATTCGAATAACATAACCATGTGCTCTGTTGCAGTTGTTGGAGGCGTAATACCTTTGCTTCATCTTTAGCATAGGTTCCTAAAAATTGTGAAGGACACTAAGAGGTTACCCATGCACAACCAACATCAAAATGTGGTTTGAAAAAACATTTCCTCTAAAAGCGCATGACTGTTTGTTTGTCAATGGTTCTTTACATCTGGAAAGCACTGTATAGTGAAGTCACAAATCATCTCAGAAGGTGAGCAGGGAATGTAGATGATGGAAGAGAAGTACTAGGAACAGGATTTGTTTCCTGAAGTTATACCAAGCATTCCTGTACTTGTTTATATGCAGCTTGAGTAGAGACTGAGTTGCTAAATAGAGCAGTCTGTATTATGTTGTCAAAGTAGCGTAAAAGCCTTGAAGCACATGTTAGCAGATTGTGACTGTCAGGGTTTTCTGGTATGTTAATTTTGAAAAATGTCCGTCCTAAATCCATAAAGCCTCCTTTTTCTAACTTAATGATATTTATACAGCCCATAAAATTGTCTGTAGTCTAAAGCTCTCAAATTTTAAATCCAGTTGTTTCATGATACGTTCTAAGGTTGTCGCATCCTAACTGACAATGAAACCCCAATAGTGTGTATCGCTGGTGTGTACCCACTTGTTCGTAAGGAATGGTGGGTGTGTGAGGACTCATTTTATTCATACTCCATATGGGGATGCCTTGAACCAGTGTATAATGAAATTTAACTTGTGATTTAGCTCAGATTTCTTTAGCGATCGCGATATTGTCTTGCTCACTTTCATAGGTAAGGGCAAAGGTTAAATAATTGATTTTTATCTTGTTTTCTTCACACATTGTCACATTCATTCAGAACTCCTATATTGTTCCGACTCTAAGTGACCATAATTCAAATGTTTTAGTATTGTTCTGTCCTCCTTTAAACCCACAAAGGCATAATTATCCCTTTGCCCTTCCCAATACAAGGGCATTTAACTTAAATGGAATAAAGTGGACCCTAACAAATTTTTATATATACTGATCTCTAAACTCTATGATAATTTCATAACCTGTTTGTCTGATGAGCCTAACCTGGGTCAGGTTGTAGAGGGGTTCCAGAGAATTTGTCAGCATGTCCTACCTTTTGACAGGCCGATTGCCCTTCAAATGGTTCAGCTACAGCTGCACTTCTGTTTTAAAACAGCTGAAGCAGGCTTTAAAGACATCCCCCCGGGATATGGCTCTAGTTAAATCTCTAAGGGATTTGTACAAAGTTACGTTGGAGGCCATAAAAGAGGAAATTAGAAAGCGGGCCTGGGATGATCTCCAAAAGCCACTGCCATTAGGGACTCAAGGGCATTCTGGGAGGTTCTTAATAGACATATTTTCTTTTCTGATCATAGTAAACCTAAATTAGAATGTCTTATCCATCCTGATGAATGGGTTGCACATTTTTCTAATATCTCCAGTGATGAGGATATTTTTCAACACACAGCGGCAGCAGCCTTAACTCAAAACAGTACAGACATGCTTGCTTCAATTAACGCTACTGATACCAATGCAGTCTCCAGAGCCTTTATAAAATCATCTTCAGGGAAGGCACTAGGTCTGTATGGGGTCCCTGCGGATGTCTTCAGACAGAACCCTTTACTTTGGGCGCCCCTGTTGACTAATGTTTTCCAAAAAGCGGTTGGTGGAGATAACTCAAGCACTTGGAAGGAATCCATAATGGTACCTATTTTTAACAAAGGGAGTAGGAACCAACCCTCTTCTTACAGGCCCATTTCTTCAATTCCTCGATTTAAGATCTTATGGCGGGACATTCTCCAACACTTAGAGGACTGGGCCCTGGATAACATGTTTTTTCCGAGTCTCAGTATGGTTTCTGCCCAGGAGTAGGAACCATTGAACAAACACTGAATCTATTAATGATCGGGGGTAAATATGTCCAGGCCAGAGGCAGGGCACTCCATATGGCCTTTATGGACCTGTGGAGTGCCTTTGACCTAGTGGACAGGGACAAGCTATGGATGATGAAGGCTGCCCTGGCTGACCTACTAAAATGCTTGCATTGGGGCACTACAGTGCGGGTGCGTTATAATGTAAATGGAGATTGCACCCGTGCTTTTAGCTCCAACAAGGGTGAAAGGCAGGGTTGCATATTAGCTCAATTTTTATATCTTTTTTTATATTAATGCCCCGAAAAAGGAGTTAGTGGCAAGAAGGAAAGACCTCCCTAGATTTGGTTCCTGCGTCGTCCCGGTTTTATTATACACGGACAACACAGTTTTAATTGCCCGTACAGCAAATGGGCTCCAGCTTTTGCTGGATATTTTTTGATTTTATGGGTTGGGGGGGGGGAGGAGGGGGGGCCTCTGAAAATTAATCATAAGTCTTTTATCATGACTAGTGGTCCAAAGAAAACGCTGTCCCGCTCCCATCACATCGCAGGGATCCCCATAGCTAAAGTAACAAATGTAATTACTTGAGGTTTTTGATATCTTCAGATTTTTGCTGGGGTCACATTTTGTCCTAGGAAGCGGGTAAATTCGAGGGGGCAATTGATGCAATTTTTAGATTTTCAAAAAGATTTGGACATAAACCCATTAGAGAGCTTATTTATCTCTATAAGAGTAAGTGTATTTCCCAGGGGACTTATGGGGCTGGCGCCAGGGGCTACTGGAAACAATGGAAAATCAATTCCTCTGCAGGTTACTTGCCGTGCCGAGGAGCAAAGCAACTTTTATTACTCATTTGGAAGTTGGATTGGCATTTTTGGAGGATCTAGTTCAGGTTGCCCCGCTGTTGCTATGGTTAAAGATCTGGCACTTGCTCTATACAGCAGTCAGTCAAATAATTCTTGCAGACTGTCTTAAATTAGATCATGCAACCGCAATCTCTTGGCTCGCTTATGTCCAAAAGACTTTCACAACTATAGGACTGTCTGAGTTCTTTCACAGTTGCACCCAAGCCCACTTCAACCGAGACATCTTGATGTTCCATTGTAATAATCCGACGTAAACAGGCATACTAGTTTTATAGAATCTAGGTACTACTGGTTGTTTTTTTGCTGTGCCTCGGTTTGAGGAGCTGAGACTAGTCATGAAAACAGTTCAACAATCCTTTAATTAAAACAGAAATAGATCTTTCTTTTATGACTGAATGGACATGTGGGCCTTAGGGCTCTTTAAAGCCCCCCTGCCTACACATAGTCCAAATTCTGGAAAGAACTAAGAAATTGAAATAAAAAAGATACAACTTGCACCAAAAATTTAAATGATAATAAAAAACGGAAAATAACAAAGTAAAATAATTAAAAATGAAACGGTCAAAATCCTTAGTCTCTCAATCAGGCGCCAGTCTTAAAACTTCATGTACTTGTATTGACTGACAACTTTGTACAAAATATAGCCCCCTCTCCCCTCCACAAAAAATCGGTGCCCTTATCCCTCTTTTTTAAATAACAAATAGGAATGCCGGTGGGGGTGAGTTTATCCTCTTCATTTTTTAACTGCATTAAATAATACATCCACTTTTTATAAAACACCCATACACCTTTCACTTTTCCAATCATACATTATAGTTAGAGTATTACCCCTTGATATCTTAATTCACCTTTCCACAACCCACCTTTAAATTAGCCACCTCATTCCATAAAACATTTTACTATAATCGCAAATATTTTGGAAAAGCGAAGATGTTAAAAAGAACCTGAACGATTTGCAATCTTTTTTTTTTTTAAACTTTTTTTTACTTTCATTCTTTTCAAAACTGGTTCTGCGATCCTTTGATTTTAACGGATTAAACTTGCATTGCTTAATATAGACAACTACATGGGAAATATCAGGGCTCGAAAAATACACTCGCCCGCTCGCATTTGCGAGCTAAATTTAATGAGGGCGAGCTATTTTTAGGTCCTACTCACCAAAATACAAACTAGCTTTTGTCCTCTGTCTCTGAAAGCGGAGCAAATGTGACAAGATAAGATTTAAAGGCATTTTTATTGCTCAAAAAGTGATTGAGCAATAAAGATGCCTTTAAATCTTGTTATCTTGTCACATTTGCTCCGCTTTCAGAGACGGAGGTCAAGTAGGTTGCAGTTAGGTCGAGGAGATTTTTCAAGGTACTAGACCTGCAGGACAAGTACCGTTTTAAAGATTTTTCGAGCCCTGAATATGAAAGTTTTGTTGGTAGCAGAAGAAAATTACTTTCATAACATAGCGTTCTAGAAGATAATGGGGAACAAATGAGAAATATAGGTACACTGGCAACTGAATCTTTTCGTTTTTTATCTTATGTGTTGCAGTGATGAAGCAATGAGAAAAGCTGGCGTGGCGCACAACAAATCCAGCAAAGATATGGAGGGCCATGTCTTCCAGAAAGCAAAGACCAGGGTAAGATGGCGTAACATTGATGACTGGTGTTTTTCTGCAGGAGTAAATCAGGCCTGAAAGGCAGAGCTTTGCTATCATCCTTTGTTATAAGTGGATCATAAGTATTGATAAGGTGGTTGAGCAGAGGCTAGATTTGGCCTCTTTTACAGTTTTCATTTATCACTTCCCTCTTTTCTGCTACATAGTTATTTTCACTCCCTCCCATCCCTTACAGCTCATCCATTTGTGAGGTTAAGTAGAATGTATATAATACCTTACCCATAAGAGTGGGTATTTTCACATGTGAATTCATTTTTCAAAATATTATTAAGTGTTGCGTTTTTTTTGGTTGGAATTTTGATTTTTAGCATTCCCAACTTAATAATACAGAACTGAAAAAGGACACTCAAGGATTCTTTATTTGACTCTTGGTGTACTGTAATCCTGGCAGCATGTTATTGTTGATGTACCAGTTCATTGCCTAGCCACACTAGCTTCAAAACTAGCTACTTGATTTACTAAGCCATCATGACGAGCACCCCTGCCTATCATGTTGACAAGTTTTCGGCATCACCGGTGGTTCTGGTCACATCCACAGGCAGAACACCATCAGGATTGATACAAAGTGCAAAAAAAAAAAAAAAGCAAGGCAACAGGCTTTCTCCAGGATCTGGAACAACATCACTGTATTCACCAGGACTCCCTCCACTCTGTTCCTGTTTAGGAAAGCGCTGATAACACAGCTCATTAAAGAACACTGCATTATTGGCAGTAACAGTCCACTTTCACTGTTAGGAAGCAGGTTTCCTTCTAGTCAGGTCGCCTGAATTTTTGTCTTCGGCCTTTTACTGCTCTGTGCTGCCTTTGTTAGGTTTATGCTATAAAAGTGCCACATATATACATTCCTAGAAGTCAACTTGAATGAATTCCTGTCTCCTGGTAACAAAATTGTATTTGGCGATCCATACGCAGAGTTCTCTGGCTATTCTGATTCATATTATCAAAATAGGCGGTGGGGGAGGAGAGTAAAACAAGGACATATGTCCTATAAGTGTAATCACAAGAAATGCCCCTTGCTAAAAAGGGGTGGGTATATATCTCTCCCGAACCACCCAATAGGTTGTATGCTTCATCATTGGTCCTCTCCTGGCATTTGTCTTTGTGATCCTGGTGCGAGCTACTACCCGTTTGATGGAGCTCGTGAGAACTCAAGCGCGATACAGCAATATATGACCCTTCAAAACATAATAGAAGATGAGATTCACCCTACTCCTCTTTCTCTGTGAATGCCTGTAATACACGATCACTTCAACACCACCTCAACAATGCCTCCCTTTCAGGACCCTCCATTAAACACTACATTACTGAGGCTGCTTAAGATTTGTCAAACAGTAGAGCAGTCCACATACTTTCAAAAAGCAACTATACTCCATATGAACTAAAATTTTCAAATAAGAATAAAAGACTCATATTAAACCCAAACACCCAAATCAACACCCCCAAATCATGTTTGTAAATCGAATCCAATAACAACCACCCCCAGTCATCCCCTAATGGAGTCAAACCCACCACGGTAAACCCTTTACCAATTTTATACACTATATTTAACCCACGAATCCTCAATCAATTAATCCTCCCGAAATGTAGCAGCAGTGCCTTGAAGTTCAGTAAAGAAAATGGCCTTAAAAAAACGGAAGAAATAGGTTCTCATACCACAGAAAGTCAAATGGGCAGCCAAACGTCGCCCCACCCCAGCATACAAGAAACTCCCAATAGGAGACTTTCCAGTAAACTAGCCTTCGCAGTCCATCCCCACAGTGGAAGGGAGCATTAACAAGCAAGCTGTTGAGAATTAAAAACACCCAGCTGACCAGAGATGACCGCTTTTCCAACCCTATCTGATTCACTTGCAACATTACAGCCACTGCCTATTTGACAGGATGCTCCAACCTCTCCCTTTCTGACAAGGCCCACAGCTCCTCATATAGAGGGCCCTGTCCTGGTCACAACCCAAAAATATAAAAACTGGCAGACTAAACTGACTCCTACATGATGGCAGTCGTTAGGTACAACTGCCCCCCAACCCTCTCTCTTCTGGAAGACCCATCTTCGAAAGCCCATCCATGCTCCCTTCCACATGTAACACAACTGCACCTGGACCTTCGCTTGTTGGATATACACAAGCAAGACACATTTATGCACAGAAACTAACCTCGATTTACCTCACTATTTTGTCAGTGGAAATGGCCGTTTGATATCCTAAACAGAGCTAATATCCTGTATTTGCTCAACAACATCCCAGCGCTATCTCCGATAACTAGCAGATCTTTAAGTTTAGCGTTTGCCCCCCGCCCCAGAAAATCTTAATATGGAATGCACAAAGCTGACATTAGTCACAAGAGAATCAGCCAATATCCTTTTGAGGTGTGGGCGGGAGGCATGTGTCGCAGATTGGGGGATACAAATCTCAGGATGTCCCACGGAACCATACCCCATGCATTTGCTTCCATTGGGAAAATCTGAAACGGAGCATGGACTCTTTGAAGCCAACTACCATATATCCATAACTGATCAAAACTACTCAATGTGCAGTGACACCAGGATCACAACAAATTTTGGCTTATACAGCTGCACACTCCTGATGAAAGGCCAATCCATGGAACCGGATTGGTCATGGTTTCCTTGTGCGCTGAAAACAATTTGTTGAAACAGCCACCCAAAGAAGGTGGACTAGCACAAATATACTGATCAGTGATTAATCTCCACTCCTGGAACCTAGCAGGATGGAAATCACTACAAAAACAGCAGGATGCCATCATTGTTTTTTGTTTGTATTTTTCTCTCAAAATTTGACTTTATCTGCCTCTTGGAGACCTGGAACTATGGGAATCCCGATATTCAAACTACGAATTCTCCCGCCAAATAGACTGACAAAAGTAAGATTATCAGAAGGCCTCTTTATTTTTTGTCTCAACCGACCTCCAGCTCGACACTACCACACTCTCATCATTGACAGATCCTTGCTTCAGGGCACTTCTGTGAAAACTTACACTTTACACATCTTTTGATGACTAAGTCCATAGTTAATTAACTGTCTATCATATTGGACTCCCTGCAGATGGTAGCACCAAATGCCTTGATTATCGTAACGGGAAATATTGTAATATGGGATTTCAATCTTTACTTAATGGACAAACACCTTTCATCCACCTGGCACTAAGAACAAGACTAGCATTAGAAAATACCAGAGCCCTCTGTTTTGACTCGGTGCACCAACATATCGAGCAGAGCCCTTTTGGCAACTCTTCAACACTTAAGGCTATGAGCAATAAAGGGCCCATTTCCAAGTGACAATCCCATCAAACACAAGGATAGGCATGACTTGATTGGCAGTCATTGTCTAAACATTTGTGCCAATACACTACATTTCTCATTTCAGATTTTAAAGTAATGCACTGTACAGAGAGCGACCATTTCCCCAGACATAAGCTGTGCATAAAAAAAGACACAATTATGTCATAAACTGCAGTTGTCACACGAACACAATCGGTATCCAAATGAGTATTAAATGGTCATCAGCCTCTGAACACAAACTGAACAAATAGCCATCTGGAGCAGTTCCAAACTTTGCACAACACGTCATAAACACAGTTCAAACAGAAAACATAACCCACAGTAATGCTTGGAGCCTCATGGCCAGGGACATATTGTGTGCTCTAAAAATGGAACCAGAAGAAACTGTCTGCGACTTCCCCTCAATCAATGGTATTCGCCATTTCTGTGACAGAAAAAAAATTAGGGCGTTGAGGCAAGGAAGCAAAACAGGCGTACAATGTTGAATAGAGGAAGCAAAACTAATAAGGAAGCATTACAAAAAAAAGCAATGTGGGTCACCAAAAAACAGAACTGAGAAAAACCATTGCAAGCCCTTCATGTAGCAACTGTCAAGATAATCATAGAAATATTTGCAGCATGAATCCTTTACTGGATTCACATATTGATCATCTATTTCGCCATCTAGTGGTTGGGGCTGGAAGCAATGTCCTATCTCCCCCCCCCCCCCTTTTTGTGTGTGTGGGCATTGTCGACCACCATTTGATGATAGCTTATCCCTTGTGTGACGTCAGAAGGTACCCCAGAAGTTAATGTGTCGCCTCAATCTTTGATTCTTTTTTCTGCCCTTGCAGTCTGGAAGCACACTGGAGGCGCTCCGAAGACTCTTCAAGGATCTGCAGAGAAGAGAAGAAAACTATTCTCAGAAAAGCACCGAAAATCACCAGAGGCCTTGAGGAACATTGAAGCCCTGGAGCAGAGCTCCCCTTAGGGAGGGGGACTTTGTTGCTGGAGGACACTTGGCTGGAGAATGCAGAGGAGAGGGACAGATCGGGGATATGAAGAACATCCCATTTAAATTCTGTCCAAACTACCCCAAGTAGTCTCAGAGGGATCCACACGAGGTCTGTAACCTCGTGTGGATCACAACGCTGAAGACTACGAGGGCGGCGCTGAATTACTACGGAAAACTCTCAAAGGCCAGATTGAAGCAGCGGCTCGCACAAAGTCCCACAACCGGCACCCGGAAACCACAAGAATCCTTGAAGGGGACGAGTGGCTGACCGCCAAGCAAGATGGCCCTTGCTAGAGCTGCTCCTGGCACCCATCCACCTAATCCTCCATAATCTGCTCACTCATCCATCTCCCCGTGACCCTTTGGCAGCTGAATCTAATGCCAGGGGCAGGAGGGATACCAAAAAATCGTGTTGTGATGCTGGATCGTTGATTTCGAGCCTACAGCTTGGCGAGGCCTGGTGTGGCGTGTTAGACTGTGGCTTTGCGTGAGCCAATTGCACTGCAGATGCTGCACGGAGTGCGAACACCATGATGGAGCCCCCGTCGATAGCAGACGAGTCTTGAATCTGCTATCGGTGTAGAGGTCTTGTGTGACCTCTTGGAGCTGCTGAGCCCCTGGAAATGTCAGCTGCAGCGCAGCGGCCAGGGTGCCTGACTCCAGGCCACGGGGTTCACGGTTCGATCCCCGGTGCCAGCGGCAGGTTAGCCCAGCACCATGTGACTCTGGGCAATAGCTCGCTTAATCTTCCCGAGGGCCCCCAGCGCCGGGACACCTCTCCGGAGGTAGCTGTGCGCTTTACAAATGCTGGTATTACATTACATTACCCTGAGTGGCTGCTGAGGCTGTGTCCTGGAGCTTGACTGTGACACCTCTGGTGAGCGGAGAGCCTGCCATGGGACAACGCTGGGCGATCCCGGCCCCTAGGCAGACAAGCGAGGGGCCCGACGAAGCACTCCATGTAGCTGCTGGCCCTGACTGTGGGGCAAAACAGCGACAGAGGCCCAGCAGTTGCTAATGTGCTTGCCGGGGACATGGCATCGGCTGCCTCCGCAGCGCCAATAGCCCACTTCTGACATTCCTTCCTAATGGGTCCTGCCGTACCATCAGGGCGGTGGAGCCTTTTGTGAGCCCCGGCGCAGCGGAGGAGTCTGTAAAATGCTTGTGAGTGGCTGCTGGAGAGCTGAGACTTTGGGGTGCCTGACTTAATCTTACTGTCCCCGGCTTCAAGTGTTTGCGTCGTTGGAGAGTGATCGGGTACTGGTGGGCTGACGATCCTTGTGGGAACCCCCGGTGTGCTACGAAAGCCCTGAGACCTGCTGACTGGAGAGGCTTGGATGGCCCACTGTTCCACACTATATCTATGATAAACTGTTTACTTAGATCTATGACGCTTACAATATGTTGAGTATCCCTCCCAGTGTGGCCATCACTTAACGGAGCCCTATTGGTGCTGTGGTGTGACTGTTATAGGGGGATGGGGCTGCTGGGCCCTGGTCCTGCCATCATCCTGCGGAGGACAAATGGCACAGACTACTCTTTCTAGGTGTGCAATACTGAAACGCTTTTTGAGCGCTCGCCGCAGGCTTTAGGCATTAATCCCGGAGCAGGCAGAGCCCTGCCTTGATAGAGGTCCCAGACACTTGGGGGGGGGGGGGGCTACGCAGTGGGAAAACTGACAGGCCGCAAGCGAGTACCTTGTCCAGAAATTCCCTTGGCTGGCGGCAGTGACTACCTCTGTGTTCCCTCTTAGAGGCGTCTCCGGCCCCCAGCTGAGCTGACCGGGGGCAAGAGTGCCCGAGTGGCGCATCAAACGAAACTTTATATATTTATCTGCCACAATGAGGCAAGTAAAGCTGGATTGGGGGACTCGCAGAACCCTAGTGTCCAGCCTTGGAGTGAGGGTGATGCACTCACACTTAAGGACATTATGGCAGTGATCCACGGAGTCCGGGGCTCCCTGGAGACTAAGATTGAAATGGTCTGCAGTGAGGTGGCAATGGTTAGGGCAGACCTCTGCCATATGAGTGCCATAATGAAGGAAGCGGCAGACTTGCTCCAGCCCCAACCTGAAACTACAACTCTTAAACAAGTTCAGGAGCTACCATGACTGTCTTGGGGGCCAAAATGGAAGATTACGAAAGGCGCTCATGGAGGAACAATAATCGTATAGTCTGAGTACCCGAGAGAGAGGAAGGTCCGGCATTGGACTTCTTCATTGCAGACCTTATACTGAAGGCTTTGCAGCCAGAGGTTTATCTAACTACTTGTTCGAGGCATATGAGCTGTAGATCATATGCTTTAGCATAGATCGCCATCTGGTGTTGGGCCCGGATGTTTGCACTTTGTTTTTGTTCAAAGAAGTCTTGTAGCCACGAGGTAGGTGACTCCTCCTTTTGGTGATAGTGCGCATGGGCATCGACTCCATCCTTAGATTGTTTTTTTCCGCCATCGGGTTCGGATGTGTATTGCGGCGCTCCGGTTCGTACCCGTTTTCGGACCCCTTCGACGCGCAGTCCTCTACCCTCGACGGTATTGTTATCAATCGCGGTTCCTCATTCGACGCGCATCGTCTTACTTCGAAAAACTTTCCATCGGAAACCTCGAGGCAGGCCGTCGGGCCTACCCGTGCCGACCACGCTAGCTGTCGATGGAACGGACTCTATTCGAGCTATGTCCTGGGTGCCGTGCTAAACTTCCACGCACCGACTTGCACGAAGTTTGCAACCTCTGCTTGTCCCCGGAACACGACGAAAAGGACTGTAACGCGTATCGATCATTCCGATCGAAAAAGACACTTCGTGATCGTCGGGCTTGGCGCCACGAAATGCAACATCAGAGCGACTCTATTCCGGACATCTTCGGAGAAGGCTCCGGTATCCAACATCCAGCTCAAGAGACAGAGGAAGAAGAGCAGATCTCCGTGTCCGAGGCCGACTCCGACATGGAAGAAGAGGAAGACATCACTGCGGGTCAGCGTACCGTGAGTACAGATCCCCCTGTGCCCATTCCACATAAGACAAAGGCTCCGGTCCCTCCTTCGCCCTCGGGTTCAGGTCGGCACCAACAAAACGTTTCCGATGCCCCGCCCTCCGGCCCTGCTCCGAAACAAAAAGAGAAGACTTCTGGCTCGGGCCAGCACCGCTCCGATGCCGAACAGACGCCTTCGGCAACAAAACATAAGACCAAGCATCTATCGGTCAACATACCTTCGGGACAGAAGATTCTACCTTCCACACCAAAAGGCTCGGAACCGAAACCTGCCAAAGCCTCGGAACCGAAACCTTCCTAGGCCAAAGCCTTGGAGCCGAAATCCTCCAAGTCCAAACACTCAGAGCCGAAACCATTGACGCCCAAAGGCTCAGAGCTGAAACCTTTGGCGCCAAAATCTCCACGGAAAGAAAGACACTCTCCCCAAAGAGCCTCCATCTAATGAGCCAACTTTCGACCTAAAACAGAAAAAGCTGATTATAAACCCTAAAACAGGACATATTCAGGCAACCATTCCAAAAAAACTGAAAGCTGACTTGCCAGAAGACTATCATATCCCTCTTAAGAAGAAGAATGTGGGCACTAACCCTTCTCCTCCTTACATTCCACCTCCTTCTCCTCCTCCTAATCCTAACTTACTCATTACACCATTAAATTCACCACAAAGGCCAGTTACACCTGACCCACAGGATGAAGAGGATGGGGATGAGGATCAGGACATTGACGCTTGGGAGGATTACTACACAGATCCAAATACAGATAATGACCATGATTTGTATCCCTCCAGACCTTCCCCACCTGATGACAGCATTGGTTATCTAGAGCTCCTTAACAGGGCTGCTCATTATCATGAAGTAGAACTTCATGAAGAGCCCTTAGAAGAGGATTTCCTCTTTGAGACACTTTCTTCCTCACAGAGAACTACTCATACCTTGCCAATGCTGAAAGGCATGTTAAAACACACAGACGAGGTCTTTAAGGATCCTGTAAGGGCAAGAAAAATCACACCTAGAGTGGATAAAAAATACAAATCCGCTACTACTGATCCTATTTATATTAAAGGTCAGCTGCCCTTAGACTCTCTTGTAGTCTCCAACGCATGCAAGAGAGCTAACTCGCAAGCCACAGGAGAGACCCCTCCTTCTGACAAGGAGTCCAAGCTTATTGATGCCTCAGGCAAAAGAGTAGCTTCACAGGCAACAAACAACTGGCGCATTGCCAACGCCGAGGCGCTGCTAGCTCGTTATGACAGGGCTCATTACGATGAGCTAGAAAAACTCATGCAACACTTGCCTGCCCAATATAAATCTAAGGCGAACGACCTTATTCAGGAAGGTAAACTTATTACCAACTCCTCCATTAAATGTGCACTAGACGCAGCAGACACATCTCGTGCAATTAACACCAGTATACTGTAACGCAGACACGCTTGGCTCAATCTCTGGATTTAAGCCAGAGGTGCAAACCTCCATACTTAACCAACCATTTGATAAAGCGCATCTTTTCGGACCAGCTGTTGATACCTTGCTGGAAAAGATGGAAAAAAACACCGGAACATCTCACCCTCTTAAAGCAAGAGGTTCTATCTCTGTTACAAAAACATGCTATAGAGCCTGTCCCATTAATATATCAAGGGACCGGGGTGTACTCCCTGTATTTCTTAATTCCCAAAAAGGACGGCTCTCAGGCCTATACTAGACCTCAGACAGCTGAATCTCTACATAGTCGGACCACTTCCACATGGTCACACTCCAACAGGTGCTCCCACTACTTCAGCAAGGCGACTTTCTATCCACTCTAGACTTGAAGGACGAATACTTCCATATTCCCATTCACCCTGCTCACAGAAAATATCTCAGGTTTGTGGTGGACGGACAACATTACCAGTTCAAAGTTCTCCCATTCGGAGTAACTACAGCACCCAGAGGTTTCACCAAGTGCCTGGCAGTAGTTGCAGCTCATCTAAGAAGACAGCACGTTCATGTCTTCCCTTACCTAGACGACTGGCTGATAAAAGCCAGATCACAACAAAGCTGCCTACATCACACTCAAAGGACAGTCCAACTGCTTCACAAATTGTGGTTCACTGTAAACCTCACCAAGTCTCACCTCCAACCATCCAACACCCAAGTGTATCTAGGAGCCACAATAGACACTCGCAAAGCCCTAGCGTACCCCAACCCAGTCAGGATTTGCAGCATGCAAGCTCTAATATCGCAGTTGCAGCCTCAACACTCATTACCAGCACGAGTGTTCATGCAATTAATCGGAATGATGGCTTCTTGCATTTTAATCGTTCCTTATGCAAGACTTCAAATGCGTCCCCTACCGGAATGCTTAGCACGTCAGTGGAACCAGGCACAAGGGCATTTATCAGATCTGGTGTTGATAGATGGCCGTACTCAGCGCTCTCTGCAGTGGTGGAACATACAAAACCTTTCCAAGGGGCGGCCATTTCTCGATCCGGTTCCACAGATAGTGCTAACAGGAGACGCATCCCTTACTGGTCGGGGAGCACATCTGGGAAACATACCATTCAGGGCATGTGGACTTCAGCTAGTAGGCAAAGCTGTCCTGGTTCGCACAGACATGACAGCGATGTACTACATACAAAAGGAAGGGGGGGACGCACTCTCTACAGCTCTCACAGCTAGCACAGAGCATCTGGAGATGGGCCACACCTCAAAAAATATATCTCCTTGCAGAACATCTTCCAGGAGTAGACAACCAAGTTGCAGATCTGCTCAGTCGTCAACGACAGCAGATACACGAATGGGAACTTCACCCTCAAGTTCTCCTAACATTCTTCCAAATGTGGGGCTTCCCAGACATAGATCTGTTTGCCACCCACCTAAACGCAAAATGCCCAAACTTCGCGTCCAGGCATCCACACCCATTGTCCAAAGGCAATGCACTATGGATGAATTGGTCAGGGATATTTGCTTACGCTTTTACACCTCTCCCACTCATTCCATCAGTGGTTCGGAAACTCAAACAGCACTCCCTGACGCTTATCCTAGTTGCTCCCACATGGGCCCCGACAACCCTGGTTCACATTCTGTTGGAACTATCAGTAGTTCCCCACCAAAGACTACATCTCTCCCCCAAGTTTCTTACTCAGAACCATGGAGAGATAAGGCATCCAGATCCCAGTCAACTCAACCTTGCGATTTGGCACCTGAAATCCTAGCGTTTGGCTACCTTTAATCTTCCGCCAGACTGTATGAATGTTATCAAAGAGGCTAGACGCCCTACCACAAGAGCATGCTACGCAGCAAAGTGGAAGAGGTTTGTCGTTTATTGTAACAACAATCAGATCAATCCACTAGATGCTTCAATACAAGACATCATTTGTTATCTATTACACCTACAACGTTCTAATTTAGCGTACACATCCATACGCTTACATCTCGCTGCAATAGCTGCATATCTGCAAAATAGACAACACTTGTCTCTTTTTAGAGTGCCCGCTATTAAAGCTTTTATGGAGGGACTTAAAAGAATCATTCCTCCCAGACTTCCACCTTCTCCAGTGTGGAATCTCAACATAGTCCTTACAAGACTCATGGATCCACCATTTGAGCCGTTGCACAAATGTCAAATACAATTTCTCACCTGGAAGGTAGCCTTCCTTATAGCCATCACTTCTCTAAGAAGAGTCGGTGAGCTTCAGGCACTAACCATAGAGGAACCATTTTTGCAAATACATCAAAGCAAAGTGGTTCTTAGAACTAACCCCAAATTCTTACCTAAAGTCATCTCTGCCTTTCAAATCAACCAATCTGTTGAGTTGCTTGTGTTCTTCCCTCAACCAGATTCAGTGGCAGAACGTGCCCGTAACACATTAGATGTTAAGAGAGCATTACTTTACTACATAGAAAGAACAAAACCTTTTAGGAAAACCAAACAACTTTTTGTGGCTTTTACTCCACCACATAAAGGCAATCCCATATCAAAATCAGGCATTGCAAGGTGGATAGTTAAGTGCATTCAAATATGCTACATCAAAGCTAAACGCACATTAACAATTCCCCCTAGAGCGCACTCTACACGCAAACTAGGGGCTTCTATGGCATTCTTAGGAAACATACCCATAGATGACATCTGCAAAGCTGCAACATGGTCTACACCACATACATTCACAAAACATTATTGTGTGGATGTGTTAGCGAAACAACAAGCTAGTGTGGGCCAGGCAGTTTTACGAACACTATTTCAAACCACTACAACAGCTACAGGCTAGCCACAGCTTAAAAAATAACTGCTTTATAGTCTATGCTAAAGCATATGATCTACAGCTCGTATGCCTCGAACGGAAAATGCTACTTACCCAGTTTGCATCTGTTCTTGGCATATAGAGCTGTAGAGTCCTATGCGCCCACCCGCCACCCTGGGTGCCTTTACCTGTTGCAGTGATATCTTACTTAGATACAATTTACATGGACATCTATCTTTACTACTTTACTAACTCCATCATCACCCTTTATGGCAAAACAATCGAAGGATGGAGTCGATGCCCATGCGCACTATCGCAAAAAGGAGGAGTCACCTACCTCGTGACTACAAGACTTCTTCGAACAAAAACAAAGTGCAAACATCCGGACCCAACACCAGATGGCGATCTATGCTAAAGCATATGACTCTACAGCTCTATATGCCAAGAACAGATGCATACTGGGTAAGTAGCATTTTCCTTTTGTTGAACAAGCTCATAGGGTCTCGGGAACTCGGGCCCTAACTAGGCTAAGAATTCAATCATCTGTTTCTATCTTGAGTTTACGCTTTGAGTCCAGAAACTGGGCCGCAGCTTCGTGGAAGTTAAAAGGGCCTTTAGAGAACACGACTTGAAATACTTCATGATGTTCTCGGCTCAGTAGCTGGTGATGGCGGAAGGAAAGAGCTGGCACATCACGACTCTGGAGGTGAAAGACTACCTGGATGGTTGGAAACTGGTTAGAGGAGTGAGAGCACATGATCAGTCTTGACAACAGCGATGTGAACACGAACTCTGACCACAGCAGGACGCTGCCGGTGGGAGGCAGGTTTGAGGATCACAGCAACAACAAACCTCATGGAAAGCAATGCATCTGGATCAACACAGGGACTGGTTTGATGGTGCTGGGTGAACTTGATGCTCCTCTGTTACAATTTTCACGAACCGCTCCAGCTGAGCATTGCAAATTTCTTACCTGGGGGACTGCCTGTCATTAGAACCCAGTATGATGCAGACACCAATTCTTTCTGATGACATTTAGTATCGCATAAGCTCTATAGGGGGAATTGGGGGTGGAGGGGGGAGAATCGGCTCTTGGTCACCACTGTCTCCTATTGTTTTAAGGTTGGTTTGGGGTGACGGGCACTCTGCAATGTTTGGGGGGGGTGGGCAGTTGTGAGTCCCCTGTGCACTGGGACGGGGGTTTATTCAGGAGTTTTGTTTGCCCTTTTAGTTTTTGCTCGAGTGTTCAGTGCTGTGCAACAACGACACTGCACGTTAACGCAAGCATGCACCAGGTATTCTTGCCCATCTCCCAGAGTTTGCGGCTATGGCTTGTAGATCGGAAAGCTAGCAGGCCTCCACTTATCTGCGGAAGACGGTCCTGATAGATCAGCTATAAAACTTTTGTCCTGGAACATGAACGGCCTGGGTAATAAAATTAAAGGAAGACTTGTCCTGCAGTACATTAAACGTCTGGTGTAGTCCTCCTTCAGGAGACACATATGATGGGTACCACCTACCATGCTTTGTATTGCTGGGGATGCAAAATGGTTGCCCATGCTGGCTATACAGGTGTCCCTAAAGGGGTGGGTATTCTAGTGCGAAAGTCACTTCAACAGGTTTGGCCGGACACGCATGTGAGGTGCATAGCCCTTACCGGGAACTGGGCGGGAGTAGCGCTTAACATCTGCTCTATTTATGTCCCGCCCCTTTCATGACCTGAGTGCCCTGCTTATCCACATGCTGGACAGGAAACTGTTGTTGGGGGGGAGCCTTCACATGACACTAAATGACCAACTAGACAGTTGACTCCTTAAACCTACGGGTTCCGCATGACGCCCATTAGCTGATTTCCTGTCTGACCTTGGTCTGACTGAAATATTGCACACTCATAACCCTGTTACTCAGTAATAGGCTACCATGCGCTCCCGAATGGAATGTATATCTCAAATAGACTATGTCTTTACCCTTACACCAACTGTAGTACTATTCAGAGTCCCGACTTTAGGCTAGAGGAATAATAGACCATTCTCCCACGTGGGCGATGTTTACTCTTTGCCAGGGCTCAGTGCAACAAACCATTGTGGTTTTTTCCTGGTGTCTCAAGGTGCCTCACGTTTGGGAGGGTCTTATAGCTGCAACAGAGCAATATTTCTCAGAAAATAAGAATTCTGTTGACTCCGCTCAGACCCTATGGGAAGCATATAAGACTAATAAAAGGGCAGGGCCTATCCCTCATGGTGGGTCATAAACGCGGTAGTAGGGCTAAAATGGAGAAACTAGAGCAAGAGATTCAAATGTTGGAACACAACCTTGTTCTACAGCAGAGCACAGATGCCAAGCATGTTCTACAAAGAATACAAAGATGCCGCTACTGACTCTGCCAAGGCAAGCCATAGGGCCACACAACACCACCTCTATGAAGTGGGCAGTAAGGCGGGTAAATTCCTTGTGTGGCTGGACAAGAGAGATCAGGCTAGGCTCTGGGGGCTAAAACAGATAATGTATCTGTTTGGGACAAACTAGGGATAGCGGATTCTTTTGCCACCTATTATATGTCGCTTTATTCTCTGGCGGTGTCCGCCACGGCAATGGAGTCCTGTGAATTTCTGACTGAAATTCTCTTATCTAGTCTCAGTTACTGATAAGGCCCTCCTTGAAGGGGAGATGATGAAGGACGAAATAGTGAAGGCGATACACGTTTTAAATTCTGGTAAGGCACTTGGTCCCAACTGAGTGCCTATCGAAATGTATAAACTGATTGCCCCGAAACTTACCCCTGCCTCCTCCGCTTTTATAAAGAGTCGAAATCTGGGACGCTGCCCAGAGATCAAAGGTTGGCATTTATAGTGGTCATTCACAAGGAGGGGAACCTCCATATGGCTGCTCTTTGTACCGGCCGATATCGCTCCTCAGTGCTGAGGTCAAGATTCTGGCTATAGTGTTGGCCTCATCTACTGAAAGTTATTGACAGTAATCCACCCTGCCCGGTCTGGTTTTATGCCTCATAGAAGTACCACTCTCAATTTGAGACACCTTTATGGGTGTGCTGGGTCATGTGGGTACTCTACGGGAAAGTGCCCTGGCCCTTTTGTTAGATGCCAGGAAGGCATTCAACACTGTGGAGTGGGACTATGTTTGAAGTGTTCGCCAGATTGGGGTTCGGCCTGTGCTTCTGGAAGTGGGTGCGACTCCTGTACTCTGACCTGCTGGTTCAGGTGAAGGTCAACTAGGGAGGGTCCCGTATATTCAGCCTTCCACACAGCACAAGGCAGGAATGCCTGGTTTCTCCATTGATTTTCACACTAATACTAGAGCCCCTTGCGCCTGGGTTAGGCAGTACCTGTTGGTTCGCCGGCTCCAATGGATTGACGAATGGGAAGATAAAATTTCGCTATACTCAGACGATGTGACGGACCCGACCCTCGCGCTCAACAGACTGGTTCTAATATTGACTCTATTTGACCGTTACTCGGGCTATACCATTAACTGGTGCAAATCCTTAATATACATCCTGCGGGCCTGACAAAGCGACTACCCAGTGTCTGTGAGGCAGTTATAGCTACAGAGGGGTTCTGATACCTAGACATTTACATTACAACTGATTTGGACTTGTTCTTTGCTCCCAATCTCTCACGTCCACTGGCCAGACTGAAGAGTGATGTCTGTCACTGGAGGACCCTGCCGTTGTCGCTCCTGGGAAGAGGCGCATTGTTCAAAATGATATACCTACCCCGTTTCCTGTACGTGCTACAAAACACACCCTGTACGGTTCACAATTCATATTTCAAGACTATTGAGGGCGAACTTGGAACACTGCTTTAGGATGGGGGTCCAGCCGGCATAGCGCTACATAAGCTCATGAGGCAGTGGTATGATGGGCGTGGGGATAGCCCTGCTCGATATCCAAAAGTACTACTGGGTGGTACAATTGAAAACTATTAACAACTGGGACTTCTTGCCACCGGACGAGCCTGCATATCAAATGGACCGGCAGATGATGTAACCATGGGAATATTTTAGGGTTTTTTATGGAACTCCACAAAGACAAACCATTTATGATCCAACAGTGGTGGTGATACAACTCTGGCACACAGTCGCGAGGGCTCTGGGCTGGAATGGCAAGATTACTTAAGCAAAACCTCTTTGGGATACCGCAGAGTTTGGTACCCTGGGGACACAACCAGGCTTTGATAAGTAGGACCTCATTGGCCTCTCCCAGCTTGAAGATTTGTGGACAAGGGGTGATGTAGTTCCCTTCATAGACCTACAGTGCGACTATAAATTGGCCTCCACTGAGACTTTCCGATATCTACAAATACGACAT
The DNA here is from genome assembly GCA_963921515.1 of Calotriton arnoldi. NCBI lineage: Eukaryota > Metazoa > Chordata > Amphibia > Caudata > Salamandridae > Calotriton > Calotriton arnoldi. Next base: position 291,135 of record CAWUFW010012736.1, read on the forward strand.
GTACTCGGAGGGGCACAGCCTAAGGGGACGGAACTGCTGTAGTCTTTGCCAATAGACGATAGGCTCCTAGATGAATATATGCCCGGACAAGCCACTTCTTTGACACATAAAAAATTAATTAACAATGTCCTGTTTAGTTTACTTGAACGATGGGCTCGAGACTTAGATTGTCTGGAAGATGACTAGTGGACGGAGGCCATATGGTCTCCGAGAGAAGTGGCTGTACGCACAAAGCACTATGTTCAAAATGTGTAGAGCAACCGATGAGTGTTGTAGGTATGGGCAAATTGGCACTTTTTATCACATTGTATGGGACTACCCGCTAATACAGTGTTTCTGGGAATTAATTGTGGAATGCATGGGTTCACTCTGCAGTAGTACTTTTAATGCCTCTGCTAAATGGTGCTTGCATAACATCTGGGGGGGACGCTGATCTTAATCACATGAAACGAATATGGATAACACTGGGACTGGCCATTGGAAAGAGGAATATTGCAAGACGTTGTGGGCGGTGCAAGTTCTACAGCTGATAGACTGAAAAGATGGCGTATGAGGGCCGTGGATACCTCCAAAAATGGGCAAAATTCTGTAGCCGTTGGAATGAATATACAAGTATTTGTGATTCTTTTGCCACAAGTGATATAGAGGGACCTATAGCTGGAAATCTATTCCTACTCCACTGTTGACCGTGTGGGAGAGGAGAGCTTATAATGACTTACCTTGAAATACTACTTCACTTACTGATCATGTCAGTCCATGCACGTTTTAAGAATCTTGGAAGGACCTGGGTCTCTCCAGTGATGACGAAGAAAACTTTGACGAAGCTGAGTCGGCACATGGAGGTAAGTCTGATGCCCAAGGGAGCATTGTTGTCATCAAAAGAGCAGAAACCACGAGGAAATCGGTGAGAGACGCCAAAAAGAGGAAGGGGGGCAAAACCCCCAAAGGCCACCTCAACGTTGAAACGTTTGGCGAGTGAAGGTCGGCACAAAAAGAAGGGGCCGCATGGCTCAAACATTTTGAGCCTTTGTAACGGCTTTGAGGAGCGCCCACTGCAAACCACAACTAAATCAATGCAAATGCATGAATGAAATATGTAAGCATCTTATACACAGAACCAAAGCACAACTTAAGAAAACCACCTGAAACCAGTACCACCCTAAGACTCTGAACCTCTTAATAACTCTGCTCATATTAAAATCCCAAAACCGTGGAAAGGTAGGGAAATAAGACCTCATCGAGGCAGGCAGACACCATAACCCTGACCCAATGGCCTACCAACAGCGTCTTCAAACACAGCCCTACCTATTGGGCTGAGGGATTAAAGGAGGTATTTAAGAAAATGCTACATGGAATGCTCCGTCCCCTGCGTCAAAGAAGGAATCCATTTTACACCCAAATACAACAAAAAGGCTCAAAAGCAAACCCAGACACCTGCAGATGAAACACTCTTCTGAACATGGACTCAAACTACTACGTGGGAGGGCTACTTTAAGAACTCTGGGCGGAGAAACAAAACGTAATCCCCGTGATTCAAACCGGCTTTTCTCATGGCAGCTTGACAACCGATAATATTGTAGCACTTTCTATATTAATCTACTGGAGTCTGAAATGAAAACAAAACCTCTATGCGTGATTAATTGACTTTAGAAAAGCCTTTGACTCTATCAAAAGATCTGTTACTGCAAAAACTCCAAACATGAATATACCAACTCAATTACTCAAGGCCATTAAATCTCTGTACACTTACAACTGAATCAAAATTTAAACTGGGAACAGCACTATCCTTACTGATAAAGTTGTAGTAAACAACGGGCTTAAACAAATTTGCATTCTGGCACCAGTGCTCTTTAATCCATGTTTAGCTGATTTGGAAGTAACCCTGACCTCAAACTTGGCTTGCCTTCCAAAACTCAACAACAAGCCCTTGTACGTTCTCCAATATGCTGATGACACAGTCCTTTTGGACCAGAGACAGTTGGGCCTTAAATAAACCTTAAATCACCCATAGGCATACTGTAAGAAAAACAGACTGGCAATCTGAAAGAGACACGTTAGTGACCGATTCCTTACCTTAGAATATCCCCAGCCGTCAGGCTGGATCCGGAAAGTTTTTGCATAGCAGTACCCTTGCGCGTCGGTAGGCGGCGTCGTGCGGCTCCGCGTCTGTCGTCGGGATCGCCGGGATGACGTCGCGGGCAGTACTTAGACGCCGCCCCTGCGCGCTGACGTCAGTTCTTTCTTTTTCCGCGCCAGTAAGCGCAGATCCGGGAAGAGCAGTGCCCTAGTCATTTTTTGACTAAGTTTTTGGGTGATTTTTTCACTGTTTCTCGAGTCTCTCGACTCCGAAGGTGTCGGTAGGGATGCCCGGCTTCAAGCCATGCGACGCCTGTGGTCGAATGATGTCGATCACAGACCCGCATCAGGAATGTCTCTACTGCCTCGGCCGCGACACGAAGTCATGCCCAGACTGCCGGGCCTTGCATCCCAAGGCTTTGCGAGAGCGGTCTCGAAAGCTCCTCGAGGTCTGGCAGTCGGGGGTCCCGGTCACGTGAGAGGTCGAGGGGCCGGTCGCGGAGTCCTCATCGGTCGTCGGGGTCCAAGTCTTCGCACTCCTCCGGTAAGTCAAAGCATAAGAAGTCGAAGAAGCGTCATCGCTCGACGACTTCCCCTCGCCGGTCTCGCGACTCGGCTGAGGGTCCTGTCGGCACCGTCCCCGCGGCTCCGGGAGTGCCTGCGGAGCCGCCCCCGCATTACCCGTCCTTCCCGGGTTTGGGGGCGCCTCCGGCCGAGATACAGGAGTTCCTGTCGGCCATGGCCCGCCTCTTCGGGCCTCAAGGTCCCCCCCAGGTGCGCCTTCGGGCCCCGCGGGCCCTGATGGGGTTTCTCTGGCGCCGCCGGCGACTCCAGTCCCGGCGCCGCCTGTCACACCAGCCTCGGTCCCGGCCTCGACACCGGCTCTGGTACTGCCACAACCCCGATCGACGCCGGTTGACCTGACGACACCTCCACCGGCGCCGATCTCTCCGGTGCCGTTCCCGACGCCGCCCGGGGCTCCGGGTGGCGTCGTTCCCCGGTTCTCTCCGGATCCAGACACGGCGCCGGACCGGTGTCGCTCGACGCCGGCTCCGACGAGACCTTGGGTCCCGCATGTCCCTCCTCCTTATTTTGAACCAGAATTGGAGGACGAGGAGAACTGGGAGGGGTCTGATGACCCTCTCACACAGCAGTGTGAGTTTGATCAGGACTGGGCTGAGGAGCTTGGGGATGCCAGTGGTCTGGACACCTCCCTGACTCTGGCATGCTGTCTCCTCCTTCCGTGGCAACGGAGGAGGGAGCAAACTTTGCAACGGTGTTGCGTAGAGCAGCTGGGGCCTTACACCTCCAGTTGCCTACCGTGGCTGTCAGGACTAACATCCTGACGGAAGTGCTTCAGCCGGCGGCTACCTCCTCGGAGCCACTGCTGCCGTTTAACGAGGCGCTTTCAGACGTTCTTTTGGGCACCTGGTCCAAGCCCACCACAGGGGCTCCTGTGGATAGGAACGTGGCCCGACGCCATCTCCCTCCTCCGGGCGACCCCCTGTTCCTCTCCCAACACCCCACCCCTGAGAGCTTGGTGGTCCAAGCCTCTGCTTCCCAAAGCGCCTTCCCTACCGCTCCCCCGGATAGGGAATCCAAACGCCTGGATCAATTTGGGAAGAAAGTCTTTTCTTCCTCCAGTGCTGGCTTACGGTCCGTCAATACCACTTGCCTCTTGGGCCGATATTCCCACTCCTTGTGGGACTCGGTGGCGCAAGTTCTGCCCCAGTGTCCTGAGGAGTTCCAGACACTGCTTACCCGCACCATTGCGGAGGGAAGAGATGCGGCAAAGTACACCATCAGATGTGGCCTTGATACCGCCGACTCGCTAGGCAGATCGCCTGCGACGACAGTGGCGCTGCGCCGTCACGCCTGGCTGAGAACCACTGATTTCTCGGGTGATGTCCAAAACACCCTTATGGACATGCCCTTTGATGGGATCGGTCTTTTTGGGAACAAGGCAGACCATGCGCTGGAGCGTTTTAAGGACTCGCGGGCTACGGCCAAGTCCCTGGGCCTTTCTGCTGGCCCTCCGCAGCCGTCTGCTTTTCGCCCGCTGCCCAGCCACCGGCCCGTGCAGCAAACGTCTTCACGTGGCCGAGGACGTGGCTCCCGCCGTGGCGGGTCAGGCAACCAGCGTGCGGGTCAGGCCACCAACCCCGCCCCGTCCGCGGCCTCCAAGCCCTCCTAGTCCTTCTTTTCAGGTGCACAGCACGCCAGTAGGGGCAGGGTCCGCCATCACCTTCACCACTGGTGTGCCATCACCTCGGACAGGTGGGTCTTGGACATTGTCCGAAGGGGCTACTCCCTCCCCTTCGAGACCACCCCCCAGCCATGCCACCTCAATTCCACCGCATGTCAGGGGATCACTTGGTGCTTCTTCAGAAGGAAGTTGCGGCCCTCTTGGCCAAGAGGGCCATCGAGCGCGTTCCGACCCCAGAAGTAGGACGTGGTTGCTACTCCCACTACTTTCTGGTGCCCAAAAAGGACAAGGAGGACATGCGTCCTATCTTGGACCTCCGGAACGTCAATCGCTTCCTCCGGAAGGAGAAGTTCAAGATGCTCACCCTAGCTCAGGTCTTGACTGCTCTCGACCCTGGAGACTGGATGGTAGCGTTGGACTTGCAAGACGCATATTTCCACATCCCCGTCCTGCCGGCCCACCGGCGTTACCTGCGGTTCACGGTAGGCCTCGAGCATTTTCAGTTCACCGTGCTCCCTTTTGGCCTTACCAGCGCCCCTCGGGTGTTCACGAAAGTGATGGCGGTGGTCGCAGCTCATCTGCGCCGGGTAGGGGTTCCAGTCTTCCCCTACCTCGACGACTGGCTGCTGAAGGCGGGCTCGTCCCAGGCAGTCGTCTCCCACCTCAAGACTACGGCCGAACTCCTATACTCGCTGGGGTTCTCCATCAACGTGCCGAAGTCGCACCTGATTCCTTCTCCACAGCTCCTTTTCATCGGAGCAGTTCTGGACACGACGCAGTTTCGGGTTTATCCTCCCGAACGGCGAGTCCGGGATATTCAGGCTATGATTCCGATCTTTCGGCCTCTATCCTGGGTTTCGGTACGAATGACCCTGAGGCTGCTGGGCCTCATGGCCTCCTGCATCCTGCTGGTCACTCATGCCAGATGGCATATGCGGGCTCTGCAGTGGGACCTGAAGTTCCAGTGGGCGCAGCACCAAGGCAACCTGTCCGATCACGTCCAGATCTCGGAGGGGACTGCAAAACAGTTGCAGTGGTGGCTCTCGAACCGGCAATGGGTCATGGGCAGATCCCTCTCCCTTCCCCAGCCAGAGCACACAGTTATGACGGACGCGTCCCTTCTGGGATAGGGCGGTCACATGGGAGAGGCGGAGATCAGAGGCCTCTGGTCTCCGGCGGAGTCCCGGCTCCATATCAACATTCTGGAGCTCCGGGCGATCTGAATTGCACTCAAGGCATTCCTTCCCTCTGTCAAAGGGAAGGTAGTGCAGAGTGTTCACAGAACAACACCACCGCCATGTGGTACTGCAACAAACAGGGCGGGGTGGGGTCGTGGACCCTATGTCAGGAGGCTCTGCGCCTCTGGACATGGCTGGAACATCAGGGCATATTCCTGATGGTTCAACACTTGGCAGGTTCCCTGAACGCCAGGGCGGACGAACTCAGCCGCAGGTGCATGATGGATCACGAATGGCGTCTTCACTCTGAGGTGGCGCAAGGTCTCTTTCAGCAGTGGGGAGAGCCTTGGTTAGATCTGTTCGCCACCGAAGAGAGCGCGCAATGTCAGCAGTTCTGCGCGTTGGAATTTCAAGGCGGCACTCGCTCGGCGACGCTTTTCGTCGCGAGTGGAGTTGCACGGTCTGTTGTACGCCTTTCCGCCTATACCACTTCTACCCAGAGTGTTGAAGAAGATTCGGCACGACCGGGCCCAAGTCATTCTTGTGGCTCCGGACTGGGCTCGAAGAGTTTGGTATCCCGAGCTACTCAGTATGAGCGTCGATCCCCGATTCGTCTGCCTCTTCGGGAGGATCTTCTGTCGCAGGGGACGGTCCTCCCACCCGAACCTGTCCAGTCTCCACCTCCTTGCGTGGAGATTGAGTGGCGGCAGTTGATTCCTTTCGACTTGCCTCCCGAAGTTTGTGATGTGATTCTGGCAGCCAGGCGTCCCTCCACTAAGGTGGTATACGCCTGCAGGTGGAACAAGTTTGTGGCATGGTGCACAGCAAAGGCTGTGGATCCCCTTTCTGCCCCTCTTTCTGAGGTTCTTCTGTTCCTTCTTTCTCTGGCCCAACAGGGTTCTGCCCTGGGTACGATCAAGGGCTATCTTTGTGCAATCTCGGCCTTCCTCAGGCTTCCTGATCAGCCCTCTCTCTTTAAGTCCCCTGTTGTTAACAGGTTTCTTAAAGGCATTACGCACCTCTTTCCTCCTGTTCCGTTTATAATGCCTCAGTGGGACTTAAATTTGGTTCTTACCTTCTTAATGTGCGCTCCCTTTGTGCCTCTGCATAACTGTCTGTCTTCTTACTCTGAAGACAGCCTTTCTGGTGGCCATCACCTCCGCTCGGCGGGTCAGTGAGCTCCAGGCTCTTTCATGCAAACCCCCCTTTCTGTCTGTTCATCCAGACAAGGTTGTTCTTAGGCCGCGTCCGTCCTTCTTGCCAAAGGTGGTTACTGCCTTCCACATTGGGCAGACCATCACTTTGCCCACCTTCTTTCCGCCTCCGCATCCTTCCAGAGAGGAAGAGAGACTCCACCGTCTGGACCCAAAACGTGCGCTTTCCTTTTACCTCAACCGCACACAACAGTTCCGGGTGGATGACCAGCTCTTTGTTGGCTACGTGGGCGCCAAAAAAGGTCGGGGGGTACACAAGAGGACCATCTCCCGCTCGGTCATCTTGTGTATCAAGGCCTGTTATTCTTTGGCTAAGAAGGAGCCTCCTGTTGGGCTGCGTGCCCATTCCACCAGGGCTACGGCTGCTACCACGGCTTTAGGCCGCGGTGTTCCGTTACAGGATATATGTCAGGCAGCTACGTGGGCCTCGCTGCACACGTTTACCAAACATTACTGCCTTGACAGCCAGGTCCAGAGGGATGGCTTCTTTGGCCGTTCTGTCCTCTGGGACTTCCTTGTCTGAATCTGTTCGCAGACCCACCACCGGGGTTGGTATTGCTGGGGTATCTATTCTAAGGTAAGGAATCTGTCACTAACGTGTCTCTTTCAGATGCACAAGTTACTAACTTGTGTAACGATATATCTGTAAGAGACAGTAGGTAGTGACAGATTCATACCGCCCCACCATCCTCCCCGTTCTGCGAACTGATTTCTAGGGTTAAGGACATCCCTTTCAGGGCCCTAGTATTTTTCAGACACCTATGTCAGCTTCTTGCATGGCACTGCGTTCCTGGCGCGGAAAGTCGTGTACAGAACTGACGTCAGCGCGCAGGGGCGGCGTCTAAGTACTGCCCGCGACGTCATCCCGGCGATGCCGACGACTGACGCGGAGCCGCACGACGCCGCCTACCGACACGCAAGGGTACTGCTACGCAAAAACTTTCCGGATCCAGCCTGACGCCTGAGGATATTCTAAGGTAAGGAATCTGTCACTAACTACTGTCTCTTACAGATATATCGTTACACAAGTTAGTAACTTGTGCATTAACATCACAAAGGCTAAGATCTTACTGTTTGCCACCTCATCTAAAGAAACATAAATCGAGAAATACTTGATGTAGTTAACTCTTATCTATACCTAGGAGCTCACCTTCAAACAACAAGCGCATTAAAAGCACATTTACAACACATGGACTCTGAAACCCCACCAATACATGTTTTCGAGGTGTCTTGCTCCTAGGGATGAATAGAGCAAAAATTCCATTTGCCCTCACAAACGGATCTGAAGCCTTTTTCATTAAAACTTGACACCTGTTCGGTCTTCCCTCGTCAGCCCTCAAGCATCAGAATAGAGTGTAATCTTCACAACAAAATCTTTGTGCAGAAGGCTACACTCTTACTCTATTGGTTTAGACTACACACAGCAGATCCAAGATGTCTAAATTACTATCTGAAACTAACTGGACTCATGGAATCCACCTGCCCCATGGAAAAATGCACCTGCTCAAGCTCTACAAAACTTAAATATGACTGAGATCTGGAAAAAGGGCCCAGCTTATTTTTCACTGAAAAGAACACTATTTAAAAAAACTGCAAGTATCTCCCAGAAGCTAAAGATCTTGCAACCCTCCGCAAAAGATCAATTGGTCCAATTGTCACTGAAGTCCACACTGGAAATCCAGTGCTGCCATATCTTAAACTCCCAATCTCATGGGAGTTAAAGATCCAAAATCTAAGACTGCGATTCAGCCTTTTTGACATAGATGAGATTCGCCAAACATGGATTCACAAAAGTGAAATCATCAGCTTCCTGTTTTGCAGCTACAGGTGCAGATCACTGGTACACGTTACATACTGCTTTCCGATGTTTTATATTGAGTGAAAAAAAGCTTCTGCTCCCGCATTGGAGAAAACTTGCAACCCGCACATGCCAAGAAGCAATATAATCTTGCTTCTAAAGCAACGATGGCCAATTGATAGCGGGCTTTGTGAGCACGATTGTGATTCCAAATGCACTTAACTTAAAATGATTTAAGAAGTATATTTTTTTCTTTGGAACTGCTATAATCCTCTCTTACAGTTCATAGCTTATGGATATGAACGTGATGCTGCTTTTATATTTTTACATTCTTATCATATAATTAATGGTTTTAATTAGCATATGAAACTATATAATATCGATTATTTGTTTTAGCAGTCATCTAATTGTCAGCTAAAGTGGTTTTATGAAGTACAGTCTGCGCAGGCCTGCTAGTTTGAGTCTCAGTGAGATGATCAACTGCTGTTAGGCTGGGGAAAGGCAGTTTACTCTTGTCTAAGTACAGTGCTATTGCTTTAATAATTTTATCAAAAAAATAGGAAGATTAATCTCTCAATTCTTTCAAAAATACATGGTTCGCTCTAAAGGAGATGGATAATTGCATTCTTCAAATGTCTTTAAAAATCCTAAACGCAGAGTAGATTCTGGTAGTAAAATCTCTCCACATAAACGCTTTGAAAGCGTTGACTGAAGAATAATGGTTGATGTCAGCTATAGCCATTAGTCGGACCTATTATCAAGTTTTTAATTTAGGTGAATTGTTTCATAATATTCGCCTTCCTTAATTACATTTTAGTTTTATGTAAGGGGCAGACATAAGCCCCATGTTCTGATGTACATCAGTGTGACAACTCCTTGGTTGAGTTATGTTATAACGAGCATTGGCATAGCCAATAGGTCTCGCCTTTGGGACCTTATAAGCGTTTAGTTATGCAGCACATTATAAACAGCCTATGCGCCATGGGTGGGGACAAAGATGCTAGATGCTGGACTGAATGTTTTGTTTCCCCTTTAGACAGACATGCTTTTGAAGGGAATCTTTTTAAATTTTTGTTTCTGGGCATTCCTAGAGACATTCGACCTGCAGATCTGAACTACGACCTTCTGATCTGTCTCGTGAGTTTAAAGCGCTCGGGGCAGTAGCCCAGCCCTGCGAATACCAATGCGTCCTTTGCGACTGCGCTAGCAGTTGTTTAGCCTCAGAAGACACGTGTTGTCTGGTAGGCGGAGGCAAAGGAAATGCCACTGTAAATTACTGGGTATAAAAGTCTGCCTCTGTATTTTGCACACTTGCCCCTTTCCATTATCGGCTTAGGAAAGCTGGACTCTCGATGGACTGGTTTGTGATGGTCTGGTGGGCTCTACAAAGGCAGTGTGGGGCCTCTAGTTACAGAAAGGTCGCCACCCCTTGTTTTACGGATTACTGTGGCCAGTTGTGATGATAAAACGCTTGCCACCGGGCCGCCGCGACTCCTACCATTACAACAATATTGACGATTTATTGAGGGGGATTTCAAAAACTCACGGGTCTCACTATGCATAAGGCAAGCAGGTTTCATTATTCAACTGAAAGGCACATACATTTTCGATCTTGAAAGGGTGAAGCCGAGCCTGCACTGTCCCTATTTGGACCGGTACCTTTAAGCCTGCACAGACCTCTGTGACGCACACCTTGTGCTGTGAGCTGTATCTTACCAGCTTCCAATATCCGATTGCACATTTTCAATGAATTCTGTTTTAGAGGGATTATAACCTGTTATCTTCATCTAGCGTTTAATACCGCAATTCCGTTTCTAAGCACTGTAAATTACCAGTGTTTATCCTCTAATATAATGTAGCTTAATTTATCGATTCGGAAGCATGAGAAACCGATTTGGCTTTGCTGGATTTCAAACTCATGACGTTAGCATTGAGCAACTACTTCCCTGCCTTTTTAATTATATTGAAAAGTACTACCGGCACTGCCTGTACACGTGCATTGCCAGGCGTTGCTTTAATGAGGCGGGTGTTTGATGATGAAAACTTTGTGAAAGTAAAGCTCAAAGACCCCCCCCCCCCCCAGCACCCTCAGATTCATGGCTGCGCCCAGCGTGCAGGTGTGGCTACAATGGGTGCAGCAGGAGCAGTGGCACCAGTGCTCACAGCCCTGATGGGTCCATAGACTCCTGGTAATTCCTGTAGTTTACTACCCCAACAGCAGTCAACGGGGCCATTCTCGTTGCTTGCATCAGGGCCCCTGGTATACGTGCTTCAGTAGTGCTAGCCTGACCGCCACACATCTCCCGTGATGGGCCTGGCTTAGAGAAGTCGGGTGCCCATTGCCCAGCACGCCTTTGCCCATCATCCTGTTGCTTGTCAGAATTGTCGCTGCTCATCCACTGCCGAAGCATGTTCGATGCCGGAGCAGGAACCGCATGGGAAGCCAGGAGCGAGGCGACGCCACCAGCACCTCCTCCTCCTAGCCACAAAAGAGCAAACAGAGCGCAGGTGTTCCTGGGACGGCGGCCTGCTCCCAGGGCTTAGGCAGCAAGCGGTATGCACTTGTAAAGTCATAGCCCGGGAGATCCGGCATGTGCGCTGGACCGCATTGTGTGATCTTGTGCCAGTGCTCTATCTCGGCTCTCGGACGCAGTAGCACTTATAACTATGCAAACGAGCAAAAGCGAAAGCACGGCGCGTTGCGTGTAACCTGACCCACCAGGAATGCAGCTGCCAGCCTGCGCGCCGCTGCTCGCTCCCGAGAGCAAAACGCCATGGGAGTGACACATTGGAAAGGAGGTGGGACATGCATCCGCCTTTGGCCATTTGCGTGCTTTCATTATTGAAAGACACACGCAAAGGCCAATCCAATGTGTGGGAGGAGTCAAACCCACACAGAGAAGTTTGGAGTGCTCACAAGAAGCCTCCCATAGAGCAGCGCATGCGCGCTGCGCTAGGCTCCACCTAAAAATGAGAAATAAATGGGTCTGATTAGTGCACCTAGGCAGGTTGTAATCCTGGATCAGATTAATTGCTGGAAGATTCCTTTAGGTGAACTGGTATGATCTTTTGGCTCTCGGATGTACTCGTACGTTTCCAAATGATTCTTCTGTATGACCAAACTTCCACCAATACAATTGTTTGCTTATGAGATTGTCTGATAACTCATGTGTGGGTATCTGTCAATTATTTAAAATTGAATGGAGATAATAGAGGTCTGCCCCACTGGCTTGAGTAGCTTGGACCTCTTTCCCTTTCCTATGTTCTCTGTCAGAAGTTATGGAATGCCTTTGATTCCGAGCTCTCATTTAACACTCAATCAATCAAGAGATCTTTATTCGAACAATCCTTGCCATAAAAGAAACGTAACAAAAAAATTCATTTAACACTCACATTAAGAAGGCTCGGAAGGTTTGGTCAACAGAATTCTTGAGGCTCATTTGGTCAGCAGAATTCTTGCAGCGCAAACTGCTATGCTGTACGCTTCCTTTTTTTACCGCATGCATGCCTTATGTTTTACATAGACATCTGCTGTGCGATCTGTCTGAGGCTCGAAGTTAACGGAATGAACAAATTGTAGAAGCTTCACAATCTAGATGTGTTCCTAGTTAGCAGTCTGCAAGGCATGGATCATGCCTAGGCAGCTTGTCGAGCCTTTCACTGGTTGCCTGTCAAGCAACATAAGCATTTCAAGATTTTATGCTTGATCAAGCCATCAGACTGACCTGGTTTTCCTTTTTAATCTGATATCTTTTTATGTTCCAAAATAGACTTTTGAAAATCCAATTGTGCTGGCAGTCTCCCATTTTAATAGAACCGGAGCATTTGACTATACAATTCTTGCATGGTGGGGGATGCTGTTATCATCAAAACCTGTTTAGCTAACTTGAGTTAGTGTCTGTTAGACACTTGTTTACCTCCTCGTGACGAGCACTTGGAATTTCTAAGGATTGCTATACAGCTTTTGTCCACGCGGGGCAAGCGATTATGCTCACGGTCATTGGAGTTTGTTCTGGTGGCCCGCCTCCTTTTCTCCACACTGGCCAGTGACCACTGCAGCAGTTTGGCCAAGCAACTCCGGACAGACAGTTCCAGCACTCAGTCGACGGTGAAGGAATCCTTTCCTCCAGTATGTGGTGCTGGTGCAAGCTGTTGGAGGGTGATTTTTTTTGGGTGGTGCTATACCACCTAAATTTGAGCAGGGGTGCTCTATCTAAAATAAGGAAATACACGTGTGAGATGCAGGAACTGAATCAGGAGTGGCACTATTTATTTCAAGAGACCAGTTTAAACAATAAATGTCAAACACATCATTATTCAATAATAAAGCTATGCAGTCTTAGCAAAGACCAAGTGTCAGGGACATATTTGAAACTAAGAGAAAAACCATGCAATCTAGTAAGTTCTAAAATCGTGGCAACGCAAAGGAAAGTGAAAGTGAGAGAGAGAGAGAGACAAAATGAATTTCAAAATACAATAAGCATTGCAGCCTCAGCCAAAAATGCTAGATAAGATGGCCAAGGGGGAATACACATGCGTCATGACCCATGGGATCAATTGTGCGAGGTAGTCCGTCGAATGGACTGTGGGCAGCTCTTTTATATTATTTTAATGAGGAACTGCTGACCCCAAGTCCTTATTATGACAGATGTTTGATCTTCAATCATACCAAAATGTTTACATTTATCAAATGATTTGCGTCACTTTTCGGAAACTTTTTATAAGAAAGCAGAAGAATACAAAAGGTTAGAGGTCACTTGTAATTTCTAAATCTGTGGAAAGTCCCAGTTGGCCCCCCTCCTTCCTCTTAGCCAATTTTGTTCTTCTAAATGACACACATCCTGTCATTGCTACATCTTGATGTTCAGAAAGATGTACACAAAGAGGTCATAGGAGAGATACATCTGAGTATACAGGAGGGCATGGGGTCTACTGCCTCTGTAGACGCTCAAGGCAGTGTGGACAATTTTAACACAACCCTGTCTGTGGGCTGGCAGGGACAATTGAGATTCTTATGCTTCAGATGTGGACAGAATGGGCCTGGGGCACTATATGGTAAAAACTAGACCCTGCTTCATTCCCTCCTCTTGTTCATTCTTGAACAAAATTCTTACAGCATACCTTGTAGGCCCTCCTTCTAGTTGGTGTATCCCAGGGGTGTCATTCACATTGGAACATTGGCACATTTGGAACATTGGCTCTCCTGCGTCTAACTTAACTCTATATACTCTCCTTCAGGTATGTCAATGAGGGATGTATATGGTCTGTGTAGGTGATCGTGGATCCATATTTAAATCCTATCTCAGTTAGCATCTACTAGTGGTCAGTTGGGGGCTATTGACCTGGCACTGGGTAATGGTAGCAGGCTGCATTTAGTGTAGTCCTATTGTTGTGACTTCTACTACTTCTATAAGTGCTAAGTTATCCCCATTCCCTGTTCTCTCCTTTTTCCTATATATATATATAGGCTTTCTGAATGTTCCCTATTCCTACATAATTCATACCTACTAATTTACTGTCAGTATTTTTAGCAAAATGACAGAACAACTGCACGGTACAACAGAGGAGCAACAGCACACCGAAAACCGGTAACAAAACATTTTTAGAATGGCAGACAGCCATGAAGGTATCCAGTCAAAGTTCAACCAATTAGTGGCTGTGTCTGCTATGGCACCTCCTCCAGCAATCATTTTCTTTTCTATGTTGTTCAAGTCCTTGATGGCCTTGGTGATGGAGCCATTTTCTTCATCATTGGCAATGTGCAGCACAGACTCCCTATCCGAAGGTCTTTTGAAGATAGCTGGACCCTGTTCAATAGGCGGAACTTCTGCGGTATGTCTTTGAATGCTGTCCACCCATAGTACTCGGCATACCGCCAATATCGGTGGAGCAAGGTAGCAGACTAGAGATGAGCATGGATGTGGGAGATATTGGCTGCTGGAACGATCAGGGAGACTTTATGCATTGTTCTAGTGAGCACAGGCTGCTCCTTTGAGGATGCTGTTGGAGATAGACCTTCTCCGCAGGCCCAGTAGAAATCCATTAGGCTAGAGGTGCCATATTGCATGTCCAAATTATAGATGGTGCTGTTGCATCCAGCGTAGCGCCCAACAGGTACCGTGCCATTTCCTAGAAAACAGAGAAGAGGTGACTCTAATTTGTAATCGTTTTATAATTTTGGACATTTTCTCCCCACCCCAAGTAGACTTCCAGTCTATCTCATCTTCATAATCTTAGTCTACCCTATGTGGCCCTAAGGACGCTGCTCTATAACTCAAGTAACCTGGGGCACTCCATTTGTCATGGACGTAAATTTGTGCAAATAAGCATAAAGCAGTTCTATTTTGGCATGGGCAATGTAGGGTGTGGGGCAAAGAGCCATTACAGTCTGATAGAAATCCTGTAATCATAAACTCATTGTTCCTACCAAAAGCTACACTAAAGTCGACGTCAGGAACTCCTATCTAAAATATCTTTGTTACCTCCCCCTCTATTCTGGAATTGTCAGAGATAACCTCGAGCTTTATTGGGGTGTGGTCCCATACTGTGGTATTTACAAACACTTTAGAGATGTTGGCCTCTATAATCTGAACTTGCCCCTGTATTCTGTAGAGGAACAGGTGTAGGAGATATTCTACAGTGTGTGGTAATACTTCCCTAGGAAAATCAGTCTATCTGCGCCTACTGCTTGGGGAATGTATGAGCCACATAACAAAATTCCTTATTTTTCTGTCTCCCTATTGTGACCATTTCACTGTACCACATGTTGTCGTGAAGGGAGTCCTGAGCAGCATGCTGTCTAACTGCTGGGGCATCCCTACATTGACGAGACAATGGTGGGTGTTGTAGTGCGATATCAATGGTACCGTCCCATTCAGTATTATTTTCAACAGGGGAAGGGGATGAGGACACAGGGTGCGCATAGGTATTTGCGGTGCTGATGTTACTGGCAGAGGTATTGGAAGATGTTGCATTAATAAGGAGGTCATTTCCCTCGGTACAGGTGCTAGCAGAAAAAGTTAATTGGGATATGGGGTGCATTGTGGCGTTGGCATTTTCAATAGTTCGAGGAATACAGGCCTCTTTATCAACACAATGAGAAATTACAGTGAACCAATTAAACATTCCTAGTGCCACTCCGACAATAATGTAAAATATTAGAATACAAATACATAGCTTCGCATAGGACACTTCTGAGTGGCGGCGGCTGAGTCCGTAGACGACCAAACGATCACCGTCTTCTTCTTCTGGGACAGTCAATGGGAACAAGTTACCCTCCTCTAGTTAGTCGTTCAGTGAGGGGGTGCAGGGTCGACCCTGATGTCTATTCCTTTAATCCATGCTTTCCTCTTGGCAATGCGGACAGCTGTTGGTGAAGTCTATGACTTTAAAATGTCCTTCAAATTTTGGATCACCGTCTGACATTTTTCCAGACAAAAATCTGTGTTCCAGGACGGATATGTGGGAGCTCAGGATTGATGGGGCCCTCCTCCTTCCGCTTGGATACCTGAGTAGAAAGGAACTGCGCAGCGCGTGTTAGTGCACACGGATACTCGTACATTTCACTTTTTCCAATTTCAGAACTTTCATTATCAGTTTTTGGTCTGGTGGAAGGAACTGACATATTTATTGATCGGCCATTGACAAGCTGATGGGGTGTTAAGTGGTGATCAGAACTTGGAATATTTCTGAGTGAAAACAGGGCGATCCATAGGCAATAAACTATTTTTGTATTTTCTTAAATAATTATTTATTTGTCCTTTCTTTCCCTCAATTGTGGCACGTATCTTGCTTATTTTATTTTTAAGCAGACATTCAGGCATTGCTGAAATTTGTTGCTGCTTTAATATCACAGTGGACACATGGTCCATCTTTGATCCAAATGTGTGGGAAACTTGTAGTAGGGCCTATGGTATGACGTGTTTTCCTGTTACAGCCTGCCTATAGATAAAATCTAGGGGATCTAGTTGTACTCCCCTCTTATTTTTTCTTTCTTTTTATGTTCACACCTGGCCCATCCATCGCACCACATGTGTTGTCTACTCCTCACCAAACATTCTCTCTACGACCGGTGGGTAGGTGTGAAACAGTAGTTGTGCAATTGTGCAGGCACAATATACAGGAAAAAAATACAAATGCACTGGTGGAACTCCTAACGAGACATGAGGTGGTGGAAACATGAACATTAAGCGCATGTATGCAAACATCCCGAAAACAGGAAACCTAGTACACTGCTTAGGGACGTAGGGAAGAACCCAAAAATAATGAGGTCTGCAGTGTGCAAAACCTCGAAACATCAATTAACTCCGAAAGAAGAACCAAAACATTGTACTATAATTGTTCCCAAGATAGAGGAACATCTTAATAATCTCCGTCCCAGTAACACAATTGGGAAATAAAAACTCAGTGGTCGTACTGCAAAATATTTGCAACCACCTCTAAAGTCTGCAACTGCAGTTTAAAAGGCCTTTTTAAATCTACACACATTTTATTCTTCCAATATTGCAATACTGAGCATTGCTACTTAATGCATACTGTCCTTTAACATTGAAATATACTTTATATCAGCACGTATTATTTATTCTTTTGTATTTCCTAGCACTGGGGCGTGAGTGGAGGAAGTTGGTGTGGTGGCTATCTGTGGTAATCTATTCCTACGGATCTCTGGTCGTTGTCTCATATTTTGTATGCTGCACAGAGCTGCACATATCCCACAACTTATTCCTCCCCTCCTGCCACACAACTGCACTCATAGTCCCCCTGTGTTAGGATGGCCTCTGTGTCACAATTTAGAACAACAGTGAATTAATTGAGAGATGTCCCCATCGCTTTCATTGGACAAGTTCCTGACCAGCCGTATTTTGCCCCCTTTCGCAGTCATAGTCTGCAAAATGTGTCACTGAAGGACATGCGTATATCTATATAACCATGTACACTTAGCTGACTTTATTTCAAGCAGTGGTGATGCTGGTGGTATTTCACGTAGCGATTAAAAAAAAATTTGACTTTCCTACTGCTGCCAAAAACCCACAATTTTCTTCACTACCACTTTAACCCAGCACAATTCATTAATTGATGCCAGGCAAAGATGTTGATGGTCAGTTGTGTCTTTAGTACAGTGGATAAATATATATATATATATATATATATATATATATATATATATATATATATATATATATATATATATATATATATATACACATACACATATACACACATATATACACATACACATATACACACATATATACACATACACATATACACACATATATACACATACACATATACACACATATATACACATATATACATATATATACATATACACATATATATACATATATATACATATATATACATATATATACATATATATATACATATATATACACATATATACATATATATACATATATATACATATATATACATATATATACACATATATACATATATATACATATATATACTTGAAGATGGAGGATCACAAGAAAACAACAGCCAGCCAGGGCAAAAATCTGGATCCCAAAGGATACAATGAGTCACAAAGAAATAAAATATCCAAGAAAGAAGTGACTCAAACAGATAGATTCACCAAAGAACAAAAATATATTTCAACTACAACGTTTCAGCTTCCGCCTTCCTCAGGTAGTACAAGATGGTTTGCTCAGTGGCTGCACAGATGACAGCTGAATTTTCAAAAAGCATCATGAGTGAAGATTCTATTTGGAATGTGGAATCAATGCAGTCCTGAGAGCTCTTGAGATATGCAGTAATCAGGTTGTATTATCAGTAATGTTCAGTCCATCTGGATGCAGTGATTTTAAACGGTACATCCAGAAGTTTTCTCTGGAGTCCAGTAGTTCTTCCTTTGAGACATGTTCCACGGGGAAAATCTTCAAATCTGATAGTAAATGATCCACAAGGTTAAAATGATTGGCTACAGGCTGGTCAATTTTCTTATTAATTATTGCCGATTTGTGGTTCCTGAATCGTGTACGGAGGTCATTCACTGTTTGGCCTACATATTGTTTTTACAGCTTTGCCGTTGGCACTGAATCACATAAATAATGCATGTTGAGCGACATGTAAGATGCTGTCTTATTCCATAGGTCCTTCTTGTAACAGAACTAGTTACTGATGATGTTTGTAAAAGGTATTCACACGTGATGCACCTTTTAGAGTCACAGCAATGAACCCCTGCATTTGTTACAACTTGCTTGAGTTCAGCTCTCACAATAAGAGATCGTAAATTTGGAGCTCTGCGGTAAGCAATGACTGGCGGTTTTGGAAAAACCTTTTGCAATTTTTCACAAGTAGACAGTAAGGGAAATGTTTTTGCATTATATTTCTGTAGTTGGGAGCTGATGGATGATAGTCAACCACAAATGGAGTTCTGTCACTTTTGTTTCTGCCGTTGGTATTCCAAATAAGTGCTTCTCTGGGTAACTGCAAAGACTTGTCAATTTGTTGCTGTATGATATGCAGAGGATAGCCTCGTCTTTTAAATAATGTAGCAAGCTCCTGTAGATGGTCTTTACAGGTTTCCTCATTGCTGCAGATGCGTCTTATTCTGAGTGCTTGGCTGTAGATGATGCTCAGTTTAGAAGTAGAGCATTGGAACAATTTACAGCTTATATCAACAATATCCATCCTACCATCAAATTTACCAGCAGCAATACTAAACAGAAGCATCATCTCCCTTTTCTGGATGTGCTACTCACCATTCAAGAACAAAAAATTACAACTGATCTGTACCACAAGCCTACAGATGCTCATTTGTATCTAAACTGGACTTCATGTCACCCACACCACACTAAACTGAGCATCATCTACAGCCAAGCACTCAGAATAAGACGCATCTGCAGCAATGAGGAAACCTGTAAAGACCATCTACAGGAGCTTGCTACATTATTTAAAAGACGAGGCTATCCTCTGCATATCATACAGCAACAAATTGACAAGTCTTTGCAGTTACCCAGAGAAGCACTTATTTGGAATACCAACGGCAGAAACAAAAGTGACAGAACTCCATTTGTGGTTGACTATCATCCATCAGCTCCCAACTACAGAAATATAATGCAAAAACATTTCCCTTACTGTCTACTTGTGAAAAATTGCAAAGGTTTTTCCAAAACCGCCAGTCATTGCTTACCGCAGAGCTCCAAATTTACGATCTCTTATTGTGAGAGCTGAACTCAAGCAAGTTGTAACAAATGCAGGGGTTCATTGCTGTGACTCTAAAAGGTGCATCACGTGTGAATACCTTTTACAAACATCATCAGTAACTAGTTCTGTTACAAGAAGGACCTATGGAATAAGACAGCATCTTACATGTCGCTCAACATGCATTATTTATGTGATTCAGTGCCAACGGCAAAGCTGTAAAAAACAATATGTAGGCCAAACAGTGAATGACCTCCGTACACGATTCAGGAACCACAAATCGGCAATAATTAATAAGAAAATTGACCAGCCTGTAGCCAATCATTTTAACCTTGTGGATCATTTACTATCAGATTTGAAGATTTTCCCCGTGGAACATGTCTCAAAGGAAGAACTACTGGACTCCAGAGAACTTCTGGATGTACCGTTTAAAATCACTGCATCCAGATGGACTGAACATTACTGATAATACAACCTGATTACTGCATATCTCAAGAGCTCTCAGGACTGCATTGATTCCACATTCCAAATAGAATCTTCACTCATGATGCTTTTGAAAATTCAGCTGTGTCATCTGTGCAGCCACTGAGCAAACCATCTTGTACTACCTGAGGAAGGCGGAAGCTGAAACGTTGTAGTTGAAATATATTTTTGTTCTTTGGTGAATCTATCTGTTGAGTCACTTCTTTCTTGGATATATATATATATATATATATATATATATATATATATATATATATATATATATATATATATATATTCTCTCTCTCTCTCTCTCTCTCTCTCTCTCTCTCTCTCTCTCTCTCTCTCTCTCTCTCTCTCTCTCTCTCTCTCTCTCTCTCTCTTAACCCTTCAACTCATAATCTCAAAAAAACATGTGTTGTGTTCAATTGTTCGTTATGCTAAATAGAGCCTATTTTAACATAACATGTGTAATCGTAAAGCGCACGTTCACTCCGAAGGGTATTTTGGCGCTCAATAGCAGATCTTTATTGTTCCCCAACTCAATGGTACTCATTTTATCCACCTCAGAATGATGAAAGCTGCACAGACCTCGCATCTATCCACCTCAGAAGGATGAAATGCTGAGTAGACCTGGTAGCATTTGAACCTGTGACCATGAAGTCAAACACAGGCCCCCACGGACCCAACTGAGGTGCATAATGTGTCATGCATGTTGTGTAATACGCCTTATTTTCTAGTATTTTGCTTATAAGGGCCTAGAATAATGTATTGGACCTATATTTTGAAGCACATTGTCGTCGATAGGTGTCATTGAATCTCTGGGGCCAGGAACTGTTCTGTTATCCAAGACGAAAATTGGGTGTAGTTAGTGTGCATTCCATTCCATCAATTTGTCTCCCACGTTCTGAGTACTTGAAATCGGGAGAGGACAGACTTATTACGCTAACTCCTTCCTTCTGTCTAATGTTCACCATCTGCTCTGATATTTACGTTGCTCTTAGTCCAGTGTCACTAACTTCCTTGTTCATGAGCCACATTTTCAAAATCTCTTTTGTATTAGCTAACTGTGTGTGCTCTGTGGCTGTACTTCCTGGATCGGTGCTTGCATTCGGGCTACTGCTTGGACGGGTGGCACTCTTTACTGCTTGGGCTTTTGTTGAATTCTTGCAGCGCAAACTGCTATGCTTCCTTTTTTTTTTTTTACTGCATGCATGCCTTATGTTTTACATAGACATCTGCTGTGCGATCTGTCTGAGGCTCGAAGTTAACGGAATGAACAAATTGTAGAAGCTTCACAATCTAGATGTGTTCCTAGTTTGCAGTCTGCAAGGCATGGATCATGCCTAGGCTGCTTGTCAAGTCTTTCACTGGTTGCCTGTCAAGCAGCATAAGCATTTCAAGAATTTCTGCTTGATCAAGCCATCAGACCGACCTGGTTTTCCTTTCTAATCTGATATCTTTTTATGTTCCAAAATAGACTTTTGAAAATCCAATTGTGCTGGCAGTCTCCCATTTTAATAGAACCGGAGCATTTGACTATACAATTCTTGCATGGGGGGATGCTGTTATCATCAAAAACCTGTTTAGCTAACTTGAGTTAGTGTCGGTTAGACACTTGTTTACCTCATCGTGACGAGCACTTGGAATTTCTAAGGACTGCTATACAGCTTTTGTCCACACAGGGCAAGCGATTATGCTCACGGTCATTGGAGTTTGTTCTGGTGGCCTGCCTCCTTTTCTCCACACCTGGCCAGTGACCACTGCAGCAGTTTGGCCAAGCAACTCTGGACAGACAGTTCCAGCACTCAGTCGACGGTGAAGGAATCCTTTCCTCCAGTATGTGGTGCTGGTGCAAGCTCCTCAGGATGTGGTGAGCAGCACAGGTCCTCTGTTTTCCTCTTTAGTGGTTGTTGGAGAGGGTGTTCGCTGGGGTGCATGGGCTTTGAGCATACAAACTTGGTCTTCGGTCAGACTAGAAGGCCGGAATCCTCTCTGGTTCAGATAGGTTAGCTCTTGACACACTCCCTTAGCAGTCTGCTTCTCTGTGATTTACTTTTCTCCTGGCTTTGTTGCTGGACTTCTCCTTATTGGGCAGTCAGCTTTTCTTGGCCCAGGGACACACTTCTCCTCTCTCAGGACTCGGGCAGACTGAAAGCTTCTCCGGCAAGACGCTCTGGGACACTATCAACTATTCCGGCCATGAATCATAGCAGCTCAAGTGCTCTGCAGAAAACGACTGTCCTTAGTCAGTGAAGAAACGTGGAACTGGAACCAAGAGGTAAAGTTTGGGTTTTAGGTTTATGTATGATGTCCAGGGAGGGAATGTGGAGCCACTGACTGTAGTTCAGTAACCGGTATGGGGTGGTTCCTCTTTATAACTTGATCTTCTTTCTGCATTGCAGACAACATCTTTGTGTAAGGTGATGTCTGTCACACAAGGTAGCGCTGATACTGGCTCGAAAGAAAAATGCCCATAAGTTGAGCACAAAGTGTAAAGCTCTGCACCTGGATGCCATCAGTATTCCTGGATGGAGTTAAGAGAAGGCAAAAGGCCCATACCCTGCTTAGAAATGTCTCCCCATCTAACAACTGAATCTGCTGACACACCACCCCATGCCGCCACCAGTGCCCAGGAAGGACTAATCTACAATCTCTTGCTAAGTAGGTCACACAGAATTTCTAAAGGCTGCACTGTCTCATCCCATCACACTTCAGTGTCTAAAGCTACATCTTTTCAGCAGGAATTCAGGCAGTACACTTCCACTGTCTGGGGAGGCTGTATCACAAACTACATCTTGTGCCATGTCAAAACCAAGGGCAATCCAAAAGGGATCCCACTGGCTACAGCATATACACCCTCACAATAACATGGAGTCCTGCTACCAGGTTCCATAGACAGGGTAGTCTGTACAGGGTCTAGGCATGACACAAGTGGAAGTTAACACGAGCGGGCCTATAAGTATTATACTCTTACTTGGAACAGATCAAATGGCTTGTCCAAACTCTATGGATTAAAAAAAAAAAAGAAAACTGTATGCTGTCAGCTCGCTCAGAGACCCAGATAGTAAACTTTTGTCAGCTAGAGAGTGCACGTTTGGTTCACCTTCACCTCCGAAGCAGGCTCTGGCTCTCGTTTGTCAATTTCGGGCCTAGACATTGGCACTTATGCAGGGGGGCATCGGTGCATGTCTATTTATTGTGCAGGGGCATTACCATCCCCACAGTGACTAAGAATTATTTGGTGATTAGTTCAGATGTAGAGAATAAGGAAACAAAATTTTGCTAAGAGTTGAAAAACAAAGAAAAACATTATCATATGGGCTTGCCTTATGGAAGACCTGGATAGTCTTGTGCATCACAATCACTGGTGGCTGTATGTTAAAATAAACACTTAAAATGTAGTTTCTAAAATAGTGACTTCCTTATAGCGACAATGAATTTAATTGTAAATCCTGAAATCAAGATAATTATTTAAGCATTTCTCTTGTAACCAAAGTTTGTGATTAAAAATATTTGGCTATTTAACGGGAGCGTGCCGCCCTGTACCTTCCTCTTTTGCCCCCTACGGGTCTGGCATCTGCAGGAACTGGCCCCTTCTGCACAGTGGTGCCATTTATAAGGAGCACTGATTCACTTTACGTGGAGTGGCCATGTTACTGCGCTTTGCCTTCATGGGGCTCTTGGATGACTCTGCTCAGAGAATGAAATTCGGCTACACGGAGGCCTCACAAAGATTGGCAGGGTCAAATAAGCATGCCTTCTAGGAGTGGTCCGTAGTTTTAAGAAATGGCGCCATAGTAAATGCTTAATATTTTAATCATTAATATATATACTTTTTTAAATAAAAGTTTAATTTATCAATTTTGTAGTAGTGTTTAAATAGTTTTTCTTCTCATTCATCTTGGCAGTCAGGGTGGAAGGGCATTGGTCTGGGTGAAAAGTCCTGCCCATAGTGAAGCCTTGAAGAGGCAACAAACAATAGCACTGAGGTGCTGTAGATACAGAAAACCTATTCCACAAGACAAACTACCAAGTTTAGAAGAGTGAAACATTGTGTAGTACAGTAGAAAATGATAAAACAAGAGATTGACTTTGGCAGAGCATGGTTGTGTAAAGCACAATGTGTAGGTTAGACGTCCTAATTTGAGCAATGATAGGATCATGCATAACCACAGATGGGCGTACAGTAACATGCGGTCTAATTGATTGCCTCAGGGTTGCATATTGATTGGCATTTATAGTGGGATAGCATGTGATTCATTGTGAAGTTCTGGAAGAGCAACATTCCTGTGCCCATCCAATACTTCAAGATCTCTCTTTGAATAGATTATTACAACACCGTAGTTCATGCTTTAACACAATTCTCCCTTTGATTTCACTGCACTGGAGAAAAAAATTATGATGAGGGCTATATATCCACAAAAGGTTGCTATGCGTAGAATTTAGAAATTTTATTCACGTCCTTCTTATTGCACACATTCTAAAGTTGAGAAGTTAATTTGTTACATACAGTTGAAACTAGAGGGAAATAATGTGGCGTAGCAAAGACTACACAGACCTTTTAATAGAATCGGCTAGTTATTACATTATTTTCCTTTGTGAACCACATTCATTAAATCTACCGGACAAAGAACCAGACGCTCTGTGTACCACACACAATTCGTTCTAGATATTTATAGTTTAGACATGGCAAGTGATTTAATTAATGAAAAACTGTATTCTACAAATTTATGTTGTCGTATTGAGCGCCTATGATTCTCGTCTTGAGGAAAATAGTCTCTTAAATTTAATTTGTGGGAATGTCCCAAGTGCATAGCATTGTACACCTTGATGTAATCATCCAGTCGAATGCTTGCCTTGATAAAGTCCATTCAACAGGCAATTTTTTCCTCTGCTCACTTACCTTGCTTTTCTCGGAAGAAGGGGACCTGGTCCTGAATTTAATCTGCTTTCTACTCCCACCTTGCCGCCCTCCTCCATCTTGATGACTCCCTTACTCCTTCCACTACAACTGAGCTACTCTTTTTCCCCACCTCCTCATCATCTATTGTAGCCGAGTCTTCGTATTTGTTTTTACATAGGTATCCACTATGTGCTCCCCTGTTTTTTGCAATTTTTTTTTTATTGGCACATCACTCCACAGGCCTGAAATAGACCAACATTGATTATAATATAGGGGAGGGGTGCAAGCTTTCGTCCCTCTGGACCCCCATGCCCCTGATTCTGGTCGTAATAAAAAGAGGAGGAGGGGCACCCCCTCCTCCCCACCCAGCTGATTTCGGCCCTGGGTACCCCATCCCCTGGGACATGACCAGATATATAAATAGCAAGTGAGTCCCCACGGCCCCCCTCCACGGGCAGCATTTGGCCCCGGGGAACCCATTCCCTGGAGGCCCGCCGTGCATAAAAGGGTGTGGCGGGCTGCACGACCCTCCTCCCTGAGCCTTTAATGGCAGCGGGGACTCCATCTCCCAGAGCTGGCTCGGGCTGTGTCCCGGGAAGCCCACCCCCAGAACATAGCGGTATTGCTGACTGCACTGGTGCGGGCAGGAAAACCTGTGTGATCTTGCTTGGTGGGAGCAATTTCAAAACTCCCACTAAGCAGGAGCAAACACCAAGTCCGCTCCCAGCGGGCAGGCGCATGAAAAATGCTTCCACCCACTAGGAGCGGTCTTTTCATCTGCTTCCCTGCCCGCAGAGAGGTGGGCAGGGAAACTCATGAAAATATTGCTCCCGCCTGTGCGTTGCGTGAGGTTGGCTGCATGCAAGGGTTTGGCCGCTGGCTGTGCGCTGCGTGGGTTTGCCTGCATGCCGTGTGTTGGTGGTGTTTGGATGAATGTATGGCAATTAAGTATTTATTTACCTTTAAAAAAAATAAAAATTCACTGAAAAAAACTAAGGTTACAGGGACGTTATAGTTGGGTTCAGATTTTACACACAAAACAAATATAACTGCTGTATTTGTGATCTCAAGTAACTACAACTCGTGGCCTAAGGTAACTATAACTCGCGCCCTCGCCATGCACTGCTAATTACCCCACATATTAAATCACTCATGACAACTCCTATGACATCCTTGATAATATCACTGCAACATTTGCAGTGAAATTATTGATGAGTAAACGGCATGGCGGGGGCGGGAGTTATTACCTTAGGGCACGAGTTATAGTTATTTGAGATAACTAGAACTGCGGAATGCCTATGGTTTTGTGCGTGGAAACTCTGAACCCAACTACGATCTTTCAATGGGAGTTTCAGCAAACATCTGACCTAAACTAACCAAGATTGCTTTGTCTTGTGTTTCTGAAAATGACCAGGGCACTCTGGCCACATTTGTCCAAATAATTATCTCAGTCAACTGTCTCTTGTGGCATAACCCGACTAAAAGCATATTTTTACAGTAGCTGTCTTTTTCTCATATTCTCTTCCTGGGGATACTCATCAATAGTCATAAGCACTGAATAATCCCCGCCAACGTGCGTGGACCCCGGAGCATATACAAAAATACATATATATGTGTATGTTTAGCTAAAAAAGTACGGAGTACCTTCAAACATACATGAATACATATATAAACATGTAGCCTACCATAACTCAAATAGGCTAATATGTCAATATTAATTGGGTTTTTCATTAAACTGAAAACAATTCCATATATAATTTCTGTAACAGAGAACATGCACTCCATTAGTGTTCCAACACAGCCCTTTATTTTCAGAGAAAAAGGCAAGTAATAGTAGGTAATTAGCCCATAGGCTGCATAGATGAAAAAACATCACAGTAATAAATACTGGCACCCTGCCTTTAAGAATTCCAAGAACCTGGAAACCGTGCCTTTAAGACCTCCAGGAGCCCCCTGCTCCCATCATGCACCACAGGTAACAGTTAGGTCAGTTCTTTTTTCAGGCTCCTTCTGTGAGGATCCTGGAGCATTGAGCTCGTCAATTTTGGATTATTCTAGTCAGAAATTGGTTTATTTACATCTTATCTACCTTTACACAACGTTTTTTGACTGCTGGCAACTTTTTCAGTTGTTTTCTGACAATTTTGATAACTTGTTCTGTCAGAAATGGCAGCTTTGTTCAATAAATGTCCTTCCTGTGGGAAGAAAATGGCAAAATCAGACCCACATTCTGTCTGTATTGTGTGTTTACCATCATCACACAATCCAGAAGAGTGTTGTTATTGCCAACAATTTTCTAGAAGGACACTTGGGACAGAGAGAAAATAAAGCTGCATGCTTTACTGGAGAGAGGAAAAGGACCTTCTAAAAGTGGCCTTGGATGCACTCATTTTTTTCCAATTCAAACATATTTTTATTAAGCTTTTTTTAAAGTTTGACATTCAGGTACAGGATATACAGGTTCCAGCGTGAGTTGTCAGATTTGTGTTACATAGCAGTTACTTTGACTTTCATACAATTACAATTATCAGAATAAATTCTACAGTTCCGTGAAGTGTCATCTGGGTGGATGCCTCGGCTGATGCGTGTTTATATTTGTCCACCTCCTAACTCTTGGAGTGTACGGACTCATGTCAGGACTGTAACCACTACCTGTTCTGTAATTCGCATTGTGGGGTGGCGGGTAATAATTATATTGGGGCAACTTAAAAACATAACCGGGGAAACACAACTAGGGTAGATACTTCCGTAGCCTCCTCGGCTGCGTTAACCTCTGTAGAGTCATGCCTGCTCCACTACTTCCAACCGCCCTCCACCCGTCTCTGC
Source organism: Calotriton arnoldi (assembly GCA_963921515.1). Taxonomy (NCBI): domain Eukaryota; kingdom Metazoa; phylum Chordata; class Amphibia; order Caudata; family Salamandridae; genus Calotriton; species Calotriton arnoldi. Next base: position 318,973 of record CAWUFW010012736.1, read on the forward strand.
TCCTAATGTGATGTAAGTATCTCAGGTGGCATCTGTGTTTTAGCCCGTTTACAGCTCAGCACTGACCGTGTACGGTGTGTTCCATTCGTCAACCTATGGGGCTAGCTATGTGCAAGGCCTCTTCTACTTCTTCGTCTGTGTGTAGTAGCTCTGTCAGTATTGCGTCCCACCCAGCTGCTATCGGGATCTTGTGAATTCCTGTGATGTACTCACGGTGAATTGCAACGCTTTCCGCTTTGGCCCATGCCAGCATTGAGTGTCTCCAAGCGTGGAAGTGGGGAGGGTCCTGTGACTGCCATATTTTGGTGATTAGCCTTTTGGCTACTACAATACCCAGATCTAGGAACCTCGCAGACACCTTATTTCCCCGGGTCCGGCGAAATAGGTGCAGTATGTAGGCCTGCCATTCAAAAGGGATTGTGTGTTCTGTGCAGGATGCCAACGCAGTCGCTATCTCCCTCCAATAAGTGTAAAGGCAGGTGCAGCCCCATAACATGTGCAGTAGGTCAGCGCCTACCAGAGCGCATCTCGGGCAAGCGGCGTCTGCGCGGTTAAAATAGCGATTAACGTTGGTGGTGTAAGGTATGCCATTTGCGTTATATAGTACTGGATTTGGCGGAAGCGCATGTTCCTAGGGATGCGTACTGGGCTCTCGAGCACCTTGCCCCACTCCGCGTCTGAAATGGGTCTCCCCCAATCTTGTTCCCAATGGTCGCGAAGAGGTCGCAAGTTGAATGCTTTGTGTTGGCGAAGAGAGGCGGCAAACCACCGCGTGAGGTGCCTTCCATTACCCATGACGTGTAAGTACTGTATAGTGAGATGAGTTGGCAGCTCGGCGGTAAGGTCGCCACATTTGGACCCAAGTGTGGCTATTAATGAGCGACGGAGGAACTGACCGGGCGGGAGCCCATCTTCTACCTGTAATGTCATATATGGGACTAGTACACCATCCCGGTATAGGTCACCTAGGGATTGGACTCCTGCCTCATGCCAGTCACGGAGCTCTATTGTTGTTACCGTTGAACGGCCTTTGGGTGACCCCTCTAGTGGTAGCGCCGGTGCATATGGTGTGACTTGCCTGGTTAAAAATAGACTTCTACGGGAGCACTTGTATGCTACTCCAAGTAGCAGGGGCTCCGGGGGCCGCACAGACGTGCCGGGGTGAAATATCGTGGTGAGTCGCGATAGTGTATAGGGCGGGCTCATGGTGGCCGTGTCGTCATGGCGATCTGCAAGCCACCTGGCTATCCACTGTAATTGGGCGGCGAGGTAGTATTGCTCAAAGTTTGGAACCGCGAGGCCTCCCTGATCCGTGGGTAGATACAGCTTCTTAATTGACACCCGGTGACGGGCACTACCCCATATAAAGTCGCGGACTAGTTTCTCTAGCACATTAAACAAGCATTGGCATAGCCAATAGGTCTCGCCTTTGGGACCTTATAAGTTTTAAGCCATGCAGCACATTATTCTGGGTGCTTAACATTTACAGGTTTTACTACGTGTAGCACAGGGTGGGAGATTGCTTACCTGCTGAGTATTTCTGGTAATCCGGTGCTGACCCAGACAAACATCCAGGATAAAAAGGTGAGGAAAGCCCCACGGTATGTCCAACTACTAGGTTGTTAGGTACTTGTCTACCCTGGAAGCACAGTACTAGACTGCTGCACTTTGGGCTGTTACAGGGACTTTTTAGGGGGCTTTTAGAAAGTATAGGATTAAATGTCAAATGTAAGTAAGTGATAAGAGCTCACCCGCAAAGATGGGTCAGAACTTTAACTTTTGTGGCTAGAGATCGAGCATCTGGTGGAGCGGATGGAATCGCGTGTGTTTTTTGTTTATTTTGTTGGTAGTTTGTGGTACGTTAATATCCCATTTCTGCAAAGACTCCACCCCAGTGCCTACTCTTTCCGGGCGGGAGTCTGAGATGACGCCTGATGGTGCTGGGCACTGGTTGGGGTCTCGCTGCTGGCTGGACGCCCTCACCCTGCGATCCTGTTTTAAAGGGTGGTGGGGTGCTGTCTGGGTAGCCTCGGACGTTGCCAGTGGAGGACAGATGGCCGAGGGCCCGGAGCAGGGATTCCCCGGCCGGGTTTACTTTTCACCCGCCGCTCTGCGTGCCTTTATGTGTGCATCAGTCTCGGAGGGGAGGCGTCCGGGGGAGCAGAGGCCGAGAGACTGCTTCCCAGCAGAGAGACCGGGAGGGGAGGGGGCAGGAAGTGATCGAGGGGAGGTAACGGGGGAAAGAGATACTGACACGGAGGGAGTTGTGCAGCTGTGACGCAAGATGAAAGGGGGACATCGGTACCGGGAGAGAAGAAAAGTTCGACGAGTAGAGGGGCTTAGCCGGAGAGAGAGGCGGGCACACTGGCTAGCACGAGTCTGAATATTAGAGGAAAGAGCAGGTGAGGCACTTAAACGAGGAGGAGAGAGCAAGAGTGATGTGGAGGCTGTGAGACTAGCAGCGGAGACTGCTGGGCACGGGGTGGTCGGAGAATACGGAGTAGTGACAGTCACAGCACGAGGACATGTGGGCGACAGGGTATAATCGGCAGGAGACAGGCTGTGATTGGTGGGGACGAGACAGCCGTGCTGAAGAGAGTCCATCGAGGGAGAGGCGACTGCCTACCTTAAGAGGTGGGGACGGCGGGAAGAGGGTAGAATGTGTGTATTTCTCTTTGCAGTTTATTTGTGCAGTTTTACACAGGGCATAGGAGCGCTACGTAAGTAGTGAGAGGTAAAAGCGAGACAGTGGAAGACTTCAAATGCATTTCTTCAGCAGTTCGAAGAGTAGAGGGTTACAGAGAAGATGAACAAGCACGAGTGCTTGAAAAGTGCAGACGCGTGCGCGGCCACGCTAATTGCAAACAGATGGCCCCTGCGCGCCGCTGCTCGCTCCCGCAAGGTGGATGCCAGCACGAGTGCTTGAAAAGAGCTGACCGATTTCTAAAGGTCATCTCCTAGAGCAGCGCATGCGCGCTACACCAGGCTCGACCTAAAAAGGGGGGGTCGGGGGGGACATACAGCGGCAGTTTTGAGAAATAGTATAAAAATCACGGAAGGGCCACCATCTTGATAAGGGCTACTCTGACCGTGACCGATAGAGGGAGTGTACTCCAAAATTGCATTTGCGACCTTATGACAGTGAGTGTTCTGTCTAAGTTACCGTTGAATAAGTCTGTTGGGTCTCTATAGATCCGGATACCTAAATAACGAAACGTATGGGACATCCATTGCACCGGCTCACCATCAAGGACGTATCCCGGGTCATGGGCACCCTCTCTAAATGAGTATAAACAGGACTTGCTAACGTTAACTCTCAATCCTGACAGGGTGGCGAAGTCATGCAGTATGTGACCTAGTTGCGGAGGCACATTACTGATGTCCTTAATGTATAACAATAGGTCATCTGCATATAGAGAGACTGTATGGGTGCTGTCTCCCAGTGGGATGCCGTCTTCCAGTGTGACACGGAGTGTGTGGCCTTGGAAGCACTCCTGCTTTTAAAGAGCCCTCCTCTCAGGAAAAACACAGATCTGGGAGAAAACGGCGTAGTTCTGCTTCTCCAGCATCAAGAAGGAAGCAGATCTCGGATTGTTCACCTTCAGCGTCGAGATCGACGTCGGAAAAACAGGCAAGGCATGCTACAACGTCGAGGGACAGCGCCATCGAAGCGGCTAGGGCCTCTGTCGCCGAAACGCAAGTTGACGTCGAGGCATACTACTTTGGGCTCGAAGTATGTTGGTCCTGAGAAACATAAGTCGATGTCAAAGTTTGGGTCGAGGAAACACCCTCCGACGTTGAGACATCGGTCAACGTCTAGATCGCCGCCGCCGTCACAGCTGGCACAGTTGGCGTCGAGAGGGTCGAATTCAAAGACGCCGCCGCAGTCATACAGGCGGTCGATGTCGAAGAGTCCGCCCCAGTCCCACAGACAGTCGGCGTCGAGGACATCGCTATAGTCACACAGGCGTGAGTCCTCAAAGACCTCCCTGCAGAAGCGGTCGACGTCGAGAGTGGCACAGTCTGTCGCAGGCGAGAGGTCACCGTTCGACGTCGAGAAAAGGAAATCCTGCGGCGGCGACGGGGGTAGTGCCTGAAAGGCCAAGATCGATGTCCATGTCCATACGGTCGACGTCGAGGGATGTTTCTTCTTATCCTGGCATCAATATAGTGCAAATCACGCCGGAGGGATCTCCAGTTGTGGAGAAACCGACACCCCTGTCAACCTTTCGCCAAGGTGGCTAGAGAGTATCCGCATTGGAAGGTTCCACCCAGAAGTCCTGGCTCAGATTTTTCTCAAACATACTCTCCCTCCAGAGTCTCTGCTGGTCCTCCACCTACAGTATCCACTATCCACGAGAACATCTCCATGCAGGTCTCCAAGGAGAGCTAGGTCTCCTTCAGCTCGCCATCCAGGACACCTCATAGACGGGCTAGATCTCGCCCTTCCTCCACTTAAAAAAGAAGTAGGCGAAGGTCTTCATCATGGTCCACGTCCTCAAGATCATCTATGAGAGACTATTCACCAACCCTGTCTGCTACACCTCCAGCGAGAGTGTCTCCAGTCGATGACATAGGGACTTTTTAATGAGGTTCTACGCAGGGGTGCCAGCAAGTTGAACATTGATATGTCGGGACCGACTACCTCTTCGTCAGTTAAATTTGAAACCCTGCATCACAGATCCTCGGCGAGGCCTCTACTTCCTTTGGTTCCGGGTCTGCTTGAACCAGCGATGCAGACTGTTCTGACTCCGGCTACAGTGGGTTCAGCTCCTCTATGTATTTTTTTAAAAAGTACATGGCCCCGGACCAGAACCCTCTGTTTCTTAGAGCAGACCCCTCTCCGGATTCAGTCATAGTGGCGGCAGCCAGGAAGACACATCCTGCAGGAACATCCTCTGCAGTTCCTCCTGAGAAGGACAGTAAGAACATAGACTCGCCGGGCAAAAGGATGTGCAACACATCTGCATCCGTCATGAAAGTGGCTAGTGCCTCTGCGCTTTTGGGGAGGTATGACAGGTCTCTGTTGGACTCTTTAGCTCGATTCACAGAGAAGCTGCCCAAAGAAGACCAACAGGACTTTAAGGAAGTCTTGCAGGAAGGTGGTCTGGTTGCAAACCAGGTCATTATTAGTGCAGCTGCGGACGCATCGGATCTGGCTGCGCATGGCTGCTCTCATGGCATTTGCGCCAGACGCTCGGTCTGGTTGCGTCTCACTGGTCTGAAACCGGATGCACAAAGGAGAATTGTTAATCATCCTTTCAATGGCACTTCCTTATTTGGCATTCATGCCGATGACGAGATGTCCAAAATAAAGTCTGAGTTGGACACTTTAAAAGCGGTCGGCCTTGAGAAACGAGAGGACTTTCGACCTAAGTACCGACCATACGACCATCGGTATTTCCAGCAGAGGGTTCAAACCCCTCACTGGTCGACACAACAGCATCAACCCAGGTCGCATTACCATCAGTGAAGACTGGGTCGAGGAACATATTCAAAATGGCCGACAGGTGAGGAGCTCCGTCCGGGAGCTCCCGGCCAGGGATCGCCTTTTTGGCTTCATTCCCGCAAATTCACCCCCTCCTTGGACCCTTTCTGCTCACCTGCACTGTGGTCAGCAGCCCTCGTCTTCTTCAACTCCCGCAACTCCGTCTCGAATTCTCACGGATGAACAGTGTCCTGACCCCGGAGATCCTGATCAATATGGCCGATGCCCGGTGGAGCCACTCGTTTGGCTATAGAGGAGACTGGCTCGGGTTTTTTCCCTCAGCCGTCACCTACCGACACTGTTGCCGTCATCTCCCGCTGTTATTTCCGTCCCCCTCACTGATGATTTTCTGTTGATGGAGCTAGTCTCAGCGCGGTGCCCCTGAGCTGGCTTTCGCCTTCCGAGCCCGGAGAGGCGTGCCCGCCTGGTCTCCGCTGCTGCTTCCATAGCCTCCTCGGCCTCGCATTCCTTCTGGACTGGACTCTTTTTTTTCTTTTTTTTTTTTCTTGTTCCCACCATCTCGTTCGTCAATCCCTTCGTCGTCCGATTAACCACCGTGGGTTTGCTGATGGCGGATCCTTGATCTTCTCTGGAGAGGTGTGGTGCATCGGCCAGGGCATCTGACTTCGGAGCACAGGGTTCACGGTTCGATCCCCGGCTCCGGCGGCAGCTCAGCTCAGCTCAGCACAATGTGACTCTGGGCAATAGCTCACTTAATTTCCACGACGGCCCCCAGCGCCTTGAGACCCGTAAGGGTGAGTAGCTGCGCTATATAAAAACGGACTTCTCTGCCGATGCCCGGCTGGGCTGCCTTGGATGCTTCTGGGGCAATGATTGGGGAGCAGCCCGTCCTCCGGACTTGAGCCGCGGCCGCCTGGCGTCACCCTTCTCCATCTTATGGACCGCGGCTGGGATGCTTGGTACCTGTCATCCCGATTGATCAGCATCAAGGGTGCCGCCACTGTCCCCGGACTTGTTTTTCCCTTTCTCCCTTCTGATTTTGCCCGCCCCCCTGATACGGCTGCTGCCTTCCCCCATCGAGGTCGCTACCTGGGGGCCCGCTCTGACTGCCTCCTGTCTGCTTCGACCAGATTATGGTCGGCATCCCGCAGACTTTCCCCGCAAGATCCGGTGACTGCTCTTCCCCTGCCAACCTTGCTCCAGGGGCTGGTTCCCTTGTTGGTTTTTCGAACTGACTGTTTTCCTCCTCGTCCTCCCGCCATTTTGTCACTAAGTCTGGGGTCCTTGACCGGATCCGCCATCTTGTCGTCTCTGCAGACTCTCAGGTTGAATCCGGCCGCCGGTCCACGCCTTGTACCCTCCAGACTCGTCATCGCCCTTATGGATCACCTCTTGGACCTCTTCACCCCCCTTTCCTTGCTATTTCACCAGGATGCTTCCATTTGCCCCCTCCTCCTGTCCCGTTCCCTTTCTAACGCTACCTGAAGCAGGGTAGGAGGCCTGGCCTTGGATTTTGTTGATCTACTGGACCCTACTGGTTTGACTCGCTTTCTCTATTTTTGTGCTCCCTCTTTGTACTATTCTCCTTGGCCGCTCCTTCCAGTCCTGATCCTCATCCCTTCCTCCGTCATTTTCCCCCTCCACTCCCGTGGTACCATAGTACCTGTCTCTGTTTGTAATAAGCTAATAACAGAAGTAATTATGTAATTATGTTTTCTTCTCTTCGCAACGTTCTTTCATGTAACAGCTGTAACGTGTGTAAAAATGCTAACCCCATGTAAAGCGCTCGGATACCTACGGGTCTAGCCAGCGCTATATAAAACTCATCAAATAAATAAAAAATAAAAATAAAGGGGAGCTGCAAGACCAGCACCTTCCACAGCGAAGCAACCTGCAAAGCAATGAGCCCTGGCTTTCCCCATCCCCATTAACCACTCCGGTGGGGGTAAGTATTATGTTTCACCTGGACGAGTGGAGAAAGATAACAAAAGACAAGTGGGTACTGAATATTGTGCAGAATGGTTATTTGCTCAGATTCAAATCCCCACCTTCATCAGTACCACCTCGAGAAACGTATTTCCAACATCACCACTTGTTACAGGCGGAGGTGAACATCCTACTACAGAAAGAAGCTATGTAAGCAGTCCCTTCTCCGCAACAAAGGCAGGGAATTTATTCCCACTACTTTCTGGTACGGAGAAGAGGTCCCAGCCAAGAGTAAAGACCAATACTCGACCTGAGGCTGTTGAACAAATTCATCCGCAAAGAGAAATCTTGGATGTTGGCACTGCACCAAATCTTCCCTCAACTACACCAAAGGGACCGGATGTGCTCCATAGACCTGCAGGACGCCTACTTTCACGTGCCGATTTCCAGAAAACATCGGAACTTTCTGCACCTTCAAGTAGCGCGTCAACATTTCCAGTTCAAAGTCTTCCTGTTTGGTCTCCGATCAACTCCCCGCACGTTCTCAAAATGCATGGCAGTAGTAGCCGCTTTTCTTCGCAAACAAAAGATCTTCGTCTACCCGTACCTGGACGGTTGCTGAAAAGCTCGTCACCCACTCTGCTTCAGAATCATCTCTCGTACTGCATGCAGTGCTGAGCAATCTGGGCCTACAAATCAACTACAAGAAGTCGATCTTCAATCCGACCCACAATATTCACTACCTGGGGGCTTCTCTGGATACTGCAAGGGCAAGCGTGTGTCCTTCAGAAGAGAGGTTATCCTCAATCTATGAAAAGTGCTGCAATCTCCTCCGTTCTCATCATCCCACAGTCAGGCAAGTTTCCTCACTTTTGGGCTCGATGGGATCCTGCATCTTCATTGTCCCAAACGCCAGACTGCCCATGCGTCCTCTGCAGCAATCTCTAGAGGACCAGTGGTCCCAAATATCAGGTCACCTGGAGGACCGTTTGCTTCTCCCACAGTCAGCCAAGGATTCCATCAAATGGTGGATAAAGCGATCGCATCTGCTGAAGGGAGTTCCTTTTCACCAGGACCTTCCCAGTCAGGCAGTCGTCATGGATGCTTCCCTACATGGTTGGGAGGGCTCATATGGGTCCTTTTTAAGTTCAAGGACTCTGGTCCGAGACAGAACAAGGGTACCACATCAACCTTTTAGAACTGAGAGTGGTACATCTGGCATTCAAATCACTGTTCCCGTCCTTCCGCTCACGTTCCCTGTTGATTCAGACAGACAACACCACAACAATGTATTATCTGAACAAACAGGGGGGGGAACCAGGTCGAGACCTTTCTCAAAAGGCTCAGACCATTTGGAAATGGCTTCTCGCAAGAAATCTGACCATTTCGGCAATTCATCTCCCAGGAACTCTCAACGTCCAGGCAGACTCTCTAAGTCGGGACTTCGTCGAAGCGCACGACTGGGTGCTAAACGACGAGGTCGCACAGGGCATCTTCCACCAATGGGGAGTTCCAGACAGCGACCTGTTTGCAGATGCAGCAAACGCAGAATGCCCAGTCTTCGCATCCAGGCTTCACCAACCAGGATCCAGAGGGAATGCGCTTTTGATAAAATGGTCTCAGACATTACTTTATGCTTTCCTCCAATTCCACTGATCCCCCTAGTGATCAACGAGTTCTACAGGGCCAAGACCAGGATGATACTAATCGCACCAGAGTGGCCTAGCCAGTAGTGGTACCCGGATCTTCTTCAATTATCAGAAGTCCCACACAAGAGGTTACTATGCCGACCAGACTTACTATCCAAGAACGGGGGGAAGGCGTTCCACCTTAACCTCTCATCTCTACGATTGACGGCATGGCTCCTGAGGTCCTCCTGTACGGGCATTTAGATTTGTCCGCTGACTGTATGAACATACTTAAAGAAGCCAGAAGACCTTCCACCAGAAAATCGCACACTTTCAAATGGAAGCGGTTTTATTTATGGTGCAATAATAATGGTCATGATCTCATTCGGGGTCAGGAGCAGGTGATTACCATATTTGCTGTACCTGGCCAAATCAGGCCTTCAATTTTCTTCTATAAAGGTCCATCCAGCAGCTATTACAGCATACAGAAAATCTCCTATGCAGGTTTTCTTTTTTCAACTTCCTGTGGTTAAGGACTTCCTGGAGGGGTTGAAAAAGGTCTACCCACCGATCAGAGCTCTGTCTCCTCCATGGGACCTTAACATAGTTCTTGCTAGATTAATGGGGTCCCCATTTGAACCTATTCACAAAGCCTCTCTGCAGCACGTGTCATGGAAGACCGCTTTCTTAGTGGTCATCACTTCTGCTTGCAGAGTGTGTGAGATTCAAGCTTTGTGCTGCAAAGAGCCTTCTATTATTTTTCACGCGAACAGGGTGGTCCTTAGCACTCATCCGAGTTTTCTACCTAAAGTGGTCTTGAATTTTCACATTAACCAGTCCATCACTCTGCCTACATTTTTTCCTAATCCATCAAATCCTCCGGAGAGGGACATGCATTCACTGTACCTTAAGAGGGTTCTGAAATTCTACCTAGACAAGACCAAGGCGTTGAGGAAATCAGGCCGCCTGTTTGTAATCTATGGTTCCATAAATGGTTGTGCAGCTTCCAAACAGTCCATCTCTAGATGGATAGTCTCATGTATCACTTTGTCTTACCAGGGGAAAGGCTTCGACCACGGCTCTCCTTAGAAATGTACCTATTGCAGAGATTTGTAAAGCTGCCACGTGGCGATCAGTGCTCACTTTTACTCGCCATTACTGTTTAGACTCTGACGCGCAGGCGGATACTGAGTTTGGGCAAGCCTCATTAAGGAATCTGTTTGGATAATTTATCCTTAGTGTTTTCTTTGCTGGATCTATACTGTTATTCTTCTGCGGGAAAGTGGGTATGGGTTTGCTATTCTATTCAGTGCTTAAGACTATTGATGAGTATCCCCTGGAAGAGAAGGATAAGTTACTTGCCTGTAATCTTAGTTCTCTTCCAGGGGTATACTCGTCAAAGTCATAAGCAACCCTCCCGCCTCCCTGGACGAATATCGACAGTATAGTGGCTTTTCGCACCTGATTTCCTGATTCCTACATGTTAGTACACCGTAAAAAAACCTGACCTAACTGTTACCTGTGGTGCATGATGGGAGCAGGGGGCTCCTGGAGGTCTTAAAGGCACGTGTTCCAGGTTCTTGGAATTCTTAAAGGCAGGGTGCCAGTTTTTATTACTGTGTTTTTTCATCTATGCAGCCTATGGGCTAATTGACTACTATTACTTGCCTTTTTCTCTGAAAATAAAGGGCTGTATTGGAACATTGATGGAGTGCATGTTCTCTGTTACAGAAATGATGTATGGAATTGTTTTCAGTTTAATGAAAAACCCAATTAATATTGACCTATTAGCCTATTTGAGTTATGGTAGGCTGCATGTTTATATATGTATACATGTATGTATGTGTGTGTATATATATATATATATATATATATATATATATATATATATGTATGTTTGAAGGTACTCCGTACTTTTTAGCTAAACATACACATATATATGTATTTTTGTATGTGCTCAGGGGTCCCCGTACGTGGGCGGGGATTATTCAGTGCTCATGACTTTGAGTATACCCCTGGAAGAGATCTAGGATTACAGGTAAGTAACGTATCCTTCCTGAAAATGCTGACTTTTAATCTCCTAGACATATGCCACTTTATATCTTTTGTTCGCAATGCAAGTATACATATTTACATTTTTTTATTTTGGATGTCTGAGGTAGCTTAACTTGGCTCTAAAGAGTATGGGAATGATGTGCAGCAAATTTTTTTATTGCAGTAGGTGTAGTTTTATTGTGTATGTGGGACAATTTCGAACCTGTTTACAGAAACCAGGACGGCGAGAAAACATTTACTTGAGCTAGTGAACATTTACCTTTTGTAAATTTGTCAATTATACATATTTGTCATAGAGTTGCAGAGAGATAGGTTGAGATAAATAGATTTTCTCACAATAATACAATTTTCAGTGAAGTGCCAAACCCCAGACTAGAACACGGTTCTCTAGTCTCTGAAAAAATGCTCTTATCCCTACCTAAACTAGCAGTTGATTCATATGCACAGATTTGCAATTCACAAAATGTGCATGGTGAGAGAGCAATTTCTGTTTTGTTCCCATAAATTCCTTAATTGAAGCAAATGCTGAGGGTAGGTGGGTTTTAGTGCAGAGACGTATGCAGGCCTTTTAAAGCCTGTATGTTGATGTGTGAAAGAATAGGAGCCTGTTGACATTAGTTGGCACCATCACCATACCATGGCTCGTTGTAGTAGCCAATGTATATTAAAGCAGCAGTTGTGTGCCCACTCCTTTACCAAGCAAAGAGGGCAAACTGAAAAAATGCGATTGTAGGATTTGCACCCAATGCCTGGCCCGCATACCCTCGCTGCATATCCTATTTATCAGTCAGTAATTTTGCCCCTCACAAACATTTAATTTCTTTATGAATCATCCTTTTAGCTATTTCATCCTCCTCTCCTTAAGGTTGATAACCTCTACTTCTGGAGCTGAACAAGGAGGCTCTTCGTAAGGTACAACTGTTGATGCTAGAGGGGGACCTGCCTGCCCGCTGACTTCGAAGCTCACTATCTGGCGGTACAGTTGCAGTGTTTAGCTGGGTGGATGGGAAACTCACAAGTTGCGCAGGTCGCACACATGGCAGTGAGATCAGGGAAGGACTGGCACCCAATTGTTAAATGTTAGAGCCAAGTCATGAAAATAATCTATACCACGGGATGCAGGCAAATACTGTTGGAAAAATGCCTGATCTGTACAAAGACAAACTGCATGTGCCCTGGAGCTTCCTACATGAACATACACTAAGCGGTGTAACATAGCAATGACACTAGGCAGAGAGAGCTGGAGCAATGTCAACATAACTGCGCTTGGTTACATATTTGATAGTCATAAATTATGAACGTTTGATGAATTGCAGCAGAGTTCACAAGTACCAATAGGGCATTTTCTGACTATTGGTGCATTAATCTAAAATGTATCTGGAAGCGAGGGGATTCAAAATACCAATCGTACACAACACTGCACCATGTGGTAACAAATGGCAGAGCCAGGAAAGCTATTGCAACCTTATATCATTGCATCTTGTCCTAGGTGTTGACAAGTCGGAGCGGATAGTGCTTATAAGTTCTGGAGATGTCGAAGTCACTCCAAATTGAAAATCAATTCGGAAGACTATACATGAAGTGACTGGCAAAACCTGTCCCCACTCTTCAGAAATGAATATACTAAGCTAGTACAAAAGAGTGAAAACTAGAAAATGGATTTGCAGACTTTGCATAGTTGCTTTCTAAGAGGCAGGTTGCTATGGCCTGGAATCGGCTCTGGCCTGTCTTTGGACTCTTGAACAGAAGAGCCCTTAAAATGAGTTGAGGCACACAGAAGTACCCTCAACATGCTACAACGACAAGCTAGGGGAAGAGTCTGTCATGATGTGGCATGCAATGATCGTGAAACTTAGTCAGAACAGATTGTCTCTCATAGGTTGCCAAACAAAGGATTATTAAAATATGCCATAAACTGAGTGTATTTTTGTATTGCCCTTAAACCAAGTACTCTCATAAGATAACACAAGGGGTGGTAGTTCACCAATCCATTTTTCGCCGCCTGGACATGATGGTGTAAGTAGAACACCGCTGCTTCTAGTTATTGGGTCGCAAAGCGGACCCCCACATTATGCACACCAGAATTAGCAGTTGTTCACTAGGTTACACTTAATTATTAACACAACGTATGTTACGTGACTGCCCTCCTCTAAATGTTAAATCATGCTGGCACCTAATGTCGACTATTCCTTGTTTCTTATGTGCTGTAATAGAAATCATACCCTTATTGGCTAATTTGAAGGGCATACATGTGACTCTTGAGTTGTTTAAAATTTATGATTTCTTTTCCTTAATGCACAAAAATTATAAAAACGTATTAAAAAAAAAAAAAAGTTCAGATAACATCGTCCTGCATTCTCGCACTTGGTTTTGTAAAAACATAAAACTTGTTCTGGGGTAATCAACATCTTCCTCTCTGGGATTAGTAACTATAACAGTCCCTTAATGATTTCAGTAAAGGTTTTTCTCTACAACTGTAGCAATATTTGTAAATCTATCTCATTACAGTTCTGTGATCCACATTCTCTGATGATTCCTACCTCTTCTTAGGTTGAGAGTACCAATAGTGCTTATTCTTGGATTGCTTGTCAGCGTCCATTGATGCATTAGAATAGACTTGACCGTCGTTTTCAAGAGATGTTTTCTTCAAATGTCAATGCATTCTGTACCTGCCAAATGTGAGAGCTACCAGGGATCAATGGCTCATCATGAAGTTCAGGCACAGGTTCCTCAGCTTCTCAAATGCATCTGAATGTGCAGTGCTCTTTGACTTTTTCTTGGCTTTTCTGAAAGGTGTCCGGTTTGCTAGTTCTAGCAGGGCCATAGATCGGAGGGTTATTTTCTCTTAATCTTGTATTCTCACATGGTGCTGGATTTGAATCAAAACCCTTTAAGATGCCTAAAATTGTGAGACCTTCAAGAGGCCCTTATTCAGCATAGAAGTTGTGATCTGCTTCTCACTTGCATGAGGTTGACATTACTACTAGTCACCGTCCTCAGTAATCTATATCAGGAGTTGTCACTGCCCTTGTGGGTGGAAACACAAATGTGTAAGTGATTTGCAAATGAAGTGTCATTGAACTCAATTGGCAAACGGCATCTCTGGCTTCAGTTAGTAGTTGTGCAGTCAGATGTTTGTAATGTCTATCCCTTGCAGTCTACAGGGTTCCATCTGCCTACCTCCAAATATACACTCCCAGTGGTAGTTTAAAAAAATTGGGTGACCCCATTAAAGTCTATAGAAGCATTTTGTTTCTTGGGTGGGTGAATACCTGTAAAAAGTGGGTAACATCCACCAAATATGGGTGAGTTGGCAGATATGTCCTGTTTCTAGCTATTGGACAAGAATATATTCATTATCACTTAATTGGGAACTAGTGTAGCTTGTTAAAGTAATTGAAGTCCAGAAATCTTAGTGGACACTTTCCCTATGTGTATGATGTCATCAGTGATGTCATCAATTATATCATATAACGTGTCAAGAGACGTAATATGTGAATTCCTAAGCAGTGCATGCCACGGGCTCAAGTTGTAGTAATTTCACTAAACTATAACTGGCGATTTTTCAGTAGTTTTCTGGTCTTTAAACGCGAGTTCTTATCTCATTTTAAAACCTAACTATAATGTCACTTTACAGCAGTCAAATCCTGTGCACACGCATTCGTGTGGTTTGGAAATCTGATCCAAGGTAGAAAGCCAAAAAAGTCTAGTCTTAATGCAATTGTTCTTTTGTTCCCTTTTTATTCCAGAAACATCACAAAGTCCAGCCAACACGTGTTTCGTCGTTTGGGTGTAAACCCTCGACTTCTTCAGGGCTGGAAATCACAGAAACAGGACTCATAATATATGAGTCTATTTCGTTAAACACATCACAGTTGGTGCACATTGTAAAACCGTGTGACCCAGAGGTGTCGCACCACAACTTTAGGGTGCTATGTGATAGATCTCACACAAGGGTGGGAGATCTCATTTAGAGGAGAGTGGGAACTTAACAGGAAGTGACCCCAGGGCTGTGGGGAAAGTAATTGTTGTGTGGACGGCAAGGTCAAATTTTAAAAAAAGGACGTGGTAAAGTATACTGAGTGTCGGAGATGTAAGACAAAGAAGAGGATATGGTGGCCTGCGAGGGAGAGGTTAAGGGATACTCCCCACGGGTGGGACCTAAGGTCCGGTGACTGCAGTGTTGCATGCACGCACATCATTTGTTTAAAGTGATCGACTTGGAGCACACCTAAGATGAGAGCCTACCTGTATGGCTATCCAAGTTGTGCAGTTCTACGCTTGTAATACCAGTAAATAAACTGTGTCACTCTACAGTAGTGTAAGCGGAACACTGTAATTAGATCAACTATTTAGATTGGGGTGCCAAATAGCAGCATCTCACCTAGTATCCGGTTATACTTCCGACCTGGCTAGGTCTTTCCAAAACATAAGTCTTGTGTGCCAAAAGAATGTAAATCACCAATCTATTGGGATAATAAATCCCATTAATATCACAGATAATCAATGTGTTTAGGCCACCAACAATCAGCCACCATGATGTCATTCTCCTGCAGTAAGCTTCTTACCTCATAAAAGTTAAAATTCTTAATTTATATGATATATGTAGATATTTGCGGCATGATCCAAAATACGGTATTTGTCTTGTATACCTGTTAGAGACCAAAAGACCCAATTTTAACTTAAATCATGAAAACGGGAGAGGGCTAAACAAAATGATAAAAGAAAACTGTAGGATTTCACTTAAAACCACTGCGAGGTGAGAAGTCACCTGAAACGAATATTACAATTACGGTTTTACAATGTGCACCAGCTGTGATGTGTTTAACGAAATACACTCGTATGTTATGAGTCCTGTTTCTGTTCTTTCCAGCCCTGAAGAAGTCGAGGGTTTACACCCCAACGACGAAACACGTGTTGGCTGGACTTTGTGATGTTTCTGGAATAAGAAGGGAACAAAAGAACAATTGCATCAAGACTAGACTTTTTTGGCTTTCTACTTTGGATCAGATTTCTATACCACACGAACACGTGTGCACAGGATTTGACTGCTTAACATTTCGGACCTTTTGGTCCACATTGGAGGGTTTTAGGGGTTTTCCCCTCACCTGTTGCACCGTCTCATTTCTGTACTAATTTACGAATAACTGCACACTGCAGGCGCCGTAATTTCCTGTCTTAATCAATACCCCCCGTCTGGTTACATAATGTCACTTTAACTGTTGGTGGTTTTTTTTTTGTTGGATTTCTTTTTTTAAATTTTTGTTTAACTATATTCTAGATTGAGCATACAACTAACCCTCTTGAGCAGCCGGCACCGATCCCCATTGGACACAGCTGGCTTTTGTTATTAGCCACAGGCCTTGCACCCATCTGCCAGGCTTTTACCACAGCATTTTCTTTGAATTATTATTTTGTTTGCTGTGTCCCACTGTAGTACATCGGTACTGGCAACAAAAACTGCTTTTAAACAAAATGTATTTTAATTACTGGGAGGGGATGCCTGTGAACACCCCCACATCCGCCTGGGGGGTTTATCACTCTGCTCCCTTAATAGCTCTTTTCAAATCTTTATCAAAACTCCGTGACTGAGTCCCCGAGGCTTTTAATGGCAGCTGCTACATTTTCTCATGTTGCGGCCTGTCAATCAGATTTCAGTACAGTGGGACTGGTACGCTATCGCAGTATAGAAACTGCCAACAAGAGAAAGTGCTCTTGTGACTAGTCACAAGCGGCTAGTTTAAAACCTTTTTTTAGTACAGCTGATCCAACCGTCCGCATTTCTTACTTTTTGTGAGGGTTAACCACTTCATGTCCAACCCAAACTCCTCTTTACATGCAAATGTATCCAGAGGCTGAACTGATCCCAAACCACTAAAAGCACACCTGAGTAAATTTCTTACTCTGTACCAAGATAGGTGTAATTATGGTAAGTCTTTTTTTCAGTATCGGAGAGCTCAACCTCCATTCCTATGTTTAATAGATTATATTGCAGCATTCGATCATGTAGATGCGCTAGATTATGGCAGAAACTGGAAAAATGGGAGATACCAATGGCCCTCCTAAATCAGCTGATCTTACTACATACGGACACCTGTGTTAAAATCGAGCTGGGAGCCGGGACACCTCTAGGCGAATTAACCCCTCCAAAGAGCTAAAACAAGGGTGTGTCTTAGCACCCTTGCTCTTTAATCTCTTCATGGCAGACCTCCCCGGGGAGTTGGACAAAAGTATATTGCATGCTCTGAAACTAGGAAAAGTGCCCCTTTCCAACCTTTTATACGCGGACGACCTGGTCTTAATAAGCAGAACAGCAATTGGTTTGCAGCACCTCCTAGACACCACTAACAACTTTTCGCAAGTTAACGCATTAAGCATTAACCCAAACAAAACAAAAACTATGGCAGTAAATTATTCCAGGAAGAAAAAGCTGAATTGGTACCTGGATGGGCATCGACTAGAACTGGCTACTGAATATAAATATTTAGGAGTCCTACTGGATAGCAGAGGTTCGTACAAACCTCAGTTGGAGGCCCGCGCCAGAAAGACACTACAACTTCCTTAGCAATGAGGCCTCTAAAGAAAGTCCTACCAGATTTAACTCTAGACCCTCTGCTACAGGTCATCCGGGTGAAGCTCCAACCAATGTTAACATATGGAAGCGAATCAATGCAAGGGAGAGATGCAATCGCTTCAGACAATTATCACCAGCGCTTTTAGCGTGAGCTTTCATCTCCCGACCTATGCGTCTCCTCCCCAAATTCGCTTAGAATTTGGTTCACAGAAGCAGTCAGTGGAAAGGAAGGGGGGGGGGGGCATACATAAAAAGCTGGCATAAGATGTGAGGAGCCGAATCAGGATCATTAATTCACACATCTGGACCGAATTGACATGCTATGGAAACTCACTCGCTATGGGTAACTAGCCTGTGGGCCACCTCTACAACCCATCAGAGCTTCAGGAAGGAAGTAAGAAATGTAACAAAAACTGTATCCATAATCGAAGACAAAGAAACCCTGGCAAAAAGGGCATATGGCCGGTCTGTGCTCAATGACTACAAAGTTCTTAAACCACAAACATATTTAAGCGCAGGCTTTAAAATGAAGACAAAAGAAAAAAATTTAAGACTACGCCTTGGCATCTTACCGATCCCCCCGCACTTACCCCCCTGGAAAAGGATATCAGGAGAGCATACCTGCTGCCTCTGTGGAATGGGAAGTGAAGACCTTGTGTGAGTTACCTGTATTTGGCCAAGCCTAATGGACATTGGATGCACTCTACTTCGTCCAACTTTTAAACAGAGCGGCATTAGGGCTTGCAGGCAGTGAAGCTGTGCTTCAACTTTACTGCTACCCAACTAAACTGCCGCCTCACAAAGTTCTTCGGTATAGCGGAAAAGAGACTTACTCAAACATTGCCCCATTATGAAGGCACGAGGGAAAATAAACAATTGACTCAGGACGTTACTGGCTGTTAAATAAGAAAAATTAGGATACTACAATAATACATAGTGCTAAAAAGGAAAAAATCAGGATACTACAACAATAAATTGTGGATGAGCACTTTATCATTTTTAGATCAATGCATTTCGACCCATCATTCAATACCATGGGACCAGGAAAAGTTGGGAATCAACAAAGATCAATTAGATAAGCAATAAACTGGAAAAAATCCAAGCACAAGGAACTTCAAATAGCCCTTCCCTCAAAGATAAGCATGACGCAGGAGAACTTGTCAGATCATGACCAGGTCTATTGAAATTCCACCTCAGAAAGAAAGTAATTCGCAATGTGTGGGCAGGCCACAATCTGCCTTCAAGGAGAAGACTTCCTATTCAGAGAAAAATTCTTGAAATTCATATCAGTGGCAGAAAGAAAATTGACAATGCACAAACCCTCAGTAACAGGACACAAATTCCAAGCACTTTAATTCCCCCCTTGAGCATTTTAACTTTTTGTGCTATTTAGCCTATAGTTTAATTGGTTATCTAGCACAGCGTCTGTTTGAGCTCCTCAAGCTAGACACTAATCTCAAGATAACATCAAAATAGAATAGCGTGGAGTGGTTCACTGGGAATCCCATTATGGACACGTTTTATGCTGATTTTCCCTACTCCTTGATCATAACCGATGAGGGGATACAGTTGTCCAGCACTTTGCAATCTGTTTACGGACTAAGCACTTTAAATTAGCAAGTCTTAAAGTGTATATTGATTCGGCTAATTTGCACTGGTCATGTTTACATCTTGACGCACCGGCACTTTAACGTGGCATATTCTTCTGCTTCTGACCATGTCAATCTAGGATCATGACCCGGGCATGGTCTCCTTCCTACACCGCATTATTAGTGAACTCCCTGTTAGCTAACTGTACATTTTGGTGCATCTACACATGGTGTAAAAATCAAAAAGATGGTGTGTGTGTGTGCGTGCGTGTGTGTGTGTGTGTGTGTGTGTGTGTCACTTCAAACCCTGTGTTCTACTGCAGCCTCCCAGTGTGTTCTAAAGACAAGAGTGCTAACGGTTACTTGTGGCAGTTCTGAAGCCATCTTGATTGAATCAAACCAGTAAACCTTAAAGCATTCCTTCAGTTAATAAAAATATGAGGGAGTTCGTTTGGTTATAGAAATTATGCTTAGGGCTGTAGAAAGCAAAATTAGGACACATTTGAAATGTGTTCGCCAGTATCCTCATCTGTTTCATTAAAACATTCTGACATGCAGAGTCGACGTACTTTCAACACCAGCATCAGATTGACAATTAACTTCCTGGCGATCAACTACAGCTTTTCTACAGTGTTCTAATGTGCAACTCGAGGGCTAACATTCTGACCTTATGACAAATGTGTGGCACATCTTGAACGCCATCCTGATGGAATCGAAGTAGAAAACTAAAAGCATTTTCTACTGAGGATACTGCAGTAAAGGAGGAAATTAAGGAGCTTCATAACAAACAAGTCTTCCAAGATGGCCACCAGAGATAAAAAAGAAAAAATGTAGGCCCAATAATCACCCAATCATAGCCCAAGTATTGCCAAATGATAGAGGTGAGCAAAACGCTTACGTTTTATGTTAGTTTTATATAGCACTGAGGTGGCCTGACTGTATTGGAGTGCTTTACATGAGCATCAGTTACATTACACAAGGACACATTCATTTTTAGGTCTCGCCTAGCGATGCAGCGCCATGCACTGCTCGCCAGGCGAGATCTATTGTTGCCGACTTGCTTTGCGATGCGGGACAGGACAGGTGCACGCGTACGGCAAGTCCTGGACAGGAGATGTGCACGCGTATGGTGCGAGCAGAAGTTGTAATAACGCCGCAAGCCGTACGCGTGCACATCGACTGTCTTTGCTCAAGCTTAACAGACAGGAGATGTGCACGCGTACGGCTCGCGTCTTTTTACAACTCCTGCTCGCACCATACGCGTGCACATGTCCTGACCAGGCGCGGCGTCCAGCATGCCTCCCGCTCAACCCCACTCACCGGCTCGTGTGGGGACTCTGCGCTAAATCTTGCTCCGGCCGCACCATGCGGCATTCACGAAGGCGGGGTGGGCTCCCGCCGGACTTCCCTCTGCGGGGTGGGCTCCCGCCGGACTTCCCTCTGCGGGGTGGGCTCCCGCCTCGCTTCTCCAACACACGGGGCTCCCTCAGCTCACGGGAGCCCCAGACACCTGCGGCCGCGCGCTCCATTCCCCGCCCATGCCCCACGCAACTGACGTCGCCCGGCGCCCGACAGCAGATGTGCACACGCACGGCGGCTCGCGGGCTTCAGAGCCTTTTGCGCAATGTCGCGAGCTTGTTTGTATTGATAACGTAAAATTCCCTTAACGGCGCTGTCAAATCAGACCTATAAATGCTCGACGCCGGGTCCTTTCTGTGATAAATTAATTCTGTCTGGCTATGAATCTCTGGGATAGATTACTTCAAGCGGGTATGGATTGGATCGTGTTTTCCTACACGACTGTACTCCCCTCTATGGGGGCTGATTACTATGGCCTGGCTCCGGGATAGATTGCTTCAGCCTGGCTTCGGCCGCACCCGGAAGTGTTAGTTCCAAAGCAGGGGCTGCCAGGCTTAGTGCTTGGGATGCGGGCTGTACCCCAGGGCAATGGACCAGGTGATAGACATCTCGGACGGAGAGGAGGAGGAAGAAGAGGTCGGCCGCTCTCGGAAGAGGATGAGGAGTGTTGGGACCAGCTTCAGCCCGGCCCTTGAGGTGAGTTCCGAGGAAGGGGCACGGAACGACACTTCAGAGTAGGGAAGGCTCACGTGACATACACTGTCCCTAAGTGAAGAGAGAGCCCACCCACCTCCCCCAAATTAGTGCTTCCACCGCAAAGGAGAGTGTCATCCCCAGAGACCCTCTAACCAGGTGAACTTCCTCCAGGGACACCCAGGACCTACCTCAATAGGAGAGAGTTGTCAAAAGGTTAATTACAACAGAGAGTATTTGGGAATGACCAGCGCGCCCCACTTAAGATCTACACGGCCCCCGCGGGTGTCCTAGAGAGCCTATTTCACGGACAGAATGCCCAAAATATCCCAAATAAGAAAATACAGCTTCCTCGTTTCTCCCCAGGATGCCCCTTAGCCAGGTGATCTTCTCCCCCAGCCCATCTCCACGTAGTGCTGACTAGGCGAGTCTTTTCCAGTCGCTCCTATAGGGTAAACCTAATTCACGAATCACACAGGGCAACAACATTCAAGTCAGCCTCTTTGGGAGAACCACATCTCGAAGTACTCCCTCCAGAAAGAAAGCTGCCGGTGCTCGACCCAATCAAAAGAGCCTTCTTATATAACGCCCTTCCCTTTAGAGCGCGTTCAGCGTAACCACCAAACCACACCCGCCTCCAATATAGAAAACTCATAAAACCTGTTGTCAGAAGAACCAAATTTTATCCGCAAGAACAATAAGCCTAGTCTCTCTTTTTTTGTTACGTTTCGTCAAAGACAGCGCTTGTGCAGTCTCTTTTGAGACCTTTTGTTTTCTAACAGTGGGCTTGGAGACCTCCAATTGCTTGCTACTGGGTGGCTTCATTGTCACTCTTATTTGCTTTCTTATTGGTGAGCAACTGTAGGTTTCCTTTCTCTTTGTCCCTCTCCTAGAGCAAAGTTTTAAGTAAGATGGAAAAAGTAACAGCATCTCTAAAAGAAGCATATCCTATGTAATCAAGGGTGTGGCTTAAACGAGTAAACTAAAGGTCTGTGATTCCCATAGAGTGCCCTGTGACCGGTATTTTGGTTTCTCTCTGAGTTTTCTGTTATTGCATCCAGATATATAACACATACCTAATGGCTTAGCCAATGGTTGTTTGCTGTTTAAGATAAATGAGTAATAACCATGATTTTGTTGTAAATATTTAATATTGAAAATATTTAAATTCTGAAATTGTGGGACTATGAATTAAACATTACTGCAACATGTGGAGGGGACAGTGGTCTTCAGTGTCTCACTCACTCCTGTAAAGTACTCTCCATGTTAGACATTTAACCCTTTTTCTCTCCACAAATCGTCCATGTGCCTATCTTACACCTTATCTCTTTCCTCTTCCGCACCTTATTTTCACTCTTTCCTGAGTGCACTTCCTTGCATATCCTTCACGCCACCACCCCCAAACATCCAACGCACCCATTCACATGTAATCACTGCGTTTTCTTTTACTTTCGCCTTGTCAATATTATTACAACTCTGTACCTCCATCATACATATTTGCACACAATCACAATTGCAAGCGGAGTAAATGACCATTGCTCTGCAGGGAGGCCAAGAATTGGATGATCATGTATTCTGAACATCTTTCTGACCGGCTGACAAGCACTGTGAAAAACTTCCACTAGCTTAAGCCACAACTCCAGAGTGCTCAGTCGTGGCCATTAATAATGCCTGGAGGTGACTCAGTACAAAGTATGTTCTATATAATAGTAATACACTCCATGCAAAGAAAAGGAACACAACAACCTGGAAATAGCTAACACGTTTAGGAGATGCAAGATTAAGTAACACATGTGAAATATAAACAAACTAAATCACTGACATGGATTACATTAATGTTTTTTACATTCATTGTTCAGAAATCAATCGGTGTTATTTGCCAGCGCAGTTAAGGACATGATAATAGGTCCTGAAAGGGACCCATTTCAATGTCCATTTTTAATTACTACTGGGTCTGATACCCGGGAGGACCCGGTTCACTTAAAGTCCTGCCCTGGTGCAAGGACGCATTATTTATGTCATTTCATTGCTCCTTTTTTTAGGCCCAACTTTTTTTCTTTGTATTTAAGCACTCTACAAGAGTGCGTGTTTTTCAACTTTCTCCCTCGTGTACTTCTCCCCCCTCCGTTTTCTGACCCTCCGCTGTATGTTTGCTTTCCCCTAGCCTCTCACTCCCTCTTTTGTCGATCTGCTTGCACCCAGCCCCTCTCTCCCCTCAGCCCCCCTTGTCTGTGTTGCCCCAACTGCTCTCCTTCCATTGTCCGTTTTGCCCCCCCACCCTACTTCGTTGTCCGTGTTGCCCCTCCACACACCCAACATAACAAAACAAGAATTTGCAATGCAATAGGTCTCGCATTTACACGAGTTTGAGCTATTGGCATTGTAAATGACAATGCCTTTTATTTACGTTTTGGGTTTTAAAACATAAATAAAAGGCATTGTTATTTACAATGCCAATAGCTTAAACTCGCGTAAATGCGAGACCTATTGCATTGCAAATGCTTGTTGTTTGAGGCACTAGGAGATTAAGTGATTTGCCCAGAATCACAGGATGTTGAGCTGAGACTTAAACCTGGTTCTCCCGTTCCAAAATCAGCAGCTCTTGCCATAATGCCACACTCTGTCCCTTAAGTGCAACAGATAATCAAGAGATCAACTGGATAAAAAAACAAGCATTTGCAATGCAATAGGTCTCGCTTTTGTTGGAGTTGGAGCTATTGGCATTGTAAATGGCAATGTTTTTTTGTTTTTGTTTCATTCAATATAAATAAATCAAACAAACAATGCCTGTAGTTACGAGATGTTTGCTTGATGTAGATCTAAAAACTTCAGTTAGAAAAATACCTCAAAGAACCCCTCTGGTCACACATGCACCAGGTACAAGTAGCACTCAGTCAGTTCCATACAGAAAAGCCTCTCCCTCACACCAGACTGTCTCACACATGCACATGCACACACATCCTGGCTCTAAAACACACAATGTACACCTATGAGTAGTAATCCCTCATGTTCTCATACATGCGCACACAACCTCTCTCACACACGCCCAGTCTCTCTCACACAGGAGGTATACCTATAAGTAGCAATACTCTCTCACCCACAAGCACACAGCCTCTCTGATGCACGCAAGACACAAAAAGGAGTAAGACTCTTTCACATTTGTCACACTTGCCACAATCTTTCTCGCACATGAACATCCTCTCACACATGAGGTATATGTAAGTAGCCCTGCCTCGCAGTCTTAAAATGCTCTGACACACCTTCTCTCACCCACAAACGTAGCAGCAGTCTACCCTCAGCGGCGTACCTAGCAGTGGTGCATCAGGTGCATTGGCACCGGCACCCAGAGCCCTGAGGGGTCCATTGATGCCTAATAATTGCCGTATGTCACTCCCCCAGTATCAGTTAAAGGGTCCGTTTGCTTCACTTGCACTAGTGGCCATGGCATCCTTGCTACGCTACTGCTCTCCCTCACACGAGCGCGTGGCCTCTCTCGCACTCACTCCCACGCAGTATATTTATAAGTAGCCCTCTCTCATAGCTCTCGCACACCGGTTGAAGTCGCCGGCTGAAGCCCTCTCCCCGCACTGAGGCGTCCTCTCTCTCTCTCCTCACACAGTCCTGGGACACCGCAGCCAAGCCCCAGGCTCCGACTGAGGGGTAACTATCGGAGCAGCCTGCAGAAGATGGATTTTTGTTGAATGGCGTTGGGGCCCACGAGGTTCTCCGCGAAGCACTGACGGGCGCTAATGAGAGGCACCCACGGAAATTTCCACGGAGCAGGCAGAAGGCAGATATGAAAAACTGCTTCCCCGCCATTAACACAGCAAAATCTTTTTTTTTTCATAGCAGAAAAAGTGTGCTCGTTTACCGGCTCTGTAATATTTCCGTTTGTTAAACTATCAAAAACAAGCATTGGCATAACCAATAGGTCTCGCTTTTGGGACCTTATAAGAACACAAAAAGTGTTTTTTTAAAGCTAATGTGGGCATGGGAGCGACACGGGGGTGCAAGATGAACGACCGAAGTAAAAAGGAAGGCAGGTGGGGAGATGGTTTTTTTAAAGCAAGTAGGAGTAAGCAACCAATGATGGAAGCAAAGCGATGGTGTGGGTGGGGGCAGAAGCAACACTGGGGATGAGGTGCGGAAGGAACATAGGACATAGGTGGGGGGAAAAAGCAACACAGGGCACAGGTGGGAAGCTGCAATATAGGATTGCGGGTGGGAGGATCACATGGGCAAAAGACAGCAACATGGAGATGGCGGGGACCAAGCACACAAAGAGAAGGCAGCATGGGTGAGTGGGGAGAAGCATACGGGCGAGAGAGAGGAAGCAGAGAGGTGGGAAAGAGTCACACGAGGGAGACAGTAGGACAATGCATGCACTTTCAGTGAGTGCATAAACAAAAAGGAAAAAGTAGTGTCTGAAAAAGCGAGCAGTGGAAACACAGTACTGCATCAATGCTCCAGAGGACGGACAAACACAAGAAGAAGGAAAACCGACGCATGCTAACAAATGGGAGTGACAATTAGATCAACAAATGGTAAGCAACGGCTTGGCTCTAAGCCCACTGTAAGATAACAAAATGTTACAGAGCATATGCTGTCTAAGGCGAGACCCAAGATGAGATGCCTCCATAGTGATACAACAGGCTTCTGGCCAAAAAAACAACTCTTATGAGAAACTTTGACACTCAAATCATTGGATTCAAAATGACGGGAGTGCATACCAGTGGGAGCCAAAAGCATCCAACAACATGACTAACTGAAGATGCAACTAATGCAAAAAGTGAGCAACAATCAAATCTGTTCACCAGCACCTTTTCTGCTGTTAGCTCGCCTGGTGTGTTGCTAAAAGCTTCAGGTTTGCATGCGTTTATTCAGTATATGTAGATCTGACTACAGGTTATTCGTGCTAAAGCATATGCTCTGGGCAGAAAGGAAAAAAAGTGTGCATCCCTTCCATGCAAATTTCAAGAGCTTATGTTATAACGTAACGGCCATATATATGACAGTGTAGAGGAAAAACTATATAGAGCATAAATGACTTAAAAGCAACATATAGCAGATGAACATGTGTTTTTTATCAAGAGGGCTTACCTTATTGCCCCTCTCTCTTTATGTAGATAGTAAGATGTTTGACACACAGCTAAAGCTGTCTCTAACCAGACCTAAAAAGGATACGCAGGTTAGCCTAAATACTCCTATAATATTCAGGCTCTGGCTTAAATACGATTTTGATAGACAGAATTACGGTACTGTAGAAGTCTCCACACAAGTTTCTGAAACAGTAAATTAAATGATAGTAACATGTGATGTTCCTTCACTGCTGTAGTCATTCTGCTACTAATACAAAACTGATTCCCAGAGTTGACAAGTTGATACATGACTCAACAGCATTCGATCCCAAGGCGCACTTGGTGTCTCCCCTGGTAATGAAAGCAGACTTATTTGATGGCTACTAGAAAAATATCACTGCCACGGGTGAACACTAGGCGCTAAACTCTGTGAGGCTGAGCCTTAGTTTTACTTCAACTAAATCATTGTCGTAAAATATGAGTTTGATATGGTAACAGAAGCACCCTGGACTGGAAAAAATGCGTCCCCAGATTCAGTCACCTGGAAGCTCGCTTTGCTGCGCCCTGTTTTACTGTACGTTTGAAGCCAGGCAGACATGTCCAAATGTAAGCGCTACAGTAACGACTTTGAAAACAAAAGTTGAAAGTGTGCTCCAAGCCACACCCTATGCCAGTTTCCATACTTATTAACTACAATAAACAAAGATTTAAAACGTGTGCACACAAATGTTTGTGCATCTTAACTGCAACATCAATCAAAATATAGGAGTCATGATGGGTGCAAAAACATATTTTAAAAGACCACCAAAATAGTTAATTTAAAATAATGAATACATTAACTTGTAAACAGAACAACAGCATTATTTTGAAAAACTGCTGTACGGAAATATCAACGTCAGTGAAGCGGTAACAAAATAATAACATTTAACTAATCATGTGTCTGTCTGCACACGCAGCTTTGGATGCGTTCACCGTGTGGGAGAAGAGTTAACAGGAAGCTGCAGCCCCCTCCTTTTCTCCACAAAGGATGTAACAATACTATGGAAGCACAAACCGGTGCCTTTGCCGGCAGATTAAACCCAGGTCTGCGAGGAACATATCTGTGGGGTGAGGTAATACGGCAACGTACCGGACTGTATGGGAAACGTTGCACAAAGGGGCGCCTGCTGCACACGCCATCCTCAGCAGCAGCTAATCACCCTTAGCAGCAGCAGACACGGCCCCTCGCGGCACCCACTACAGAGCAAGGCACTTTTAACACATTGACCCTCACTGCAGAACAACTTCATGCACACATCAACTACAGTCTCTTAATGCAGACTCTCGGTGCAGAACCCTTCACTGCAGATCCATTACTTCCCCTTACTGCAGACTCGCATTGCAGAACAAGAAGAAACGAGTGGTGCACGCGCCACAGCGAGCGATCTGTTTTCAATTATCGCGCCCGTGTCTGGGCACGATAATTGAAAACAGATGTGGCCTATGCGGGTAACCGCAAGCAATAGGCCGTGGGCGGAGCAAAGGCGGGACATGCACCCGCCTTTGCCCAATTGCGTGCTGTCTTTATTTGAAAGACGCACGCAAAGCCCATTAGCCTGTGAGGAAGAAAAACAAGCATTGGCCGCGCGGCCGCAAAAGTGACGGGGCCGCGAAAGTGAAAGAAAACAAGCATGCGAGTGGTGCGTGCAGAGAAAGCCAGATGGCAGCTCTGGTGGGGGAGGGGGAGGGGCGAGCAAGACAGAGGCAGAGCGAGGCGCGCGCGGGAGAGCGAGAGGAAAGCCCGATGGCGCTCGTGCCTGTGCGCGTAACTGCGCGCAGAATGCCACACAAAAAGC
Organism: Calotriton arnoldi; assembly: GCA_963921515.1. Lineage (NCBI taxonomy): Eukaryota > Metazoa > Chordata > Amphibia > Caudata > Salamandridae > Calotriton > Calotriton arnoldi. The sequence goes on from CAWUFW010012736.1 coordinate 347,159, forward strand.
TGTGGTCGCATTTCTGAAAGCCCACTGACTAAATGTCTCGCCCAGACCAGCGCAAGCGCTGGCTCAGGGCGAGACCTAAAAAAGAAATGTCTTGCCTGTGCCAATGTGTTTGTGTTTTTTATTGCCTTGTTGTAAATGACTTGGATTGAAAAGGCCTCAAACAGCTTTATGTGCACGGCATGTGTTAAACACATTAATTTCATTGCACGAGTCCCATCACACCCAATACTTACATTAAGTACCAGAATCCTTTACATGACATGTCCTCCCTTTTCCCCCACAGGCAGGTAGGTATCCAGTGCTTGGGTGAAATTACTACCACTAAATCTGAACCTCCAAGCTCAGGACAACTTACCCAGCAAATAAAAATGTTTCCTGTTATAAAGTCAAGCGTGTGCAATATACCTGCGTTCCATTTTTTTAATAAACCACTGACCCACATTCATGTCTCAGATTATAAAACCAATCCATCGTCCATCCATCTGTCCATCAATTCCCATCAATATGCCGCACATGTATGCACGCAAGCACACAGACACAACATTTCATATGTAAAAACTATTTCAATCTTCAATAAGTAATTGCATTTCGTGTGCCTATGGCTTTAACACTTATTTCACAGCACCAGTTAACCCCGACTTAGAAAATACACAACATAAAATAACGTCATCACGACGGGCGAAGCTTTAGTAGAAGACAGAGGTACTTGTGGATAAACGGAGGGGAACGGGGCGTGGGGACATTGGCAGTGACAGATATGGGGTGCACAAAGGGAAAGCGAGCTGTACTGAAACATGGAGCGGTGCCCTTGTCTATAAAACTTGTGCGCGTGACGGCCTGTAAAGCGCATGGTGCACTACGTGCAGCAGGCGCCACAGTAATTAAATTAAAAAAAATATATTTGCAATGCAGTAGGTCTCGCATTTAAATGCAAGACTTATGGCATTGGAAAGAAGTGGCCGCCATTGTCCCGGCTGCTTGAAAAGAGAGAGCGCATGGCGCGCTGAATGTAAGCAAAGCACATCGTGCCTGCAGTAAGAGAAACTCAAAGAAAATAGTGCTTACAAGACTAAATAACACGTACCGTGTAACAACCGAAGTAAAAGGGCCAGTCGCCATTGGAGGTTACAAATGAAGACAAGGCGGTACTAAGGAGGGACTAACAAGCCTATTTACAAATCAGAAGCCAGCATTTACGAAGGACAATGACACAAGCCAATGGCAAATATGGGCGAAGAGTGGGCGGGGCTTTTATTCCATACTCCAGTACAGCAAGTCTCGCAGAGCAGCGCATGCGCGCTGACTTCTAGCTCGACCTAAAAAACTAAAAATGGCAAACAATTTAAGTGCTGCGTTGCAATTTGAGAATGTGTCCTCATTTTAGGTTTTTTAGAGCAGTAGCCATAATATTTATGGGAAAAAGACCCCCTCATTTCTATCATTTCCAAAGGAAATGCTTTAGGTTTTACAGTTTTGATTCCATCAAGATGATTTCATGTGTGCCACACTTTTATTATAAATACAGAATGTTAGTGATCTAGTTGTTCATTAAAACTGTGTGGGGAGGCAGAGGGCAGGGGCATGGACAATGTAAATCGATGGAAAGAATTCCTGGAATTTTTTTTGTTTCAAACTCTCCCTCTTACTAACTTCAAAATGTTGGCATGTATGGTACTACGAACTATGGAGGGCAGGAGGAATGTGATAGGCACATGGGCTCGGACAATAGAGGGCAGGGGCACCAAACTGACCTTACGGGGCAGGTGCCAGGGGTAGTGGCAGCACAATACATCACACAGGGCAAGCTGAAGAGCAGTGCAGCACAACTGACCATGGAAAGCCAAAGGGGAGGGGTTAGGGGCATGCACACAGACAACTGAGCGCAGTGGGGAAAGGGGCAAGAGTGGCAACCTGACCATACTGGGCAGACAGGAGAGGCAGTTGCAGCACATCGGACCATGGAAGGCAGGAGGGAGGGGGCAGAGCCACAGACTCAGACAAAGAAGGGCTGGAGGGGGCAGGATCGACAAGCTAATCACGAAGGGCAGGCAGAAGGGACAGTGACAGCACTACAGACTATACAGGGCAAGCGGGATGGAGAGTGGCATCACAGGGTACCCAGGAGGGCGGGGCAGTGGCAACAGAATAGACCATGGAGGACGGGGGGTAGGGGCACGGACTCTGACAACAGAGGGCAGGGTAGGGGACAGGGTCTGCAAGCTTCACCACACAGGGCAGGCGGGATGGGCAATGTCTCCATAAAGGGCCTCACAGGACAGGCAGAAGGGCAGTGGCAGCACAACAGATTATGGAGGGCAGGAGGGAGAGTTCAGGGACCCGCCATGTACAATGGAGGGCAGGAGGAAATGGGACAGACTGCAATCTGACCATGCTTGGGGGGGGGGGGGAGGGGGGGGGCAGTGTAGCGCAACGGATCATGGTGGGCAAAAGGGAGGAGCAGGTGCAAGCACACATCTGAGGGCGGGGAAGCAGGGAAGGGGCAACAAGCTAACCACAGAGGTTAAACAGAAGGGTTGTGACAGGGGCATAGACTTTGGCAGCAGAGGGCAGGATGAGTGAGCAGGGACAACAAGCTAACTGACCATGGACGGCAGTGGCAGCCCTTCGGGCCATGTAGGGCAGGGGCATGGACTCGCCCAGCAGAGGGCAGGGAGGAGGTGGGTAGGTGCAGCAAGCTAACCATGCAGGTCAACCTGGAAGGGCAATGGCAGAACAACAGCCACACAGGGCTGGTGTGAGGGGGCAGGGGAATGGACTTAGACTGTGGAGGGCAAGGAGGAGGGGGGCAGGGGCAGTAGCAGTAGAACGGACAATGGAAGGCCAGGTCCTTCATCCAACTCTTCTCACCCCCCCCCCCATTGCACGCGGCGATAGACATTTTTTTTTTTTAAACATCTAAAAATTCACACAGAAAACTCACAGGTTAAAGTGAAGATCTAATTAGGTGAAAATATCACTTTAAACGTATCATTGGTGCCCTAAAATAACTAACTCGCGCGCTCTCCTTGCACTGCTTTAATCATCGCATATTAAATCACTCATGGCATATTCATTGGCTACATTTATAAAATCCCTGATCAGAAATGCATCATTGACGATACTGTACATGGCAATGGCACGAGTTATAGCTACTTCAGATCTATAACTGGTGAATTTTAGAGGTTATGTAAGTTTCATATATGTTTTAAGTCAAACTTTCACCCAACTATAACTTCCCTTTAACCTTTGTTTTTTCCAGTGAATTTCTAAGTTTTGAAAATGTAAAGTTAGATATTCTCACAATTCCTCACTGACTCACTGTTGCTCTGTCACTCTCACACTCTCTCTCTTAATTTGTATACATTGGGAGGAAGTTATATTATTACTAAAATGAAATAGACGAAAAATGAGTTTGAATAATCGTATATAAAATTGTTCACAAACATTTTTAAAATACAGAAATGTATGTATTAACGTGTGTGTATATATCTATGTATACTTACCTGGGAAGTTGCAATGTAAAGTTACTCCCGATGTTAGTGACTGTAATGTAATTACTCCTGATGTACTTACCTGTGATATAAAGATCGACCAACATTTTCACTTGTGATCAGATGAAAGCTTATTCTTTAATCTTTGCTGCTGTTTGGCTTACCTATTTACTATTTGTAACCCCTGACCCTTTCAGTGCTATGTGTGACTGCACCAAAATGAAAATACACTTCAGTTTTTTATAGATTTCTCAACATCATATACAACTATAGAAACGGGTTTGTTAGATTTAAAAAAAAAAATTGAAGCATACACATGCTATTTTGACAACCTGTACTGACACCAGGAATGTTGTAAGTATGAATCTGCGGTAGATGGCCAGATTGGAGAACAATTGCGGCTTCCTTCATGAATACCCAAAGCATTACCTGAATTCCTTCTTTTTATGTTTCCAGGAGGAGTACCTTTCTCTTGTGGCCAGGTTGATCATCCACTTCCGTGATATACGTAAGTATATCTAGTATTGTTTAGATTGAGCATGTGTTGGTTCGGAATGTTTTGCCTTTCCTTGGAAGGTGTTCTTTTCTAAATCATTTACTGTTCGTTATTCAAGCAAAAAAAAATGGTATTTTGTAATGTCTGCTATGAGCAGTTTTTTTTTTTTTTTTTTTTTTTAAAGATTCCTGTTCTTCATTCTGGGCTTAATTCGGGTAACTTATATGTGAATTGCTATTTTCCGAAAAATAAATGTCAATAGGCGAGGCACTGAAACGTTGGTTTTCCTTCTAAGTTCTTTGTGGTTACATTTGTCAGTATGTCAATGTTTATCTTGCGATTAGGATATGGTTTTCCTTTCAGCAGCTAAGGTCCAGTGATTCTCCCTCTCCTAAAAGTAATTTGAAATTGTATTGCTCAGTTGTTCAGGATACTGATAAGGCATGTCGTAATTTCCAGTTAGTCAGAATTCACTGTTAATGGGACGTTAGCACTCATTGGGCAAACGTATGAGGTCAACAAGGCGCAAGTCCTGTGGTACTTTCATTTGTCTGTTCTCAAAATGTAGTTGAGAAAACAGCTTTTTAAAAAAAAATCTTTTTATTAAGTAAACAAAACCTGGCAGCATGACAGTCGACCAGTACTCTCCTTACGTTTGTATCGTTACAAAATGCACTTTTTTTTCTTTTTTCTACATCTTATTGCATACAATGTAAGATCATTATGGCAAAGCAAAGTCTAGTACATTTAAGTATTGTACAATACATAGTCTTCCCTGATTCTCCTGCACACAGCTTGCTAGCAGACAGTTAAAGTCCCCTATATTGTATCCAGCTTCCCCATATTTTGTCCCATTTCTTCGGGCAACCCCTCCCCTGGAACACCACCTTTTCGTAGAAAACACAGCTTTTTAAACCAATTTTTGTTTTAATGTTGTCTTTGGTAGCTATGTGATGCATGCAAATAAAAATGTTTCTTAAAGGCCTTCTTTGAACTAGACAATGGTAGAGTTACGATGGCGGTGAAATCTATTTTGAGCTGATTATTAGAACAGTGTAAGTGGCATTTGGTGATGGGCCTTTAGTATACTATTCACCATCTTTCTGGAAACCTGGCTGTTTTTAAGATGTAGATGGGCAAATCATCCGATATCTGTATTCCTGCTTACGACCAAACTCAAAAGGGGCAATAGGCTAATGTTAGGGGCTACCATTTATTTTATTTATTTATTTTGAATTTATAAAGCGCAAAACTGTCACCCTACGGGTATCCTGGCGCTGTGACTTGCCCAGATGACATTGTGCATAAAGAAGTCTGTACGATATGCTTGTAACACTAATTCTTAGGGAAAAGCCACGTTTTTAGGCTTTTTCTAAATGGAAGTAAAGATTTCAGTTGCCTGATATTCAAAGGAAGGTCATTCCAAAGTCGGGAGGCTGCTACCCCAAAGGCTCTGCCACCTGTCCTAGTCTTCTTAAATCTGGTGGTGGTTACCAAATACATGCCTGATGATCGTAAGTTTCTCCCTGGAGTATACCAGGTAAATCTCTCCCGCATAGATATTGGACCCAAGTCATGTAATGCTTTGAACACTATACATAGAGATTTAAAATGAATTCTCTCATTTATGGGCAGCCAATGGAGATCTCTTGGAGCTAGAGATGTAGAAGACCTGCGCTGCCTGTTTAACGCCAATTTAGCTGCTATAGACTGAATCCTCTGTAGTTTCCGCAATGCTGATTGTGGTGCTCCCAAATACAGGGAGTTACAGTAGCACCATGAGCAGGGAATGTGAGCACTACTGCAGCCAGTGGTCCTGAACAACTGTCTTCTGGGGGCTGACGAGATATTAATAATTGAAACTTTAACAGCATTCAAAATTAATCCAAGCAGTGATTCCAGTAATATTGTCAGGCTAGCTATCTAGTTGTTGTTTAGCACTATTTCTGTGTAAAGGAAAGTTGCTGAGTTAGGATGGGACATTGATGAGTAGGCTCTCTGGTAAGGTGAATTAGTCTTTTCTTTATTAATTAAGTCTGATGCATTATTAGGGATGGAAGTAAGGGCTCTACCATTCCCTGAGAGGCAAGACCGAGCCTGTCAGCTTTATCTCTGTTGTGAATTTTAAAATCTCAAATGTTTGAATTTTAAGCTGGAGCGACAGACTTTGAGTCCCTCTAAGTTCTTACTAGTTAAACAATCTTCTATAGGGGTAAAAGGATGTACATTCTGAAACATAGTAGATTTTATTGCAGGGGAAAGACAGTAAAACTACACACTTTAGCCGCAGATGTCCATTAAAAGCACCATATTTACATTATTAAAACATTAAGGCAGATTAATAGAATGGCTAAAAAGTTCAGACTCCATGCTGGGCTAAGAGAATGTAGTATTCTGAATACAACTGACTGTGCGGGCAGAGTATTATCGGCTGGACTGGAAAGGGATGTAAACCAGGAGATGGGTGCAGAGGTCAGGTGTGAGCTTCCAGAAGTTCAGTGATTTCACGGCCAAAGGTTTACTGTCTCTTCTCCCAGTTCTGGTGATTTTCGCTTGTGGACTTCTTGTTAGAAAACACAATTAAGTTACAGAACGTGCACCGTTGATTAAGCCTAGGAGTTGGAACGTGGTTAAAGGTACACGGTTGGTATCCATGGGGGGAAATTGGTAAAATCTGTTTAGACATAGTGAGCCTCGTGGGATACCCTCACTCTTGAGCAGCAAATCATGTGTTGACTCTCGAAATCGGTCTCCTTTCCCTAGGAGATTTTGATATAAAAAAAATGGTAAAGGCAGACTAGCGCTGTAATGGTAGAACCAATTTCAACAAGTTGAGTTTAGCTTAAGTATAATAAGGTTGCAAAACTGCCTGTAAGATCACCTGGCATGGAGCTTTGTGTACCTTGTGTGTGTCATATGGTGTTCATACTCCCATTCTGCCTCAAACCATACCCCTGGCTGCAGCTCCCTCTAGTACAGGCCATACGCCTCACCTTCCAGCTCCTCCCCTCCTCGTTTTCGTTTGTCGGCCTCTGCTATTCCCAGGATGTTGCCTGGAGATTGCAGAAAGCTATGTGGAGCTTCAGGTGCAAACTATTAAATATGACATGTGTGAGCTGTGGATTGAGGGAAGGCGACCGATGGGGAACTCCTAGATAGAACCATTGGCTGTTTGCCAGACTTCACTAGCCTTCCAGATGGTTTCCTTTCCTTAGTGTTCGCTTTTTCGCCCAGATATTGTAGTTGTTGTACATCTGTGTCGGGTGGATACTCGTGCGCGACAGCAGCAGTGCGGTGCATGTTTGTGCCCATCTGAGCACACATTGCTGTAGAGAACTCTGGAGGCTGTGGCATCCCTCATACTGGTGAACCCCAGAGCCTGTCCCACTGTTCTCCTGGGAAACGTGCATCCAGCTCAACCTGAGAGACGCTGAGAAGCACTTTGACGACACAGTGAGCTGAAAAAGTAGGTAAATGTCTGATGCCCAAATATTGGTTTACCATTTACATCAAGTACAGCTGTGTGAGAAGGTACGTACCGGAGAAATAGCTCTCCGATCAAACATCGCAGACTGCTTGCGATATCTATAAGACGTGTTTCATATTTTTAAGATTAAAGTAACCTGATTGACTGTTTACTGTCTGTCTGTAACATCTGTGATACATGACGATGATTAGTTTAAATAAATTGGATAAATCAATGGTTTATAGGGTTATATGTGCATTATGAGCGCTGGTCTAATTAGCGTAGGTGATCTGAGGCACCAAGGCCAGCACGTATAATGGGTTCAATGTTTCCCAGTCATGGTTGCTCCATAACTCTAACAGACAGAGGAGCCATTTTCCTTGTTTGTGGCCAATGTCTGCTTGCTACACCCCTGGTCGATGGCTTGGTCCTTAAATAGTCAAATTATTTTTATGAGAGGCCTGTCCATTTATAACATCGGTCGAGCCTTGGAGAGCCAGTAACATCTCAAACCATGCCTGTCTTCCGCCCACTGGTCCCTCATTTCAATATTTTTGCATTTCAGATGTCTTCCAGGCTGCACTCCAAATACAGCCTTTATATAGTGATGCCCCTCACAGCAGGGCTGTCTTTAGCCTGGAGCACCCACAACAGAGGCACAAAGAGGTGTAGGGCTCTTCGCTGAAGTGTGATTAAGGTAGACAATTTTTTTTGCCTCACTTAAAGGGTCCCCTTCAACCTGCAGCTCCACCCCTACTCACCCACTACAACGAGCATTGGCAAAGCCAATAGTCTCGGCAAACCGAGAGCTATTTCGTTGTCCATGTCTTCTAGCTATGCTGAACAGCAGCACGGCTGAAAGTCATGTAAAAAAGCGCTATGAGTGTGTGCGCTGTATTCTGAATTGATATTTGAAAGCGCTTTGGTGGCCGATAATGCAGTGTAAAGAAGAAAAAGAATACACAGACCTATTGCTGCAGTGTTCTTATTTAAAGAAAATCCTTTTATTGATTTTATACAGATCAAAGGTCCGTGGACAATGAGTCAGTGTGTTAGTAGCCACAGTATGCAAGACAATAACATAAGTCACATTTCAGTGCCCAATAGTACACGTATATCTAATAAGGCAATGAAGAACATATGCATACATTGTATCACAAGCAAAGACCAACGTGGACGGACCCACTAATGAATCCACATACCAGGATGACTGTTATACACTGGAATATAGAGAAACCAATAGGTTTGTAAGAAGAACCCTCACCCACCAACCTAAATGGTGGCATGCTTCATCATTGGGTTCCCAGCTGGGCTGCCGAGTGCAACCAAGCTGTGCTTCGACGCCTGAATTACAGCAGAGCAGGTTTGCTTTTTGGGTGTGAAGGGTGCTCGAAGTGGTGATTTAAAAATGTCTCTGGGATCCCCCACTGATGGTGTTTATTCCTGGGGTCCTAGGACACAGTTAAAAACAGAGCGGGGATATTGTGAAGATGAAAATTGGTCTTCGTTATCCCCATTAGCTGGTCGACATGTTTCAGCCTCGACTGAAATAATGAGGCTTTCTTCAGGACCATAGAGAAGTGAAATGTGGTGTGGCAAAGGAGAATGCGGCCACATGAATTTTTCAGCACACTCACTAAGGTGTGCTGTGCATGCAGTGGTGTAGCCGTACTTACGGACCCCACTGTCTGGTAAAAATCTGGAAGACAAAGCACAACATAAAAGACATACAAAACATTTATAGAAACATCATTGTGACTGTTGCTTGGTAGTTACCTTGTCCAGTTTATGGTGATCTGCTTGCGACTATATTCAAATGCAATCAGTGAGTTGGACTCAGGATTCATTAAAAAGTCATTCACACATGGACATGCGACATACACATGGTGTATGCAAATTCGTGCATAGTGATTAGTGCAGGCATACATGTCTCATAGTGAATGATTGAACACGTGCTGGCTTTGACCCATGATTTGTGGTTGAAGCTTAAGTCATAGGTTGCTGTCTATTACTACCGTTACTCTGAACAAGCAGTAAAAAAGACCTAGGATTACTGGTCGAGAGAGTGTAGCCTTAGTACGTGTGCATACGTAATTAATACATGCGTGATAAATGCACACTACATATCGTAAGCAGAAAAATGGAAGGAGGTGGAGGGATGTCTTACACCAGCTACTTGAATTAGGTAGCTGTTGTGGATCCCGGAGGGGGCGGACTCCTGTAGTCACACACTGTGGAGAAAAATGCAGCGCATAAGACATCAAGTGTGGACAGAGCGCCCGAAAAAAAATGGGGCCGTGTGTGGCTAGACCCGGCCCGCGTACAGAGAAGAGACTTACTTCGTCAAGGCTATCCGCCCGCCTTCGTTACCTATTCCGGTCCTGACTGGATCCCGATGGTGACTGAAGGCGGCGGCTCCCATGCTTAAATGCTTTCCGGCAGTGGCCGGGGGCGTTCTTGCGTGTGATGACGTGGCCGCGTAACGTGTGACGCGTTGCGTCTGATGACGTCGGCTACGCTCATGTGAAACACTAGAACGTTGACTTGCTTCTCTAGTTCGAAAAGCGGAAGTGATATTTGGTCTAACCTTCGTGTATATTTATTTTTGTGAAACAGTTAACAAGGCATTTAGGATGGCATGAAGCCTTTTTCATGGTGTTTTGTTCCGTTAAGGATCGGTTATAAACAGGGGTGTGGAATTTAATAAAATATCTACTTGTCCATGGGGCAGGTTGCTTCATAAATCTACTTGTCCTGTAACAAAATCCACTTGTCCCTTTGGTGCCATGTAGTGCGGCGACAAATTATGGCAATCTCAGTATGTAAGGGCTCATATATAGCCTTTGATTCTGCCAGGGGTCATACCATAGTCGTGTTTGAATACTTGCAATCCCCTCATGTTGCCATGTTTCCGCAGATCTACATACTGGGGCTGAAGGTAGTGGTAAGCAATAGTTCCAGGGTTAGAGTGCCCTTTTGAGTCTGTGCAAACCTACTAACTTGCATGTTTTAAGGGTTTTCAACAACTCTTCTCTAATCTTTTCCCATCATGATAAATGTTGGAAATTTACTCCTGACAATGGCAGACTTAAACCTTCTTCCAGAGTTGGGGAAAAAGTGGTTGGAGGGAAAGTGAACTTGCAAACACTCAGATTTTCGCATGAGCAAATCTACACATGCAGATTTGCTCATGCTAAAATACAGTTCAAAAATATTTTCTAGGAGTACTACTTCTTGTCCTACTTCTGTAAATTCTTGAGAATTCACGAAAGCCGTATAGCTGCACTTAATGCAAGGACATATACCATGAGTGCATTTTTGAGACTTTCTTTAATAATTGGGCCCCGAATTTGGGCTGGCGTTGACCATGACCTTTTGCGTTTATTAAAATTCGGTCTCTCTCTCTCTCTCGCTCTCTCGCTCTCTCGCTCTCTCGCTCTCTCGCTCTCTCGCTCTCTCGCTCTCTCGCTCTCTCGCTCTCTCGCTCTCTCTCTCTTCCCCCCCCCCCCTGGCTACACTGTGAGTGACTGCATTCTGCTCTTTCACAAGAAGCATATCGGCACACAAAGTAGTTTTGTTCAGTGCCAGGAACTACTGTGGCAGTGTGTGCTTTTTGAGACCAAAAACAATTTTTGCTTTTGCCAATGTTTGTTATAATGGTGAAGGCCGGGCAGCTCCCACGCCAATAAGGTTTTACAAAAACCATGCCAAAACAAGTCACACATTGACAAAACTAAAAAGCTGACCACCAATTTCAGACCTACTGGCTTTTCCAATGCTTATTTATTTTTGTTTCCCATAATCTTATTGAAACTGTTTACATTGATTTTCCATTATAAATTTTTTGGGGAAATACAAGCATGCATCAACACATGTTACTAAATGATGCTGCAAAGAAATGGTACCTGAAATTTTACAGTAATTTAGCGAACTCTTATTCCTGCTTTCCTTTTTTTATGACCATTTTATTTTGAAAGCAAAGAATCATCAATCTTGCTTTCAAGCTTCTGCAAATATTTGCATCAAATCAGAGAGCATTCTGGGATCATTATACAGAGCCTCATATTGCTACACTTTGAAAACGTGTGTGCACATTTTTATACTGGAACCACTGTCAGTAGTGCAGTCAGAGCTTACAACATTTACTTAGAGCGCTCACCCTAATAATAAAGGCTTTCAATTAATGAACCATATTTACAAGTTTGAACAGCATTAACATATGGACAAAATTATTACCTTAACTGCAGACAGTGCCCTTCCCTGATCCATAATGTGGTACTGTAATCTGGCAGCCAAAGGGTTTGTGCTGCAGGGGGTTGGGCCTACTTGTCCCAAGGATAAAATACACATGAAAACTTGTTGCCCTTGACCCCAAACAATATGTCCTGGGCGTCGGGCTATAGAGATTCCACACTCCTGGTTATAAACCTTTACAAATATTTTTGGGAGAACCATACTTGGTGTGATGTAACAGAATAACTTGTCGTGTGACATGAAAAGCACTCGTTCGGAGTGTCCGAGTGCAGACAACCTATTAAAAACTTTTGAAGCACAGTTTGTTCAAGCTTATAGGAATAGGTTCAGGATTCGAGGAACCAATTAAGGCTACCAGGAGGAGATGTCAAAAGCATGTTCAAAAGCGTACAGCTTGTTTGGGCTAAATTTAGTGCATATTAAGAATATGCTGGAAACATAAATATGGGCACCCAGATATTGCACCCATGAGACTGCGTTTTCAAATACCACATGTTCATGCTCGCAATTCTAAGTGGAAAAAATTATAGGATGTGAGCATAGTTGATTAAAGAGGCTAATTTACCCCAGAGCACTATGACCAGTTGTCTTTGTGAGTTCTGGACTTAGTCAAGGGGCAGAGATTGTCTAATGTCAAGGTCTATTCAGTGAGTTCCATTGGATATTGTCATTGAGTCCATTTTTATTTGTTGACAAACGGTAGACCGACCGTTGTTCTTTTTCAAACGACGGCTCTGTAGGGTAGTGATATTTTTGTCCAGTTGTTCAATGATTACCCAGCTTATGTCGTTTGTTGTATGTCCCACTTCCAGGAAGTGATCTGTTATCCTGGTAGTGTTCCGTTTGCATCTGATATTGCTGCGGTGTTCTCAGATGCGGTCTTTGATTTTACGGCTCGTCATGCCGACATACCGGAGACCACAAGGACAAGTGATCAAGTAGATCACATTGCAGGAGTTGCAGTTCGTGTGCTTTGTGATCTGCAGTTCCCGCAAGAAAAATGGCCAGTCACACTAGGAAGGCCCCAAGCATTGAGGACAGTGTTGGTGGGATTTTCATGTGTTTGCGGGCGTGTTGCCACCAGGCTATCCTTAAGGCTATGTGCTCTTTTGTAGGAAAACATGGGTTTTTCTCAGTTGAGTCTTCCTGTCCCAAGTATCCTCCAGTGTTTCTGTATAATCCTTGATACTTTATTTGAGATGGAGTTATAAGTGGTCACGCATGTGAGTGGTATTGATGTAGACATGCGTTGCGTCTCTTCTAGTAATCCTCTGTTTTGGTTTCTTGCCTGTTTTTTCGCAGTGCAAATTACTTTCTCGGGATACCCACGTTCCTTTAGTTTTGTGGTGAGTGAAGAAGCTTGGTTCTTGTAATCTGTGATGTTGCTGCAATTCCTACGTAATCTGAGATATTGGCCAAATGGTAGATTTTCTCATAACGGCCTTGGGTGGAAACTATCGAAACGGAGAAGGGAATTCCTGGCTGATGGTTTGAAGTGGGTTTTAGTCCCTAAATGACCTCTCTCAGCTGTGATATCTAGGTCCAGGAAGGTGATAGTCATCTTATCCACACTGTGGGTAAATTTTAAGTTCTGGTCACGTCTGTTGATCCATGTAAAGGAGTGCAAAGTCTCTTCCGAACCTTCCCATATGAGGAAGACATCAATATACCTTTTGTAAAATTTGATGTGATCTTTGAAAGGTATGCCTAACTTGAGGATGTGTGTTTTTTCAAAGTTGAAAACGTACAGCCCTGCCACACAAGGGGCGAACGTACTACCCATAGAGGTACCGTAGGTTTGCAAAAATAGTTCTCCTTTGAACTCAAAATAGTTGTCTTTTAGTGCTAGGTCCGCACACTGTAATGCAAATGACCTGGGGGTGTTGTAATCCCAAGTTGCTGCCTCAAGTGATAGTTTAAGCACCTCTAGTGTGTCATCTTGGGGAAGGCTTTAGTGTCTTTCAGGTAGGTCGATGTTGCCTGTACTATGGGATGCAGGAAAAAGTCACAGAAGCGTGAGAGTGGTTTCAGTAGTGAGCCAATGCCCTAAACTATCGGACGGCCTGGAGGGGGGTGCTTGTTTTTATGTATTTCTGGGATCGTGTAGAAATATGGGATCCTTGCTGACCTCGTTGTGAGGAACTGGGCCTCTTGTTTGCTGATTTTGCCCTTTGTTTTCGCATCCTCTACTAGGACTTCAATTTTGGTTTTCAAGCCTTCGCTGGGATCCTGCTCCAAACGTCTATAGTTCTTTTCGTCGCTGAGTAGGCGTCTACATTCTGCTCCGTAGTCATCCATGTTTTGGAGTACTGTCCAGTCTCTTTTGTCCGCTGGTTTAATAATGATCTTGTCATTTGATCTCCGGGTGTGCAGTGCTTCAAACTCTGCGCTGCTTGTATTTCTGAAGTGTGGTTTCTCTGTTGTTTTTTCAATGTCGTTGAAGACCGCCTGTTCGAATTCGGTTAGTTCTACCGGTATCGTGTCAGCAGGAGGGATGAATGTGGATTTGATCTTCAAGTTGGTATCACCGTGTCCTTCTCTTTCATCTCCTGTTGGTTGGTTCTGGAAGAATGCTTTAAGTTTTAGTTTTCGAAAAAATTCGGCAAGTTCACAGTGCAGTTTGAATTTATCTAGCCTTGCCGTGGGCACAAAGCCTAAGCCTTTGTTCAGTAGGTTCTCCTCTGTTGGAGTCAGGATGTGGGAGGAGAGGTTTGTGACTAGGTTCTGTGGGAGCTGGGTCCTGCTTCTTGTTGTTTCGTTTTGCTCCGCGTGTTGGCCCCCAGGTTCTGGTCCTCCTCCCATTGGACTTGATTTTGCCTCCTTCTGCCGCGTCCTCTTCAGCCTCTCCCTAAAAAGGAAACCTTGGGTTGGCATTCATGAAAGGGAGTTGAGGCTGTGTGAAAGGTGGATTCCACCCGTACATCAAATGTGGGTTGGGTTGAGAGTACGGACCTGGGTAGTGCATTTGGCCGCCTTGTTGGAATTGGGGCCATGGTTGTTGCCAATTCTCGGTTCGTCCTCTTCCCCGTTGTTGCGGTAGCTTCCTCCGCTGGACCCGCTATTGACTGATGAATCATCATCAGAGGATCCTCCATACATTTCTGAACGTTTTGTTGGTTGTAATCTGCATCCGCTTGGGGGTAGGTCTTAATATACGAAAATTTCTTTGAATCCTTTTGAAATTCATGTATTTTTGATTGAGTCAGGTCTTCTTTGTACTCCGCCATTTCTTTGTTGACTTCATCTAAATTCTTTTTGTATGAGGTGGGTGTGGTTTTAAAGGGTTTTCAGTGGCTTGAATATCAATCAAAATAGCGTCAGACAATCTTTTTGCCGTCTGGATGATTAAAATAATCCAGTCCCTGGTACAATGCCAGGCTATTTGGGCCCAATCTCTCCTGAAGGCCGCATCTTCCAAAAAGATGCGGGGCATTGGTTACGATCAGCCCCTTTGGGGCAGTGTTGTTCCTCAGGTACTCTGTGAGAATCACACCGTGTAAGATGGTTCTAATTCTGTTCCTTCTCTTTTCTGTAAGGTTCTCCCAATCTGTGCTTTGGGCTATGGTTTGTGCAACATTCAAGTCGGCCATTAAAGGAGGGGCCGAGAGGATTGTGTTAACATCTTCCTCCGTGAAGGTGAGACCAGGATTCTCTGCCATTTGATTTGCTATGTGACAATAAGGACAGTTTTGTCAAAAAGGAGCTCCCACAGCTGTTCGCTGTCTAATTTTAGGGCAACAAGGAGAAAGCGAGGAAGAAAATAGCGGTACGTCCTTTTCCCCTGGGTTTCACTAGCAAAGAACAACGTGGACGGACCCACTAACTCTAGTGTCCTGGCTGACTGACTGGCTGCTCGCTAGCTGCCATCCCCAGACATGTCTCTGGACCCCTGGGTCGAGAGCCTCTCGCGGTCCTAAAACAAAGCACATCCTGGGCAGAGGTGCCAACCCTCCTCCCCCAGGATGGGCAGAGTCCAGAAGGGGATGCTTCAAGGGCTTGCCACCCTTGTGAGCAGACCCAGCCATTTGCTGCTCCCTGCAACTGGCCCCCACCGGTTCTGACCCCCACTTTGGGCGGGAGAATCGGTGGGAAAACCAAGATAGGAGGAGAGTTGTGCCTACCTTTGCCAACCCCACCCCTCAGTCCCCGCCATCTTGAAGATGGGGGACCCAGCCAACCAGAGTGAGGCTTATGCCCCCCTCCCACTGGAGGGTGGCATAATGGGGAGTGTACCTGCCACAAGGAAGGGACCCATTGGTCCCAACCTGTACCTACGTGAAACGCCCCTAAATTTAGTATTAAGAAGGACTGAAGAGCCATGCTGAAGGAAGAGGGGGACACCAACTGACTTGGCCCCAGCCCTACCGGCCTGTCCCGACCTCTACCAGTAAACAAGCAAGTAAACTGAATGTGATGCCTCCTAAGATAGGAGTGAGTCATGTGTCTTTTCCTATAGGTGCCCACCGCTCTCGCATTCAATGTGAGTAGATTATAATCTTTAGTAGTCGTGTAATAGGTACATAATGAGAGGCATCATTTGCATAGTGCATTGGGGGAAGTGATAGGACAACAGATACATCTGACTGGGCAACAAATTCGACAAATAAGGCAAAAAGGAAACGGTAAGGAAAACATTCCTGTAAATAACCCCTGACAAACCCACATTCCCAGGCCACGCCGCCAACTGGTCACTGCCAAATATCGCCATCAATGATCGGGCAATCAAACGGGATTCTATTGGATATTAAGGGGGGGCACCAAGACGGACCACCCATTAAATCACATGCTGCAAGAAACAAAACTGAAAAGCAAGTCACTTAGTGGCGGCTCCTCCGCTAAGGCGGAGGAGTGTCGCCCTAGTGCTCCTTGAGCAGTGCAAAATAAAAATAAAATAAGTTATTATCAATTATATTTCTCTTTACTCCAGCCAGGTCGGGCGGGGCTGGCTTGACCAGCCCTCTAGGGCCGACCAAACCGTCATGCGCACTTGGCATGTTCTCCATTGGGCTGTGTTGCACAGCCACATGGAGAACATGCCCAAGCTCCCCAGGCACTGTCGGATCGGCCAAACAGGCTGCTCAGACCAGTCACGTTGCTGCTCATGCAGCGTCGTGATTGGCTTGGAGAGTCCGGAAGCCTGGGTGCTTCTAGTGCTGCCAGCAGACTGGGGAGAGGCGTGCGGCGGCGGA
Organism: Calotriton arnoldi; assembly: GCA_963921515.1. Lineage (NCBI taxonomy): Eukaryota > Metazoa > Chordata > Amphibia > Caudata > Salamandridae > Calotriton > Calotriton arnoldi. The sequence goes on from CAWUFW010012736.1 coordinate 364,055, forward strand.
GAAGGTACGTTTATTTTGTATTTTTTTTCACTTGCCACTAACCCACCACCCCCGTTCAGAGACAGGCGTAACTGAAGTCACTTATCTAATCGTTGGTCGCAAGAAGTAGCAGCAGCAACAGTCGCCATGTAAGGGGAGCATGCATCACCCAGCCAGTACACCAGTAAAACAAAATCTCAGCCCGCCTTCCTGTCTACTGCACCGAGAAACAGGAGTGAAAGCAGGACAATCTCCATGAATGCATGTACTCACACTACGTCCCCAGCGGTTTGAGGAGTCACAGTAGCCCCCCCAAGTATTTCAGCCCTCAAGTGTAAGTCAATGTCTGGGGGGACACCATCATGGCAGCCCGCTTCCATGCTGGTCGGAGAGGGAGCTACTGATCGTTGTTCCACTTCCGAAACCACTTGTGCTCTCTTTGGCAGCCTGTTCCTACGTAGGGCCAACCGGAAAGCGCCTGCCGTGGGCACTGCGACGACCCTGCACTTTCCATTCCAAAGAGGGAGAGGAAGATTCTCCTAGTGCAGCCGTGATGCCCCTTTGCTCCAGCCAGGGCCATGGGTACTCTAGGGTGACAGACAGTGGTCCTGTCTCCCTGCATGATCCGCAGCTTCGCAGGGAACTGAAGGTGTAGTGTACTAATCTGTGTGATAAGCATCACACCTCACGCATTTGTCTCTAGTAAATGTCAGCAGGTAAAACCTGTTGCAATTTACAAGGGCGAAGACGAGCCAGTAAATAATGGGACATCTTGGTTTGGTAAGCACCAAAATCCAAATATTAGGCCACATTTTTTGGACAGGTATAATTGGGTGCTAATTTCTACACCTGATAAATGGATATTTGGATGTTATTGATAGTGCACCCTTTTACGGGCCAATCCTAACTGGGGCCTCAGTATACAGCACTCTAGATGCTGTGGTGCTGAACTTGTGTACAGTTTTAAAGGAAAACCACAAGTCCCAGAATACAGTGAGCTATTAGTTAAAATTCAGGACTGGCTAAAGATGTCACATGGCATACATTAGATTGTGGAAAGACACAGGTCTCTTCTTCACACATAGTTAGGATGACCAGATGGCTCCACATCACCAGACCACCAATTTTACACTTCTGAACTTTGCTTTTACATATCATTTTTGTCACATGTACTGACTGGTCCAATGAGCTCAAATAAATTAAACCAAGAGTACTCCCAGAATACTCTGATATGTAAAATCAAAGTCCAAGAATGGAAAAGAGAGGGTCTTGTGATATGGAGTCATCTGGACACCCTACAACTATTAGCTGTTAAAGGAACTGTTATGTTTGAAACAAAGTGAAGCAAAATGCAAGCTGATGGCATTTGAAGTTATTGGTGGCATGCCAGCGATGTTCTGAATGGGTAATTTGGATTGAGAGGCAGTTCAAGCTGTAACACTTGTCTTCTGTATCAATTATACTAATATGAGGGGAGGGCAATCCTGCTGAGTCTGCTTGTGCTAAAACTCTTGCTGCACCAGGACTGCCAGAGGTGGCCAAAGGCATGGTAAGACCAACACATGCTCTTTTTTTGCCATTTGCCATTCACTGCCCCGCAGCCTCTGTGAGCAGCACAGACTAACATCAATGACACACTGCTTGAAGCAGCCCACATAAACTGTGCAATGTGGTGCACAGTAGCAAACACCCAGAAAAGATCGACAGAAAACATCTGGTGCTCGTGCCGAGCCCAAGACCACGCCCCCCCAACATGTTCTCATTGGTATAAAATCCTATAGCTTGATGGATGCAGGGACGTCTTAAAATAAGCGCACACAAACACACCAAGTATAAATAATGCAATGCAACCCACACGTGCACCGTTGCTTGCTTTGGGGGAGATCGGCGTTCTCAGTAGCAAAGCGGAAAAAAAAACTTTCTGCAATATGGCTGGTATGATCTTCTGTATTCGGTGAATGCAACCACAGCTAGCTATTGCTGGAGTAGCACAACCCACATAACAGCACAGAAGATGAGGAATGAGAAACCGGTCCTGGAGAAAACATGTTTTTTCCTTTACTTTGCAGATTCTGAACTCAATGTCACTAATCTGTTCGATCAGCTCTACCCGCTGGAAACAGTCCCATTGATGCCCGGCCTTGGGCGCTATCCGGGGTGAAATGATAAATGCTGGAAACACGTTTAAACCAAACGGTTTAAAGAGTGTGTGGTGCTGGAGGGGTCCTGTTCCTGTGCTGTGGGAGGAGGGCAGTAGCTTACCCAGCTCAGGGAGGAGAGCGGGAGGGGGAGAATCCGCACACGCAGGAGAAGCGCTTGGCAATCTCCCTGGGCTGGAGAGGAGAGAGTAAGGGAGTGCAACAGTGTGGCAGTGATGGGAGGGCAAGAGCAAGGGACGGACACTATAACCAGGATCAGGGAGAGCGGACGTGATAAGAACATGATTTACAGCCCGGTTTACTGAAACCATCCTCGTAGCTAGTGAAAACACGTGCGCTCCTAAAGACTGCTCTTAAAAAAAAATAAAAGTAGTTTCTGAACAGATGTTAAAATGGTGACCAATGTATTTATATAGTACTTGGTCACTGCTCTCGGGGAGGGCTAAACACAAGAAGAGCCATGACAAATGCATGCCATGGACAAATCGGGAGAAAGAATAGTAGAGCGACGATGGAACCAGCAAATGGGAAGCGTATAGGCCCACAAAGTATATACAACATGTCTCGAAGAGACGGCACAGCGCAAGCGCTGTCTATCCATGACCTAACAAAGGCAGTGCTTCAAGAAGTCTAATCAGCAGCCATTTGCTAACAAAAGTGTTAATTGAATTTGTGAAGGGAGCCCTTTTACTATCCCCTCACTCACACCGGAGTTTGCAACACCTGCCCTCAAGCCACTGGAATACAGGTCATACAATTCCACTGTCTGGGAAGCTGTCCTCACTTTCCAAATAGTGCCAGTGCAAACCAGAGGCATTTAAATGTTTCCCACTCTGCTGCATAATCAATACTCTGAGTCGAACCGGAGTATAACTGCCAGATCTTTTTCAATGTGTACATTATTTCACATGTTTTTTCTCTACATATGCGTCCAGCCATTATTTTTTTCACTCTCAACCCTTGAGCTGATCAACTGACCTGGCTGGATCCGTGGTCTAGCCATAGTTCAGCAATTGAGAGAAGGTTTACCTGATTCTAGTACCTATTAAAAATTCCTAATATAGCATAGTCTACACAAGTAAATTGTGGTTTGTTTCTACATTCTTGCATTCTCAAACTGCATGCTGCCTCAAATATTCACTACATTCCTTAAATCCGGCATTGAATAATTGTCCTTTAAATAAAACATCTGGGGGGAGGGCGTAGCCAAGATGGTGGCGAGGTAGGACGCTTCTCGCTACCTCTCCCGCCGACCGCTACACATAGCACTGTCTTTCGGCCCTTCCAAGCCTCAGAACGGCCGGGAAAAGGCAGCCAGCACGGTTCAAACCCCTGAGAATTCGGGGAGACTAGAGACGACGTGCGGAGGCGCCGTAAGTGCCGGCATCGAGCCGAGGGCCGCGAGGCTGCACCATCGATCCCACTGCGGCGGCCCCGGTGCGGGGGGCCACGGCAGGCGCTGGAGAGGGCCCGGGACCTTGCAATGTGGCTGAGAGCGATGGACGAGTGGCCGTGCTGCCTAGCGGAGGGCCCTCACAGCGGAGGCGCAAGCGGTGGGCCCTGCCAGGAGCGGAGAGACGCGCCCGGAACTGAGGAGCCGAGGCGACGACACAGGCCTAGAGGTCCGCCCCGCCATCTTGTAACAGCAGCGCCCGGGTGCCAAGGTGAGCGACCGCCTGAGTAGCCCCGGGTGGTTACCGGGTCCCGCGGCAGGCTAGCCGGTGACTGAGGGGCGAGTGCGCACCCCACTACGGCCTCGTTTCCCACAGTGCGCGAAGACCGAGAGACTGGCCTGGCCCAGTTGCGGGCCTTCCCAGACGCACAGATAGGCGCAGCTCAACGCCGGAGACCCGGTCTGTGCCGCGATAGCGAGTGAGGCGAAGGGAGGTAGCCTGAAGACCTGGTGGCCCCCGGGCACACCAGAGCAGAGTGAAAGGCAAGGCCGGATCACATCGGGATTGGCCTGGTGGGCGCACGAAGAGTCAGCAGCAGGGAGCCCGTGTTAATCAGGGCAGTGTTGGGCCTCGGACCGGAGGCTGGTGCTGGACGCCCGGGGCACGCTTGGAGCAGCTGCAGAGAGGAACAAGGAGTGGCCCTGAGGCGTGGGGCAACAAGAGTTGGCAGCGGAGGCCTGCCTCTGACTAGCACTTGAACATTGTGACCCCGCTTCGTAGGTGCAGCAGCACGAGAGGCGCGACCAGGAATCTGATGGTCGGTGCCTCGGTGACGGTGTAACCCCGCTATAGGCCCCGAGAGAGAGTCTCTGGAGCGAGTGAAGACCCACCTGGGTGGGAGAAGTAACCGGCAGACCAGCGGGGTCCCCCAAACCGGGGTTGGCCGGGAGCTGGGAGTGATGGCTTCGGGACAAGGGAAGAAAGATCGCACCCTTAAAGACATGCTCACGAAGCCAACGGGCAGTGCTTTGCCAGAACAACCAGCCACTGAGGGTTCGCCGCCTACCCTGATGGCCGCCGCAACAGAGATACCGGTGACCCGAGCTTTCCTAGAATCACTTTTCTCAGCGCTTAAAGAGGACCTGCAGGCGATCAGGAAAGACTTGACCTCTGAAATCAAAGAGATCCGACGCGACACTGATGCTCTCGGCGATAGGGTGGCGGAACTGGAAGACAAAGGCGATGCACGGGAAGGAGAGGCAGAGTTCATGAGACAGGAGATTATACGCCTCCAGGAGCAACACGTCGATTTGCAGGCCCACCTGGAGGATCTTGAGAATCGATCTCAGAGACACAACGTTCGCATTAGGGGAGTAGCAGCGAAGGCCGAAGGGAGTGATATATTTGACTTTGTCAAGGAACTTTTCAATAATATTTTAGGCAACGCTCAAGATACTGCCCTGAAGATAGACAAAGCACACAGAGTGGGAGCCCCGCGCTCAGACAAGGCCCCCCCCAGCAGACATCTTAGTCTTCCTGCACGACTTCCAGACGAAAGAGGAAATCCTACGCAGAGCACGAGCGATGCATCCCCTGATCTTCCATGGCCATACCCCCACCATCTTCCAGGACCTATCTGCGTTAACACTGCAAAAACGCAGGGACTTCCGCCCTGTTACCTCCCACATGAGGAACCAGAACATAGCCTATTCATGGGGTCACCCTTTTAGAATAATTTTTCGCTGGGAGGGGAAGCTTCGACAGCTGAGGTCCCTGAAGGAGGCGTGCCGCCTGCTGGGACTAGAGCCGCACGGAGACCAGGAAGACGACGACAATGGACCCCCGCCCAGTGGGGAGCAACGGCCTCGCTGGCGACGACAGGGAAGACCTGTAAAGTGACCAAGCCCGACTCGGCCGAAATTGCAAGAGGTCAGCAAGAGGCACTGGAAACCACCCCTTCTACATTGGCTAAGGCCGACGGCAACTGAACGCTCATGGATCCCCCTGGGATCCTCTATGAGGCGGGTCGGGGGAGGGGGAGCGGCGAGAACTTGGCCACAATATGGACCCCACTTCTTTTCCCGAATGGCCCAGCAGGGACATTGGACTATTTCCAGACTTCACGCTGGGTAAACTCGTTACCATTTGTTTTGAGTTGCTGTTTGTAAGTTCGGTTTTCATGTCTTACAGATTTTTTTGGGGTAATGTTTGGGTCCTCCATCCACCTTGCTATTTTGTCGCTCGACACATCACGCAGAGGGACACTGGAACGGGAGGCGTAGAACACCGCGCGCGGCAGGAACACAGCCTGCCAGTTGAGAGGTTGCATAATGTCCTTGAGTGTGCAGCCCTCCAACCTTAAGATCCTCTCACTTAATGTGAGAGGTCTCAATAACCCGATTAAACGCCGTGCCATGCTTTTGTTCCTGGAACAGGCACAGGCAGATATTTGTCTGCTACAAGAAACTCACCTTCTAGCTAGGGACTGGGGTAGACTCAAATCCAAGTTTTTCCCCATACAGATGTTCTCTTCCAACACGACCAAAACAGCTGGGGTGGCCATTTTAGTTTCACGGGCCTTCCGAGGCAAAGTGGTCCAGAAAGAAGCAGAGATTGGAGGCAGACTGCTCTCCTGCCGCTTTGATATTGGTGGCCAGGGGTTAGTGGTAGGCACGATTTACGCTCCTAATGAGGGGCAGGAGAGCTTTCTACATAACGCAATTAAGGAGGCTCTATCCACTTATGAAAGACACTTCCTCCTGGGGGGCGACCTCAACTTGGTTTTTGATAACAACATGGACAGGTCGGCTCAACGATATGGGCAAGTAGGCGCACTGTCTACAGCTGGGCTTTCCCGGCTGTGAGAATTAGGCCTCGTAGATTTCTGGAGAGCTTCCCACCCACAAGACAGGGAATATTACTATTCCAACGCCCATAAAACGTACGCCAGATTGGACTACTTCTTGGGCACCAGGGAGCTATACTCGTTAGCGTCCAGCACCGAAATACTCCCGGCTGCCCTCTTCGACCACGCAGCCGTGGTGACAGTAGTGTCGCTCCCACCCCTGAAGCCGCCCCGTAGACAGTGGAGACTGAGAGACCCGCTCCTCCAGCGCCAGGAGGTTGTAGACCAAATAAAACAAACCATAGGGGATTATCTTTCCCATAATGACATCCCTGAGACTGGTATATCCAACATATGGGGGGGCGTTTAAAGCAGTGCTCCGCGGCGCTTTCATAGCGATCTCGGTAGCAGACAACAGACTGAGGAAGGAAAAGAGGGATAGCCTCTCCTTACAGATCAGGGAATTGGAAAGCATACATCAAAGGACGGGAGCCCCTAGGGTGTGGCAGCAGTTGTCGGCCACTCGCGCCCAGCTAGCGGCTCTGGATTTGGATCGGGCGGAATACGCTGCTCTCCATTTGCGGCACGCCTTCTATGTGTGGGGGGGGACAAGTGTGGGCGGTTATTGGCAAATAGACTCAGGGAAGAACGACATCGACAGAGCATTCAGACGATCAGGGATGCAGATGGACAGTTGGTGTCGGACGACGACGCAGTAGAAGAGGCTTTTAGGGATTTTTGCGAGAGGCTTTATACTAGTCAGTCACTGGACGAGGGTGACAGCCCTAGCTACTTACAGGGGGTGCAGACACCTAGGCTCACGCCGGAGCAAGCTGCGGCCCTAGAGGCGGAGATCCGTATTGAAGAAGTAATCTCGGCCATTTCCCGGTTAAAACTAGCTAAGGCCCCGGGCCCAGACGGCTTCACGGCTGCCTTCTACAAAGCCTTCTGCCCCGAACTAGCTCCTCTCTTGACTAGATTGTTCAATTCCTTTGCTGCCATTGGTGGAGGCAGTTATAACAGTCATCCCCAAGCCTGGGAAGGATACTACATACTGCAGTGCATACAGGCCCATCTCGCTGCTCAATATCGATTTAAAACTTTACACGGGTATCTTGGCACAGAGGCTGGGGCCATACATGCCGGCCTTAATCGACCCCGATCAGGCCGGCTTCATACCTCAAAGGCTGACTAGCGACAACACTAGAAGGGTCCTTCATGTTATAGATAAAGCTTCCAGGTAACTACATGCTCATGGCAATCGACGCCGAGAAAGCGGTCGATAGAGTGCACTGGCCCGATCTGGAGCAGGTATTGTTTCACTTCGGTTTTGGGAACGCTTCCGCACACAAGTCTTAAATTGCTATCGCTTGCCCACGGCCACTGTGAGTCAATGGGCTTCGGTCGAACCCACTTCCAATAGCGCATGGTACGCGGCAGGGATGTCCGTTATCACCCCTACTCTTTGCGCTGTATATGGAACCCCTAGCACATAGAGTTCGGACAAACCCACGGATCCGGGGTGTGCCATTCGCGGGGGACAGCCACACGATCAGTCTTTACGCTGATGATTTGTTAGTGACTCTTAAGGACCCTGAAACCTCATTAGGGTCGTTCCTACAGGAACTAGAGGATTTTGGCAAAGTACCGGGGTTTAAAGTCAACGTCAGGAAATCCGTGGCCCTTAATCTCTCACTTCCCCCCCAGACAGTGGAACATCTTAAGGGAGAATACCCATTTTAATGGTCCGCAGACACAATCCCCTACCTGGGAGTGCGATTGGCTGCCACGACGCTTGCCACAGCTGACACAAATTACTCACTTAAGCAGGTGTGCCCCGACATACTTGGATGAAAACACCATCCGATTTCCTGATTAGGCAGGATAGCAGCCACTAAGATGATGCTCCTCCCTAAAATTTTGTACCTGTTCCAGACACTCCCCCTGCGCCCACCCCCGGGTATGATCCCCAAATTGCAAGCGGAAATCATGACCTTTATATGGCAGGGCCGTAAACCTAGAATGAAAAGGAGTCTTAGTTTTTTACCACCTGACGAAGGCGGGTTGGGAATACCTAACCTCCAGCTGTACTTCGAAGCAGCCCAATTAAGACACCTGGTGGAATGGAACCGAACAGAATCCGGCAAGCATTGGTTATTCCAAGACAGGGCTGTGGCGGGTACCTCGCTGATTAAGATCCCATTCCTGCGGAAAGCCCAAAGGCCCTGTAGTCTCTATGTCTCGGACATCACAAAGACAACCATGTCGACATGGGACCAGACTAACCTTAAACACAAACTGACGACCTTTCCGTCCACCCTGACCCCACTGTTCGGCAACCCGGACTTTGAGCCAGGGCTAGGGGAAACAACCTTCCAAGTATGGCGTCAGTCCCAATGCCGCTCCATGGGCCACTTTTTCGATGTTCAGGGGGTCCTCTCGTTCTCACAATTTTTAAAGCACACTTCGGCATCCCTGAGACAAAGCGCATGCAATACCTGCAGCTTAGGCACTGAGTCTTGCAGCCGCACAACAGAGAGGCGGCTAGTCGACATCTTACTACTTACGAGCGATGGCTCTTGTCGAAGTCCTCAGACAGAGGAATAGTCTCCGATTTGTATAAGCTGCTGAACGCCCGAAATTCACGCGCATATCACGCTGGACGTGGTAGATGGTTAAAGGATATTGGCAGACCCCTTAGCAACAAGGAGTGGGAGGGCATATGTTACAGGGCATGTCACACGGCCAGCAACATGGCACTGACTGACACACTCACGAAAGTGACTACGTATTGGTACTACACGCCAGAACGGGTACACAAGATCAATCCAACGGCTAGTGCACTCTGCTGGAGGAATTGCGGGGGAACAGGTACATTGCTCCACTTACTCTGGGACTGCCCCCACATTCAAAATTACTGGTCACAAATATTGGATGATATTGATAAGCATCTGGAGATGCAGCTTCTCCGTTTTCCTGCACACATTAAACTAGGAGTGCCAGACCCACTGGCATACCCACTAAAGTCCAAGAGGGGTCGTCTGATAGGATTGGCGCTATGCGCAGCCATGCAGACCAGGAAGGGAGGGGTTGGAGTTTTTTCCTTTCATTTCTCATTTGTTGTATATATGTTCTGAAGCAGAGGCTCTACGTAGCCCACGAAGACAGCTTACTGTTTGCTGGCAGTGCTTTTGGCATTGTCTTTTCGTCATTTTCTTGTTCTGTTTTGAGTACACCAATAAAACAGATTTAAACCATAAATAAAACATCTGTTTGCTCCTTTTTCTTCCTCTCTCAAATGTCCCTCACCTTCCCTTCCATCCTCTGCATGCCTCCTCTCTCTGAGCATAACCTACTGTGACACAACTCATTTACAAGATCACAATCTCTCCTCCTTCCACTGAAAGTCATACCTATGCAACCTAACAGTACCTAATTTCCTGTAACTCATGTATCAATCCCACCAACCATGTGCTTGAGCTCACGCGCCCATGATTGCAACAAACCACCATTACTTGAGTCCCCCATAGAAAACTGAAATGACTGCATTAAATAGTTTGCTTCGAGCACCCAAGACTAATCCCAGTGACTAACAATAACCAATAACACTGAACTAACCATTAACCTTGGGTTCCGGAAAAGCATGTTGCCAGCTGTAAAGCGCTTTGGCGCTAGTGAGCGCTAAATAGATGTAATTATATGGGAAGGAACAGGAATGACCATTGGCTAGCCCCCATTTTCCATTAGCTGCCATCCCCTTATCTCCCCCACCTCCCCTAATCTCGCCCCCCCCCACACACTTCCTAGATGTGTTCCAGAGAGCATTCAGGTATACTTTGGTAAACTAAGTCCCAAAAATTGATAAAATCTGGGGCTTTATAAATAAAAAATAAAAACATTTGCATACGTTGCAGTAATTAAGGAGTTGGACTTGGTGTGATTGATGGTCCTTTATTAGACTTTCCAAAAATGACATGCACTTTTGCTCTGCTTTATATTTGCACCATAAATTACAATGTCACATTCTGATGTGTATGTGTTTATATTACAGACAACAAGAAATCACAGGCATCAGTTGGTGGTAAGTGTTGGTGTTATAGTCAAATTTCCTATCATGAGTTTAGATGGCAGTGTTTTTGTGTTCGTTATAATCAGTATGCTTTAAAAAAGCAATTTGATTTCCTGTATTTGCATTTGAGATTTGTGTCCATACATGGTGCAGATGTTATAAATGTGACGCATTTCTCCTGTTAGGAATATATTTTATTCACTCTTTTTTGATCATTCAGTTTTCCTCTGGTCATGATGGTGGTGTGTATTTAATGGTTCAAGTCTGTTCACTTAGAGACGTATGGGATACCTTTTATGTTCATTGTAAGAATTCTCTCATCATTGCTGTCATTTTTACGGCTGAGGCAGTGTTCTATGCCGAGTGTCTTCAACAATGGCCAGTTGTTAGTCCATTTTGCTTCTCAGTTCCCCTATCTAGTCTTGGCCTTACCTTTTGCAGATCTGTTGCACCCATGATACCCTTTCATTTTTGTATAATTAAATATTTGGTCACAGTGTTGAAGAATTCACTGCTTTTTGTCCACAAGGCATGCTCGTAACATTTACAATCAGGTAGTGGTACGTGGTAGAATATTTCCTGTTTGATAATCTGGCACACAGGTATGGCGACAGTTTCACAGGCTTTGCAAACACTATCACCAGAGGATACTAGTTTTGGGCCCCAAAATCCTGCTTATCCACATATCCTTGATGTTCTGGTGAACAGAAGATATTTACTTGATGTGTGTACATCTGTATCCCTAGAGAACCTGGGTAACTCCCTCGCTCCCAGTGGTTTCAAAGCATATGTCAGTAGGCTGCAGCCTCCAAAGGATTCGCAACAGATACACTGATGTCAGTATAATTATGTATTCCAGTAACACATAAGGTAATTTTAAGTTTAGTGAAAAGAACATAATCATTATTCCTTGTTCAGATTTGTATTTATTTTTAAAAACCTTTATTTTTCTTTTTTGAAGACAAATGTAGAGGAAAAATCAGTGATGCATATGGTGGAAAACGAAGTGCAGTGTTCAATTTAGCTTTACAACAAACGATTCAGAGTACACTGGGCACATAGTACCCCAAAGGGAAAAACAATGCTCACCCTGCATGAATGCCACATGCTGCAGCCTCGGCTCAACTTGATTAGGATCCCAGCCAGTGTATCACCCCCCTCTTTCATCAGTGATGTCGCTATCCGTCGAGGTAGTGTCTGATTCCTGATATAGGAGTGTCACACAAGTCTCAAGTCCCACAGGTCATCAGTCACCTTATTGTCTCCTCTGTTGAGCTTCATGTGTCGTCTCCTCCAAAGACTACTCCAGTACATGTTTGTGCCAGTGTGCTATCTCAGGCGCCCTTTGTCCCATCCAAGTGATAACAATTCTACGTCTGGCCAATAATAACACCAGTTCTAAAAATGTATATTGCATCTTCCTACCTTTTGCCCATTTAACGTTCCCTAGGAGACAACACAGAGGGGAAAGGACTATGTTCAAATGCGTGGTCCTTGTTATGTCAGCGACCACCTGTCTTCAGAAGTCTTGAACCAGACTGCATTGCCATGCTAAATGCAGAATGTCAGCCCCACTGGCGCTGCAGCGAGGGTAACTATCTGTGTGGGTCAGTGTCTTGCGACGCATGTCCTTAGGAGTAAGGCAAGTCCTATGAAGGAAGTTGTAGTGTATCAGCTTAAAGGGGGCGTTACAGGAGACTGAGTGGGTTAGTTCGCTAACCCGCGTCCAGTCCCTTTCGTCCAACAGGGTGTCTAATGCTGTGCAAGCCTGGGGCGGTGTCCCAGCTGCGTCAGCATGCATAGCCCTTTGCAGCAGTGCTATTAGGTGGCAACCCGAACCGCAGTTTACTAAGAACCCAATCGTTTGTGAGGGGATGGACACTGCAGGGTAAGCTGGCCAGGTAACCTTGGGTATTTCAGCATTGTGCAAGAAATGACCAGGGTAGAGTGCGACTTCTTGGCAGGCAATCCTCGAAGGAGATGAGTCTCTCCAGGGTATAAATCCCCAAGGTAAGTGCATCCTCCCGCCACACCTGAAAGGACATATTGTCCATTATCTGCCTGATCAGTTTTAATGTCCATACTACAAGTTACCTGTGGAATGGGCCCTGTTTCAAAACCGCCTGAGCAAATCGATGTCAGATTAGGGTGGTATGTCGGACTATATACGGAAGTTCCTTCGAAATCCCTGCGCCCTCCATCAATGGCTCCTTATGGGTCCACATTTAGGCATAGATGTAGTGATCTGGTCTACGCTACTTGAATCCCTAGATATCTAAATTGCGTCAATTCCCAGTGCAGGCCCAAAACCGGCAACTGATCCACCGGTATGCCGACTAATAAGGCGATGGGGAATAGCAAGGACTTCTTTTTTTGTAAAACTTTTTATTGATAAACAGACATCAGCAATACAATCACATTTCAGAGGAAGTGGTACATTAGGCTTCACGGGAACAGTAGGCAAAGCACGTTATACAGAATAAGTTATGGAAGGTCTAGGGCGAAGAGGGATCTTCATTACTGGGAACAAGGGGAGGTTGACATATATCTCCTTGATAGGAGTTCCACAAGCCCCAAACACGGGTCCATTTCTTGGGACATCCACGGGCTACATATACCGTTTTTTCCCGAAACATTGCCCAGTCCAAGTCTTTTTCCCAGTCCCGCACTATAGGAGGAAGCGGCGCTCCCCATCGCTGGGCAATGTTTCTCTTGGCTAGCATTAGCCCCAAAGTGACCCACTGTGTCGAGCAAACATTCAAATCCGTTGGCTCCCAAATGTTTAAACACCTGCGGGCTTCCATACGAAGTTGTACGGATAACACAGTATTAATAATATCGTGAATGTTACGCCAATAGGGTTGGATCAGCTCGCATTCCCAAACTATGTGAATAAAGGTACCCAACTGGCCACATCCTCGTCTGCAGTCTCCCCCGTCAGCCCTTCCCATTCGCACCAATTGAGGCCCCGTTGCATATACCATGTGTAGGAATTTTAGTTGGACGAGTCGGAGACGAGCTGGTATTGCCACTACTTTAGGAGAGGAGAGAGCCTCCTGCCACTCCTCATCGTCCATCTCAATGCCATCCCTGGTCCACTTCTCTCGAAGGGCCCGGAGAGGATCCGACGTGTTATTGACCAGCTTTTTGTAGATCAATGAAATGGTACTGTCAGGAATGTGGCCGTCCAGTATTCTAACCTCTAGCGGGGATGATTCCGGTGGTGTGGCCCCGGGCTGCAGATGAGTGCGTAATGCGTGTCTGACCTGCGTGTAGCGAAATAGTTCTGAGTCGGCCAAATTGAATTGTTGCTGCAACACGGCGAATGACTTAATGTCTGATTTTTCCCACAGATCACCTATATGGGAAATGCCTATGAGATCCCACTTTTCGAACCCCTTACTCCTCCACAAATTACCCAGTTGTTCGGAATCCCATAATGGTGTTGCAAGTGTAAGCTTCCGCCCCCAACCAAGACATTTGGTGGCAGTGTGCCAGACATGTACTGCGTGTTTAGTGGGGCCCGTAAGTGTGTAGCGCCGGGGCTTAGAGTAGAGGGCTCTGCTGAAGTTCCCCCCAGAAAGGAGCAATCTATCCATACTGTAACCCGGGTTTCCGGGTTGGGCGTAAGTGCAGTGGTTGATAGAGGACAAGTGGGCCGCCCAGTAATACAGTTTGATATTGGGAAGGCTGATGCCTCCATCATACCAGTTCAAGGAAAGCTTACCGAGGGCGATACGCGGTTTGCCGTTCCACAGTAGATCCCGTTGGAGGCCTTCCACTTCTCTAAAATAGGACGCAGGTATCAGGTCTAAGGAGTTCTGCAGGGCATACAAAAACCAGGGTAGAGACATCATTTTAAAAAGAGCAGCCTTCCCCAACAGGGAAAGGGGGAGCGATTTCCATCTGTCGATCTTTACGCAGCCTGGGCAAGGTGGGGCGTAGGTTATGAGTGTAACGGAGGGAGGGGTCCAATGAAAGAAAAATACCCAGATATTTAAAGCCTTCTGCGCATATTTGTATAGGACACCCCCGCGGTGGGATCGGCGGCTCTCCCGCCACTACGAACAGGAGGGACTTGCTCCAGTTTATGGAGTAACCGGAAGATCTACCAAAGATCGTGAGGATATCTAGGACCACGATCAAAGATCGCCTCGGATAGGTCAAATAAAGAAGGATGTCGTCCGCGTAAATGGAGATACGGTCCTCCCATTCCGGAGACCAGCGCATGCCCCGAATCCTCGGGTCTCTGCGTACCCAAGCTGCCAATGGCTCCAATGCCAAGGCAAATAAGAGGGGATAGGGGGGCAGCCCTGCTGGGTCCCCCTACCCAACTCAAAAGTGGCTGATTTTTTATTGTTAACCACAACCTGGGCCAGAGGTTTAGAATATAATAGTTGCACCCATTGTATGTATGTCGGGCCGAATACCATTTTCTCCAAAACTGCCCACAAATATGGCCATTCAATGGTATCAAACGCCATAGCGGCATCTAAGGAAACTATGACTGCTGGCTCCAGGATAGAGGCTGCTCTGCCCAAGACACCATGCACCCTACGCAAGTTAAGTGCAGTATTGCGATGCGGAATAAAACCAGACTGGTCCGGATGAACCAGGGTCTCAACCACCGTCAAAAGCCGGTTGGCCAAGAGCTTAGCCAGAATCTTGGGTTCTGCGTTTAATAGGGATATCGGCCTATACGATCTGCAATCGGTTTTAGGTTTCCCTCCTTGTGGATTGTAACAATAGTGGCCGTCCTTTGGTCTAGGGGCAGGAGCCCTGTGTTTCTAGAGTCCTCATACATAGCCTTTAGGTATGGGGCCAATCTGTCTGGCCGAAGTTTGTAAAGTTCGATCGGCAACCCATTAGGGCCAGAAGCCTTGCCCGATGTAAGGGACCTTATTGCTGCTGCTATTTCATCATTGGATATGTCACTCTCCATGAAATCATGGTCCTCCACCGACAGTCTGGGCAGAACTATGTCAGTGAGCATTTGGCGGGAATCTTCTTTGGAGTAGGGAGCACCGAAGTGTAAACTGCATCAAAGTGGGCCGCGAACTGGTCCACAATGCCTTGTGGATCCGTAAGGGACCCGTCCCCTTGCCTGTGGAGCTCTGGCACTAGTCTGCTTGCCCAATCCTTTTTATCCAACCATGCTAGTAACTTCCCAGCTTTGTCACCCACCTCATACAACCGTCCCTGCGCCGCTCTCCCCAGGGCCTTAGCCTGGTCAGTCGCCAGTGCCCTATAAACCTGCTGTTTAAGTGTGAGAAGGTGGAGCTTATCGGGTGTGACATCTGATTCTAGTTCTATTTCTAACCGCTGTACTTCCTCCTCCAGGGCCTCCATTTCCCTCCGGCGCTCTTTCTTCTTCCCCGAGATCAAAGAGAGGGCCTGGCCCCGAATTACCGTCTTAAAGGCCTCCCAAAGCGTCCGCGGGGACTCCACAGAGCCCTAATTCTCATTGAAGTAGTTATCCATGGCTACGAGGAGTTCCCGGCGGATGTGAGGATCCCGAAGGTACCACGGATTAATGGGGGCCACTCGTCCCACCTGTTTGTAATTAAGAGCCACACGAAGCCAGACTGGTGAATGATCAGAGATGCCTCTAGCGAGATGCTTAACTTCCCGAACATGGGTAATTTGAGATGCAGGGATCAAGAAATAGTCAATCCTAGACGGGCTCCTGTGTGCCCCGGAATGGAAGGTGTACTGGAGTGTGTCGGGGTGAAAGGCCCGCCAGCCGTCCACCAGCCCCATGGTCTCGAGGAAATCAAGTAGCCAGCCAGATGAGCGAGCGTTGTTGCACGGAGGATGACGATCTAAGTCGCCGGAGACCACAGAGTTTAAATCCCCTCCCAGCATTAACAGGCCCTCAGGGATGTTCAATAATAGTGTTCCCAGGTCCCTAAAAGTAACAGCTTGGAGGCCCGGAGGCACGTACACTGATAGGAATGTGATTGGGTGTCCCTCCCAGGTGCCTGAGATCCCAACATCTCTCCCCCTGTCGTCCGTCCAGGTTTCCTGCACAACAAGGGGAAAGGACTTCTTCATCAGTATGCCAACTCCTCGGGAGCCCGTGGTGAATCCTGCATGGGCCAACATCAGGTAACCCCCTCTGTGCAGTGCCCTACATGCATTACCAATTAGATGAGTTTCCTGAAGTAGGATAACGTCCGGGGCCTAACGCTTTATATATTGAAGGACCACACTGCGTTTGATCTTGTCCCCCAGTCCATTGACATTCCAACTTAATAGTTTAATCCCACCGTCCCAACATGATGCCATTGCAAATTATACAATTCAAGAATGCAGTACCTATTTCCACTCCCCTAAGCAATGTTGCAATAGTAGTCGCTGATGTAATAAATGCCACATAAACATAACACACTCCCTCCCAACAACCCCCCACCCCGCTGCCCTGCACTCTGGGCCTAGAACTGCCCATTGAAAACTTGCAGAGTGCCTGTCACCCCAGAAAAGATTCAAGAAAGAAAAGAGAAGAAAAAGGGGGAAATTAAAGCAGTCCATATCCTGGCCCTGAAAAAGGTCAAATGTAGACCCACACAAAAGCAAATACCTCAGGTCCAATTGAGTCCACAAACCCCGACAATACGAAAGTAGAAGCCCCCCACCCAGGCCCACCCCACGACAAGCCCCATTTACTCAGTTCAGGCTCCGCTGCCAAACAGGTCGCCACCTCAGGCTGGTTGACTGTTCGCATTCTCACCACCGCCGTGATTGGTTGGGCTCCTCCCTCCACGACTTTCAATCCATGCTGCTGCGGCCTCAGGGTGTTCAAAAAACCACGCTCGCCCCTCCGCCTCGACCCGAAGACGTGCCGGGAACAACATGGAATATTTCAGTCCCCGCTCTCTGAGGTCACGTTTGACCAGCAAGGACTTCTTGAGGTTCAGTTGGAGGCCCGAAAGATTACCAAATTCATCAAGCAGCTGCAACAGCCGTGCCAAAGCAACCCTGGGTGAGGCGAGATAAAACAGTGTCATCGGCGTATAGCGAAATGACATGTCTAACCTCTCCAAGTTGTATGCCCCAGTCCCGCATTTCTCTGTGTGCCCATATTGCCACTAGCTGTATTGCAAGCGCAAACAAGATCGGAGATAATGGGCAACCCTGCCATGTTCCCTGGCCCAGCGTCCACGCGTCCGAGCGGCATTGCCCCACCTGCACTCATGCGCTCGGCTCCGCATAGAGGAGCCGGACCCATCCACAGAACCGAGGGGCGAAACCCATGACATGAAATACTTGGATCAAGTATCCCCAGTCCATGGTGTAAAACGCTTTTTCCAGATCAACTCCAACAAGCACCATCTCTTCATCTCGGTGTTAGGCCTTGTGCAGAACATGTGCCAGGCACCTGAGGTTCATGCCGGTACTTCTCCCTGGAATGAAGCCACATTGATCCTCATGGATCAGGTGCGACACATGAGACGACAATCGACTTGCAGAGCACCTTCACGTCAGAATGTATCCTTGTTAGGGGCCTCTATGCAGCTGGATTGTCTGCTTATCCCCCAGGTTTAAGGAGCATGCAGCTCTCTCTCCCACATAGTCTGGGGCAATACACCCGCTTCCGATGCCTCTAGAAAGCCTTCCAGGAGTCCTTGTGTTAACGTGTTCGAGAATGCTTGGTAAAATTCAGGTGGAAAGCCATTGCTACTGTGTCTTAGTCCGTGGGAGCATACTTAGCGCCATTTTAAGTTCCTCCAGTCCTAAATGTTCGTCTAAAGCCTCCGACGCCACCGGCCCAAGTTTTGGAATGTCTAGACCCTCCAAAACGGTGTGTATGTGTGAGTGCTTATGGTCGGGTCCGCCGTGTATACTTGTTGTAGGTGCTTACTGAACATATCCACAATGCCTGCCCTGGAAGTAACTCTGGCGCTGTCCAGGGCAGTTAAATACGTCCTGATAGGAGGGGTATGCTCCCTGCGCAGGATCCAGGCTAAAAGGCACCCAGATTTTTCGCCCTCCTGGTGTAGTCGCTACTGGTATTTTCAAAATGTATTTATCTAGATGGTCTCGGATGTCGGTGAGAATGCCTGCAAACTTTGTGCTCCTCCCTAAGTGAGGCCGCGCTAGATGGGTGTGCTATCTGCGCATTTGCAAGTAACCGCTCCTCCCTACTCGGTTCGGCCTGGAACTGTTTATGGACCCCACAAGTCGGTCCCATACAGGTGCCCCTCAGCACTGCTTTAAGGGCCTCCCATTCTGTGGATCTACTCCCGGTGGAGCCCCAGTTCGACTCAAAGTAACCGGTCAGTGAGAGTGACAGCGCCTCATGCCTTACCGGTCCTCTAGTATGTCTGTGGGCATCCGCCAACACTGCGAACCCAGTGCTGCATCCCCCATTGACACAGTGCAACAAACGGACGAGTAATCAGACCGGAGTAGCGCCAGATGCGTTAGTCTAGCCTGAGAAACCCCGCTACCAGCACCCTGTCCAACTTGGCTATATGTGTTGTGCGTGGCAGAGTGGCTAGTGTATACACTCTGAGCAGGGTGTTTTAGGCGCCAGGCATCCACCAATCCTATGTTGCGCATGACCACCCCGCAGTGCAGCAGTCATGTTTAGTTACGTGCCCGTCCTGGCAGGGGTCCTGTCTAAGTCAGGGTCCAAGATACAGTTAGTCCCCCAGGCACAGTAAGGGCAAGTTAACCTCCTGGGTAATCAGGTCCTGTACTGTGAGAAAGAAAGCGGGGTCGTCTGTATTGGGGGCATATATGTTTAGTATTATTAAGTCTTGGCTGTCCAGAGTGCCCTGAATGAGGACATACCTACCCCCACGTTGGCCTCCATGTATGTGAGAGATAATGGGACTCCAGGAGCCACCTATATCAATGTGCTACTGGCATATGTAGAGAAGGAGGAATGATAAACCTGATCCTTTCATTTCTTGGCCAATCTCGTGGCACCTGTCTCATCCAGGTGGGTCTCCTGCAGCCATACAGTGTCAATTTTGTGGCGCTTAAAGGTAAGTACCCTGTATCTTTTGACGTATGTACCAAGTCCCTGAACATTGTATGTTAGGACATTAATACCACACCCCCCCGCCCACCCCATCTCCCCTACCCAATCTCCGATCTGGATTTTGTGGTGTGCATACCCCCCGACCCCTCACCCTCCATCTGCTGCTGAAGAACTAAGAATTCAAACAAACTACGTAAACCAACCCGTGCAACCATATGACTATTGATGTCCACCCATTGCATGTTTGCATGCATTAGGACTCCTCAAGCCGATGAATGTGATCAAGCTCCTCTGTGACAGGTCATTGCCCTTCTTGGCGGATTATCACAATCAATCAATCATGTGTGTGTTAAGCGCGGCTACTCACCCGTGAGGGTCTCAAGGTGCTGGGAGGGGGGGTGGGTGACGCGCAGGGTCCTGTCAATCAAGGAGGTGGTCTATCGAAGAGCCATGTTTTGAGGTCCTTCGTGAAGTTGGGGAGTGAGGTCGTCTGTCTGAGGTGGAGCGGGAGGGAGTTCCAGGCTCCGGCCGCGAGGAAGGAGAAAGAGCGGCCTCCCGATCTGGACTTCTTGATGCAAGGGACCACGGTGTAGGAGAGCTGGGCCGATCGTAGGATCCTTTGGGGTGCATGGAATGTGAGTCGGCTATTCAGGTATGCTGGTCCGGTGTGGAGGGCTTTGTGTGCGTGTGTGAGAATCTTGAAGGTGATTCTTGCCTCGATGGGGAGCCAGTGGAATGTGCGCAGGTGCTGGGTGATGTGGCGGTGTCGTGGCAGGTTGAGGACTAGTCTGGCGGCGGCGTTCTGGATGTTTTGAAGTTTGCGGGTGAGGTTTTTGTTGATTCCGGCGTAGAGTGCGTTGCTGTAGTCGAGTCTGTTGGTGACTAGGGCGTGTGTGACGGTCTTTCTGTATTCGAGGGGGATCCATTTGAAGGTCTTGCATAGGAGGCGGAGGGTGTGGAAGCAGGAGGATGCGACGGAGTTGATCTGGCTGTCCATTTTGAGTTCGGAGTCCAGGATGATTCCGAGGTTGCGTGCGTCGTCCGTGGGGGTGGGCGGGCTTCCGAGGGCGGGGGGTCACCAGGTGTCGTTCCAGGCGTCGGGGTGTGGGCCCACTGTACAGCGGTGGCTGCCAATGGACTGTTCCTGAGGGGTACTCGGTGCTGCAGAGCGGCATGCATGCAGGGCCGACTCGCCCCAGGGGAGATGAAGGGGCAGGTGCCGTCGAGGCACACGTACGGGCTACTTAATCTGCTGGGAGGGAATGGACGAGCCCAGCTGCAGTGCAACACCTACGGACCAGCGATTTCAGGGTCTCGCTATGCAACCCACTCCTAGCATGAACTGGGGTGCATCTCCACCCCCGCCGCTTTAAGCCTCATCCCCAGGAGTATGCGGGGCACCAACAGAGACTCCCCGGTGGTATCCACTCAGGCCAGGGGATGGCCCAGTGCCTCCCAGTTGTCTACAGCAGCAGATGCCAATCAGTACGGGGGCTGGGCCCAAACCGGCCCCCCAGGCATGGTGTTGCGACCAGCAAGTCCCACTCGGGCGATTGCCTTCGGTGTGCTGGAGTCCTGTGCAGCCAGAGCCCCTTCAGGTGGCTCCACCTCTCCCACCACAGAGCCAAGTCTGCATCAGCTAGAGATTGCCCTGCTGAATCGCCCTAAAGCTGAAGTGCTGCTCTCACCCTTTCATGCGTCTGGCCCCCTCGGGCCGAAACGATCCACTGCTCACCAGTGCCCCCAGGCGTCTTTGTCCGTGTCCGAGGTCTGCTCTGGGCCTACACATGCCGCGTCCCCAGCACCGGTCATCCGGGAAGCAGAGTCACGGAGGTGGCGCCTCGACGTCTTCGGACCGCCAGGAATCACTCGCCCCCATGTTTTTGGGAGCGCGGCTCAGGCAGACGAAGTCTGAGGCATCCGCCCCACTCTGCAAGATCAATGGCAGCCCCAGCGGTTTGCGAAGGGCCGATGCACGCCACAGGCCTAAATCCAGCAGGCCACCAGTCTCAACACCAGGGCCTCACCGCGGCCTGTGCAGACTGTGCCTCTGGCGTTTTTCAGTCACCGGAGGGTTACAGGAGGCGACCGCATCATTCTCGTCTTGGAGAGGCAGCAGGTTACTTTGGTGCAACAGGATTGTGCAGGATTATATTTTATGGCTGGCCGAGAGCTCACATCCTGTCGGCCATGTTTCCATGCCGCGCCCCCTGTTCAGATGTTTAGGTCGAGCCTAGCGCAGCGCGCATGCGCTGCTCTATGGGAGGCTTCTTGTAAGCAATCTAAACTTCTCCGTGTGGGTCGGACTCCTCCCACACATTGGATTGGCCTTTGCGTGTCTCTTTCAATAATGAAAGCACGCAAATGGCCAAAGGCGGGCGCATGTCCCACCTCTTTTGCAAATGTTCACTCCCACAGCGTTTTGCTTGCGGGAGCGAGCAGCGGCGCACAGGGTGGCAGCTGCATTCCTCGTGTGTCAGGTTACACACAACGTGCCGCGCTTTCGCTTGTTTCACCCTTAAAGCGCGCGCACATCGCACACCACTCGTTCATTTTCGTTTGTCCTTTCAAGTCCCGGCGTCTAATCTTCTGCCTGTCCACGTGCTGGGTAAGAGTTATTAAACAATGTTTACTCAGTTCGGTCCTCCGGGGCCGAAACAGGGATCCACTCTAGTGCTCTTTTGTTTCCACCGGGGCTTTGAACTCTGTCCTCCCTTTTATTTCAGTGATTCGGACATTTAAATGGTGCTCATGATTCTGACATCGGGGGCACACTATATGCTTGACTCTGGCGTTAATTTGTGTGTGTGAGCTCGCATGTACATGAGACTTCCATCCAAGACCACTGGAAAGGCTCAAACTGTTGGTCAAATCACCACAGCAGCACGTGATAAATGTGTGTACGCACGTGTACTTTAAGCTTTCAACAACGATATTTGGCCTCGTGCTTCCCACCCTGTTTATTTACATTGCTGGCTCCCAGTTGTGTAAATTCCTCAAATGCCAATCAAAGGTGAGCAAATGTTATTATTTATTTTTCCCCTTTCTTTTGTCACACGCCTAACAGACACTAAAAATCAAAGTGCCAGGGTTTGCTTGCAGCTGCATATCGCTGTGATAATTGCACAATGTTAATATTTGCTAATTCTGGGCTGTGTATTGAGCGGGTGGCGAACGGCAATCACTGCACTCGCCCTAGCTCCTTCACAGTAAATCAAACACAATCTAATGGCTAATTCACCGCTGTCCGCCGCCAGGTGGATATTTGGTATTAATCTGCTGGCGCCAACACGACAGTGCACTTTGAGCATTCCCTTGCGAGAACCGCGTGTTAATTATAATCGCCAACTTCCTTTCACTTGAATTTTAATCTATCCGTTGGTTTCTGTGTGAGAGCTCGCGTGTACATTAGACGTCCATCAGAGACCATTAAAAATGCTCAAAATGTTGGTCAAATCACCGCAGCAACATGCAATAATTGTGTGTACGCATGTGTGTACTTTAAGCTTCCAGAAACAATAATCGGCCTTGTGCTTTCCACACTGTTTATTTACATTGCTGGCTCCCAGTTGTGTAAATTCCTCAAATGCCTATCGAAGGCGAGCAAAGGTTATTTATTTTTTGCCTTTCTTTACTCACGCGGCTAACAGACACTAAAATCAAAGCGTGAGGGTTTGCTTGCAGATGCGTATTGCTGTGAGTAATCGCACAATGTTAATATTTGCTAATTCTTGGCTGTGCATTGTGCACATGATGAACAGCAATAACAGCGCTCGCACCCGATCTCCCACAGTAAATCAGACACCATCTATTTGCTAATTCAAAGCTGTCGGCCTCCAAGTGGATATTCGGTATTAATCTGCCGGCCCCAACATGACAATGCACTTTGCGCATTCCCTTGCAAAAACAGTGTGTTGTTCATTATAATCGCCAACTTCCTTTCACTTGAATTTTAATCTGCATTTTAATGTTCATTACAATGCATGGTGGACACCAATATTATAGCATTGCCTATCCAGTTTGCTACCGCATAATCTGGTCTCCACAGACATTAGGTGCCACACGTCTAAGTCGTGCTGTTCCTGCTGCAATAAAACATGTTCTTAGAAACTCATTGCATGGCAATAGAACAAGGGATGCACCATCTCAAACATCTAAGACATCCAACTGCTGGCTTCCTCTGTAAGACTGGGTGGGAGGTTTATTCTTAATTGAACCTTTCCTATACGGGCCCATTTTCGCAGACTTTGAGGGCAGAGGCAGACAAGGACAGTTGATAGGCAGTAACCTAACATCTTCATGTTTTTTTAGGTCCAGCACATGCGCTGCTCTATGGGAGGCTTATTGTGAGCGTTCAAAACTTCTCCGTGTGGGTCTCACTCCTCCCACACATTCGATTGGCCTTTGCGTGTGTCTTTCAAGAATGAAAGCACGCAATTGGCCAAAGGCGGGTGCATGTCCTACCTCTTCTTGAAATGTTAACTCCCACGGCGTTTTGCTCTCGGGAGCGAGCAGCGGCGCGCAGGGTGCCAGCTGCATTCCTCCCTCGTCGTGGCCGTCGTGGATCAGGTTACTAATTAAACACAGCGCAGTCGCTTTCACTTTCGCGGCGGCGCTTGTTTAATCAAATTGCTTTTTTGTGTTAAAAGCACTCGCTCGCAATGAGCTTGCGTACCTAAATATTTTATTTTTTTCTGACTCCGTTACAGCAAGGGATCTTTCGTTTCTTTTCATCAGTGCTTGTTCAATCTCAGATTTGGCTGAAAGAATGCGTTTCGTAGAAAGATAAGTTAAGCAGTGTAATAAAATTCGAGAAAGCGATGAGGCGCGCATGTTTTCGTTCAGCATCAAACTACCGCCCATGTCTTTGGAAAACATATTTTGGCCGCAGAGCTGCTGCTTTACTGGCAGCGTCTGTGTGGTCCTCGCATGGGCTGAGAGCTGTGAAAACGTGGCACTGTCGCGCTCTCCGCCCTGAGACCATGCTGTGGCTCAAATAGTACTTGGAAAAACCCTATACAAGGAGGTTCCCACCCCAAAGCAATACATTGAGGTCGCTGGTAGCGAAGCCAGTGACCTAGCACCGAAAAGGCCCCGACTCCCGACCAAACACCAGGGCACGAGTCGGGGGTCCACGCGGGTGGACGGCGTCCCCCCACTTCTTTCACAGGGTGGATGCCGTCCACCCTGCCAAGAAGTTGGGCCCCACTAAAAAAGATGCTGAATTCGTCTCGGTGTAACTTCCAAACACCGGGACACATTCAGCAGCGCCTGCACGTTGTTGTCGGCTTTCGATCACAACAACGTGCAGGCGGGGACGGGGCTCTCTTATTTCTGACTCCTGCTGGGCCCATAACAAAGGCCGAGTCTCCGGGGTCATCAGGCCTCCTTTTGTTCCAGTCTCTGGCTGGCAGCAGTCAGGAGCCTCACACTTGATGCAAATGCAGCAGAAGGGAAACAAAGGCTCACACCTGGTTAGCACTTCACACATACTTAGGAGAGGCAGCTTTTCACTTTGTTCAGGCTCGGTTTAGGAGATATGCATGCACTGTAAGAACGTCAGATGTGTTGATCTTTCCCAGTATTTGCACAAAATAAATTGCATTTATATATGCTTATTACCCTTGAGGAGCGTTGTAATAATTTAAATATCACTTTCTTTTAAAGCACTATGGTTATAGAAAGCTTAACGCTGACAAAAGGTAACATTGCTTTATATGTAGCGTACAAAAGTGTGAATCTTCTGCCTAAATCAGGAGGGTTTGCAAGTATACTCGAAATGTGCTCAAATGTACTCATGATACACCTGCTAAACATATATGTGAGGGCTTAAGATCTGATATCACTTCTTGTGATGTCACGCGCCGTGATGTCACGCGCCGTGATGTCACGCGCCGTGATGTCACGCGCCGTGATGTCACGCGCCGTGATGTCACGCGCCGTGATGTCACGCGCCGTGATGTCACGCGCCGCGATGTCACGCGCCGCGATGTCACACGCTGTGATGCCACTTGCATACTGATTAACTAGGTTAGTCCCCCCACTTCTTTTTTTAGGACTTGTGCCCTGCCAAACACCAAGGTGCAGCTGTCTCTCCAGGCGGAAGTCTGAGCGCCATCTTGAAAGTGGCCATGGGGACAGT
The DNA here is from genome assembly GCA_963921515.1 of Calotriton arnoldi. Lineage (NCBI taxonomy): Eukaryota > Metazoa > Chordata > Amphibia > Caudata > Salamandridae > Calotriton > Calotriton arnoldi. The sequence goes on from CAWUFW010012736.1 coordinate 389,632, forward strand.
TAAAGGTGGCCGCTAATATCGTCATTACGGTAACGCGTCTCTATTACCAGACCCTCGATTACTGTGTGTGAAACGAGACCGGTAAACGGATACGCTGAAAACTGCAGAGATGGGGGTGGAAGATCATTAGATGCCCTCATGTTCGTTATGCTCATCTAAACTGATGGCCTCAGACCAGTGCTTTAAATGGGAAAAAATAAGTGCAGGTACTCTTAAAATGAGCTATGAGTGTAGCAAGTGGGCGGGGCTAGGGGCGGGGCTAAGGACAAGACATATAAGACACTTCTACTATGTGGCCGAATACTTATATATTCTTGAGTGCGCACTCACAGAAACAAGCAGCAATGCTCACACAAAGCATTCCAAGAATGTCCTTTAAAACACCTCCCTAGTGTCTGGATTCTCTCCCTCTTTCACTCGCTTTTCTCTCTCACACACACACACAAACATGCGCACACAAGCAGGCAAACACCCAGACACAAGCAGACAGACACTCACACAAAAGACTCAGGTGAGATAAAGGCCATTTTACACTCCTTATCTCCCCTGGCTTTCTTAATTGCTGCTATTGCTGCTGTCAGCGGGATGCCTGGATTCGAGTGTGTGCACAAACGCACACCATGGTGTGAATGTGATTGACAGAACAGGGCCTGAATGGACCCTGCTCTGTCAAACACAGCGTGGTGGTGAACACCGGACATTATGCAGGTGAGCCCTGCTGAATTGTTTAGAGGTGGCTCAGCTTGGCATAGAGGCGCTTTGGTTGTCGGACAGCCTCGTTCGTGCTCGTGAGCCAAAGCAACAATGAGCCTACCTTTGATGAGTACCGGTACTCTCCTTGGCAGCAGAGAAGTGCCGGTACTCAGAGCGGTGAAAATGAGAAGTGCCGGTACTCCGTACTGGTGAGTACCGGCCCATTTAAAGCACTGCCTCAGACCCTAAGCCACGGAGCCCCCAGTACCCCGCTCCAGACGCAGAACGCTTCAGCAAGTACCAGAACCTCAGACACATTCAGCACGTGATTAAAAGAGGGGAGGTCGAACACTACGACGTCATGTTCAATCCGCACATAGCTGGCTGCACAGTCTCTTGTCAGAGGGCCCTGCAGCAGACACCATACCTACAGATAGTCAATTTGGGATGAACCGAACATAGCGCTCCTGAAAACGCTGCTTTAAGCACTACATATTTAATCCCCACGTAGGGCGCCCCGCCGGCCGCCCCCATCATTTAGAGGCTAATCGGTCTCATGAAAGTGGGGTCTTCAGCATACCCCAGGAGCCCAGACACTGCCAGCGTGTGATTAACTGATGGGAGGGCCCCTTGAAGCAGCGCTTTAAAGTCGGAGAGGCGGTTATCCAGGGCAGGCAGGAAGATAATCACACAAGCAATTACTGGGGGCTGTCCGAGTGAGGCCAGATTCTGCTCCTGTCTGCTCGCACCGCTCTTGTACGCTGCAGGGGTGGCCCCGCCTTCATCAACGCGTGCCCTAGTACTCAAAGCAGGGAAATGCATACGAAGGACTAGTCGCATACAAGGCAGAACTCGCGTGTGATTGTTCAACATCTTTAAGATTGGGTTATTGTGGCAGGAAAAGCTGCTTTCATCTATGCTCTGCCCTGGGCTGCTCACTCCAGCTGAACGCGTGCACCCATCGCCTCTGCGCGCGCCTAGTCCAGGGCCTCGAGACTCTTAGCTTGTTAAGGCTCTGTCTACAGCTCGTAACTAGGTGCGCGCCCCCTGGTGGGGACCAGTGATTCACTCATGGCACATACATGTACAGTAAATATCACGGCATGACCTTGGAGAGAAACACGAATGAAGAAACACCTTTCGAAAGGAACCGTGAAAGAGACATGTTAGGTGGGAACATTTTAAAGTTGCTACAACAAAAAATAACAAATACATGAAGGCGAATTACTTCAATACAGTGGTTACAGATGCACTAAAGGTATGGGTTAGTTCTATTATAAGAGATAAAGGTTAGGATTACTAGAGCAATAAACTGGGTTGGGTCGTTTAAGGTTTGTTAGAGTTCGGGTAAGTGAAGTGGTACCAGTTATGGTTCAGTTCAGAGTTAGGTTTATGGTTCCGAACATAAGCAGGGAGTTATAGAGAAGTGCACAGTGGGGTACTCTGCAGGGCACAAGTCCTAAAAAAAAGAAGTGGGGGGACTCTCCAAGTTATGGTGGTGTCACAGGAAGTGACATCACGGCAGGAAAGTGACATCACATGTGCAGCAGATCTATCATTTGCACATATTGCAACATTTAACAATTGAAGCTGCTCAGTACTTAAGCCTGTGACTTAAGGTCCCTGTATGGAGGAATTAACAGCCCAAATGTGGATGAAGTTTGGCGTACAACTACATTAGTCAAGCCATTAAGTGCTGTAAGCGAGGCATACTAAAACATGGCACATGTTAACGACAAATACGTAACATAACGAAGTGTGAAGAGCATGGAGAACTTAGCATCTTGTTGGGGGTTTCTTAGTTTTGCGCAAGGAAGCGTCGGGCGACATTACAAAAATGAGCACAGCAGAGCTTCGGATATCTCCCTTTTTCCCCCACTTGGAAACCTTGCGGGCACATTCGCTCAATAGCAGGAGGCCAGGGATACGTGTGCTGCAGGTACACAGGTCCGACTGGGACCCAGGAGTGGGAGGAGCCCGCCTTTGGGTGACTGGAATCTGATATGCACACACCACCGCTACCTATCTGCGTTCCTGAGACTGAGGTGGTCCCCAGGGGCAAGCAGCTAACAAAGAAACACACACTTGGCAAAGCGGGGAGGGGTTAGAACGGTGCATGCACAGTTGGACTTGCTGGAACACCAGGAGGCAGAACATTGTATTCGGGGTGCAGTCTGAGATGCCAGAAAACGGATGTGTTATGGGTGGCTGTGTAACTACGATCCCTTTCCATGGACTGATTCAGGAGCCTTTGTCGTCAGCTTGACCAAGGAAACCCAACGTTAAAAATAAAATTTGCACTACGAGCCCATAAATGTTTGAAATGGGCGCTTCAACACAACATATTATTTCCAGGAAGCTGTAAACGGGAGGTTGCAGCGATTGTCGCGGTGAGCTGTGTGGGGGCTGCCGGGCCCAGAGGGTGTAATATTACACTAGAATGGGAAATCTGATCCTCACAGATACCTGTTTGACACTGACAGTTTCAACTGAACCAGCCTATTCCTCTTTGAGGTGGGGCATTTGCAGGTGCATCGAAAGTAAAGTGTATTTAGATGCATTTTTACAAACCAATATATCAACAAATAGGTTGTTCACTGGAAAGCTTGACTTGTGCGTGGAAGAAGCCGGACTCGGCGTGTTTCCTCGTGTCTGCTGTGTCCAGGCAGTTAAGTTGCGCAAGTTCGAGTGTTTATAACAAGTGCTACAGTTACCCCTTTTTAATGACTCTCTGAATGTTACCCTCACAGGGAGAGGCGCAACTAGAGCCACATTTCGGGGGGGGGTCTAATTCTTCCAGCGATAGTCAGAGTGAAGATGCAGGGGCTCTAAGAAGCGGTGACAAAACAACAAAGCCTCGTTAGCAAGTAAATGGTCTTTTAAAGACCTGTGAAGTACTCTGGTGCGGCTGTGTGTGTGCCCGGGAAGCTGTCTCAGCCCGGCTGACACACACTACGGGGGGAGCGCCTACTCACAGGGATGAATTGCTCGCACTGCGGAAATACACCCAGTAAGCGCTTAGCTCGCTGTTTTCTTTGGATGGCCAGTATTTCATCCTTTTCCAGCCTTGTCGCTTCAAACAATACATTTTATTTGCCCCTAAGCGTGGACGGCGTTTTGATGAGTAGGGTGGACGGCATCCACCCTGTAAAATAAGTGGGGGGACGCCGTCCACACGCGTGGTACCCCGACTCGTGCCCTGGTACTCTGTAGCTACACGTCTTTGTTTCCATAGGCAGTGTGTCAGCGCTCCTCAGCACGTATAGCATCCATCATACATCAGTTAATCAGCAAACCATTAAAGGCAATTTTTTTGCCAAAAACACATACAATCTACACTTACTATACACCCACACTACTGTAAAACAAAGAAAAAAAACTCAAGCAAAGGCGAGACCTATTGGCTTTGCCAATGCTTGTTTAAATGTTGTAATGCTGTGGCAAGGTATGCTCGGAGCTTCTGAGGGTAGTACAGAGTCTCAGCAGATGCCTCGGTCCTTGATGCCTCATATCCCGAGGGTGGAAGGTAAACAGGCCAGGCCAGCAGGACTGTGAGAGAGGCACACAGGTTTCAATTCACATAATTAACAAGAAAGGAACCTTTTATAAGAGCAGCTGCTCTTTCAGCTGAAAATTCAGATTTATCCTGCAGGCATAGACTTTTATTTTATATTGCTCCAGCCTAGCTAGGGGACCACCTTCATCGGCACAAAAGTGTGGTGGTTAAGAGTGCTTTTTACATGAATGTTAAATTGACACTTATTGTTGATGATGTAGTTGCTGGTGTGCATTTTTGTGCCTTAGTTGACACTTGTGTGATTGATTGTTACACCTCAAAGCAGAGTGCATAAGGAGAATTGGTGTCTCTCTTTTTTCCTCATTATTACGTGTAAAAGGACTTTCAGATATACGAGTTCAGACTAGCAGTTGTACAAAAATAGCACTTTAAATAAGTACTTCTCAATGCAGTACTATAATGTGCCTATTAGTGTCAAAGTTTCCACGTTAATAAACAGTAGATGTTGTAGCACCCAGGATAATGTGCTGCTAAATACTTATAAGGTCCCAAAGGCGAGACCTATTAGCTATGCCAATGCTTGTTAATCCAGTTTCGGGATTTGGTCTTGTATCAAGTGTTAATCCAGTTTCAGTGCTTTTTATCTTGTGGTTTTGCAGCCAACATGTGTTTTGCCCCTTATTCAGCACACAGGCCTGGGGCTTTTTCAAAACTTGACTTATTGGTATGTGGCACAGTTTGAGTTTTCAAGCTATTCGGGATCATGTGGCAGCAGTGACGCTTGTTTCTGTGCAGGGCTCCTTGAGGTGGATCTGGAAAAGCTAGTTATGCTTGATTGTTGTATTGGTCCCCTGGATGTAAATCTGGAAAAGCTAATTATATCCAGTGATGGCTGAAGTTGTGTGGTGATGTTTGGCTGAGAAATAGAGCTGAGCACCGTATTGAGCACAGTGTCTGGTGCTGTCCAGCTGAGCAAGGGAGTCAGGCACCTTATTGTGTGATTTAGGGAGCGGTGTGGTGCTAACTGAGAGATCCAGTCACCACACTAGGTACATCAATGAAGTGTGAGAATGTTCGGTTCATATGTCCTAAGTTGGCACTGGCTGCAGGCCCTAGAGCGGTCTGGTTACCAGCCTTTTGACCACTCTTCTGTTTGTGCATTGCCCAGGTTCCCCTGGGTTTAAGAGCTGCTCTTGTTGTACATATATAACACTCTCTTCTTCAGGGTACGAAGGTGATGAAAGCAGACTTCCTGTACAATACAGCAATCTTAGTTTCCTCCTGTGCCAGCTCAATTAAACGCTAAACCCCGGCCTTTACTATCCTTGTATTAAAGTGCAGTGCTGACATGCAGGTTTTAAAAAAAAAATCTTTATCAAATATTTGCATAGCAAGTACCCATTACCCATATGTATTTACAAGGTTGTGATGGCAGTAAGAACTGTGCATTATGTGCTCACGTTTCAAGAATAAAGACTACAAGCATTCGCAAAAGCAGTCCTGCTTTTGGACCCCTTGACTTTGCTAATGCGGTTTGCTGATGTGTGTAGTATCTGTAAAAAACAAAATATATTTTGACAAGGCTGTGCAGCATTTGCAATAAATAAAGGCATTATGACGCAGCCGCTGTTGCTGGTCGTGTCATTCTGTAGGTGCGCCCACGAGTCCCCATGCATGTGCGTGCCAACAGAATGATGCAGGCGTCAATTTCTTATTCCTTTTTTAACACTGAAGATGATAGATGCCACTTAGATAGTTGTGTAAAAAAAAATATAGAAATAAGTGCACGAAAGCACTTACCTTGTTGTTTAGCACACAGTAGCAAATGTTAGCTGCCGGGCCCTCATAAAAAAAGGAAAACAATGGAAATGCTGAGGTGTGGAGGGCAGTGAAGAAGCAGATTAGGGAGAGGAAGGGAAAAGCAGCACACGAGGGAGAGAGCATCCTGGGGGAGAGAAGCGTTCAAAACCGAGAGCAGCACATGATGGAGAGAGCAACACAGATCGCTGGGTGAGGAGAGAAGCACATTACAAAGAGATTCTATCAAGGATCGGGGGATCGGGAGAGGAAAACAGCACACAAGAAATAGAGCTTGACAACACATGCACTCATAGAGTGCTGAAAGATATAAAAATGTAGTCCCTTAACTGTGAACAGGTCAAGTCATCCTATCAAAAGGATAGTAAGGAGGTTATGCTCCAGGGAACAGGCAAACAGAAGGGGAGGGACAAACTCAAGATAGACACAAAAGGCACTGAATAAAAAGCAAGCCAGTAAAGCAAACAAGTATGTGACAACAAAGGCAAGCAGTGTTAATCAATAGGTTGAGCCTAAGCCCAATGTAAGTTTTTGGTGCAGCCCCAGTACCCAATTTGAGCCAGTGGTTGCAAGTGGGGCCCAAAAGTACGTATATTTCTTCAACAGAAGTTTATCCCCAGTGTTGGACTTGGCCCTTTTTCCCTGAATTTTTCGCTTTTCCCCCTAGCCTTTTTACTGACATGGTGTGTCTGAAATGCAAATGTTAAATACTGCGCAATGGTGTACGCAGGTTTATTTTGACCATTGTGTAAATGTTACTTTCAAAATGGACGCCATTCCTGGCTGCACATGTGCCGCCTGTCTGAGGTGAGTTGGCGGTCTAGCTGTCTGCTTCCCACCCCCAGCTTTTGGAGGGAAGCCTGGCACCCAGGGTGCTCTACACCTCCCCTAAACCAGTTGGGACCGGTTTCCCAGGGAACCTTCCAGAAGCTTCCAGCCCTTTCTGGTAGGTGGGGTGAGGGGGCTGTGCCTCCATGTGCTCAGACTGAGCGTGGACCTGAATAAGAGGGGACACTCTGCCAGGAGGTACCGCCACATTGGGCCTGTGTGCTGGCCCCTGTGCCCATCTGCACCCCTCCGCTGTCCACAGGGCCAGTGAGAGCCCTTTACTGGAGTGAAGACTGCTGTGTCAGGAGGAGTGCCACTTTATGGGAGATGACTGCTTCTAGGAGCTGCTGTCCTGTTCTGATGAGTACCCACTGCCTGCTGATCTTGCCCAGTATTGCCTGCCTGCTCTCCTAATTCCCAAGCCCAGCACCTGATGAGCGCTATATCTTACTTCCCAGGGGGTAAGGAGCTGACACCTGCAGCGCTGCGCTGCGAGAGCGCTATATTTCTAGAGTTGAAATGCCTGTGCTGCTCTGCCTGCACTCTAGCGCCTAGTGGGACTATTTGCATGACTACCAGAAGAGGTGCGCTATCTGCTGTCCCTGAAGCTGGTGGGACCGAGCCTATCGCAAGCGCTACATCTAAAGTGCCAGGAGTGAGGAGCTGATGCCTGCAGCGCTGTGATTCCAAAGCGTAACATCTAAAGTGCCAGGAGTGAGGAGCTGACGCCTGCAGCGCTGTGCTGTCTAAGCGCTATATTTAAGGTGCCAGGGGAAGAGGAGCTGGCGCCTGCAGCGCTGTGCTGTGCTGTCTAAGCGCTATATTTCAATTACCCCGCGGTGGTGAGTGGGGCTCAGTCATCCCGTGGTTGGGGGGTGTGTCGGGGCACATTGCCAGTGCCCGCCCCCGGTGCCAGTATTCTTTTGGGGGCATTGGATTACCCAGGAGAACAGAGAGGGGGAGTGAGAGACCCTCCTGCCCTAGCGCTTTGCGCACCTTTGTTTTCGCTGCCCTGGCAGCCAGCCCTGACTTTGCGGGACATAGGGCTTCTGAGCCCCTGAGAGAGGCCAGTTGGCCTGGGCCCAGTTTCAGAGTGTTGTGCCCCCGATTGGGGCGACCGGGGTTTATGCTGGCGAGGCCTATTGCCCCTTATGATTTATTGCAGAATAGGGTTGTACGATGCATTTGTACCTAGGATGATACCTAATGCTTTTCCCTCAGGTTTGCAGTGCTGATTTTAGGCCTATTGTGTTCTAAGGGGGCACCCTGCTAAGGTTATGGGAAGGCCTCATGTGCCATACCTCATGCGGATAATGTGGCTTATGCCCCCTGGTAGTATGCTTATACATAAGGTGCTATTGAGATGCCCCCTGGGTTTATGCTAATGGGAGTGATGCCTAATGATAACGCCTAATGCTCCTACACTGAGGATGATGCCCACTGCTGATGTATGCCTTCATGCGCATAGTGTGTTTATATGCCTGACCGGATGTTTTCATTCTAGGCTTCATGTGTATGCCCGATGCTGTTGGCGTTCCGCCTAATGTTCATGCCCACAAGGATGCCTAATGCATGTGATTATGCCTATTGTGCATGTTTAATGCTTTCATGCCACGTTAGGAGGCTTCATGGTTATACTCACATGTTAGGCCTAAGGCTTTTATGCCAATGTGTTTAAACTACGTGCATGGACTTGCCAGAAGCTACTGGCTGTTATTCATCTAAATGCTGATGGACGTTACATTTATTTCTTACACTTCATTCTCATGTGCTTGTGGAAATGCCTCAAGTGTTATGGCTATGCTGGTAATGCTTTCCTTCCCCCTGTATATTGCTACCTGGTGCCAGTTGGCACAATGTGTACACCTGTGACTGCATTCTAATGTGTTCTGCATAATACATATGCTGTTTTTTCACCTAACCTGGTGTGGAGTCTCTTTTTGTAGTGTGTCGCCTGTGTGTGCTGCGCAGATGCTTTACACATTTCCTCCGGAGTTTGGCCCACCCGCTCTGCACCACGCTACCCGTTTCTAACACCCAGCAAGAGAGAATAACACAGAAAGAGGAAGGGAAAAAAGTAATGAAAAAGAGAGAAGGCAGGGAATGAAAAAAAACTAGCAATAGTAAGTTATAAAGGCAGGGAGTGACTGGTGGTGGATTGAAGAGGTATGAGGTGGGATCAAGGCTACGCAGCTTTGATTTTCAGCACCCTGACCTTTGATTGTGCCTTCAGTGGGCTTTGGACCCTCGCATGTAGTCACGGTTTAGGCAGTGTTCATCTATGAATCTGTGACAAGGATGTGACGGAATATGTCAATTAGTAGAGGTTATGACAGTCAAAATAGTGGTTTCATGGCATCAATCAATGCAAACAGGTCGTGGCAGCTTATCGTTTGCTTTTGGATCAGATTTCAGTAGTAGGTCCCAATCTGATACCTGAATGCATCTTCTAGATCGATATCTTAACAGTCTGTTCATGGCGTCCTCCGCTTTAGCCTACTTCTGGAGCTCTACATTTCGCCGTGCTAGGCCGTAGGGCGATTTCCAGAACATTGCAACAGTTCGTGGCTATAATCATAGGTAGGTCAAAGAAACAATTTAAGGACTTGCTTAAATTAGTCCGTGACATTAACACCAGTAAACTATTTTTTTCATTAGATGGGTTTTGTGTGCAAGTTCATTCAGTTAACTGCCCCATCACCTCGACCCAAAAGGTTGGCGTTTACCGGATGTTGTTACGCGATATAGTGAAACATGGCCTCGGACCTTTCACATCTTGCACAATATGCTGGCACACTTGATTGATGCATTGCACGCAGGCCAGATTAGCCATTGAGGCGTTCTCCTACTCAGTCGACTCTCTCCCACTCTCTCCAGGTACTTTCCTACTAAACAGGCCGTATCCTCTTTCAAGCTCCATCCAGCTGCAGATGGACTTTCTTGTCCTTTACTCTATGCTGCACTGAACATTAGTTGACATGCATCATTGTGGTTGCTCTTCTCCAGACAGTTTCTGATCTGCCTTTTTATGTTCCAGAGAATGGATAAATACAACTGAGCACAACACTCTTTGTGAGCCATCTGAAAATGGGCACTATTCCATGCGATCACACTTGATCGAAACATACTGCTCAAAATGAAGTCTACATAATTTAGCACATTATTCCAGAAGAGATCTCAGTATGGACGCAGTATATTTGGTGAAGCGTCCATATGCTGTACACTATGTTCCTGAGGAGGCCTTCAGAACTGGACACAATACTCCTCCAGGTGGGACCACCTCATTGATGTGCATAGTGGTAGAACAAATTCCCTTTTCTGCTGCTGATAACCTCTGGCATGCTCTTTAAAGCTCATCTTTCTCTCCCTATTCCTTTATGACCTGAAGGTTCGGATGAATAGTGTCTGCTTTTGAAACGAGCAACCTTTTTGTGAGGAGTGTCCTATTTTTTAACTTGTTGGTAGGGGCAGACATTTCACATTTTCGGTTCTTTCTTCAGACTAAGCCCGGTTTTCAGCTTTGTTGGTCCCCTTCTTTTCTAGATTTTTTTACTCTTACAAACTATCAAAAACGTACTTGCAAAAGATAATGTACAGTTTACACTTGTTTTTTCAGAAGATTTAGTTACCAATTTTCACCCCAATATCATTGTTAATACACTAACATCAAACAACCTTCCCATCTATTTCCTGATTTCAGTTACATTTTGCTACCCTCTATGTACGACTTCCCGGTATAACTGGAAAATTTACGTTTGACTATATTGAACCTTAATTGCCACATAGATATACACAACCTTATTTGGCATGTCGCAAACCCCTGTTCTAATGTATACCCTCAATCTCATGTTTGTCACTCCTTCTGGGGTATTGGCCTACTGTAGATTTTATGAGATCCACATGTAGGCATAGCTTATCTCATAAATTCACGGAGCACTGGCATCAGACTAGACTCTTAAGATACTCCACTAGTTGTTGTCTCTTTATCCGAATGGAGTCTTCTGATTGGTCCATTCTTGAGAATGTTCTTGACCATTAGTATCATCGCAGCTTCAATCGTGTGAACGGTAAAGCATTGTCTTTTGGACTAAATTAAATGCAGTGCTGAAAACCACGTTGAGCACATACATCATTCTTTCCCTACCCTTTCCTTGGTCACAGAATCGTAGATCATTGGATTTATCTGTTCTGACGAACCTTATGGTGCCATGCTGATACACATTTTGTAACTCACCATTTTTCTGACCTAGGTCCCTTGCTTTCCCTTAAATATTGTTTCTGTACACTTTTGTACTTCTGTCGGCCGAGGGAATGACTCCCTGCCTTCAGCCTTTTTTTTAAACCTTTCTCCGTTTATTCTTGACCTTCTGTTTTTCTCTCGCAGTTGAGCAGGGTTACTACCAGTCCATTCCCAAGTTTTGTTTAATAATTTCCTCTGTTCTGTGGATCACATTCACTCCGTTCCTTCTTGCTTTACAGTTGCACTGCTGCACTCCTCGTTTCACATGCATAGCTAGATTTTTTGTGTGCCCATATACCTCTTGCGATCTTACACCTTCAGTGACTCTTTGTTAAACTGTTCTCGCTCTTCAAAGCCTTGAATATCTGAGAGAATAGCTCTCTTAGCTCAAATCTTTATATCCTGTTACTTTAACACCGTGGGTGGGCAAATATATCTGTGAGAAAAGGTGTGTTTGAGGAAGAAATCCTACCTCCCCATGATATCAGACCAGCTGTACTTTGGAAAATAATTGAAGACCCGAGAGGCTGTTTACATGGCTCTTGGTCTTGGTCTCTTGGTCTTGGCAGCAGGATCATCTCTTTTCTTTCAGATTGCTCTGTTTTTTTCTGTCAAAATGTGCATGAATTCTGCTCAGTTTGCTTTGTACTCTAATTGTGTCTAAATGTTATATAATGGTAAGGCCACATTTGTAATCTTTAGGAGACATTCTTAGCACAAATAATATTTGGGCCACCTTCTAATATCGCCTTGCAAAGTCTTTGATTTTATTTTTCTCTGAGATGTCTTAGATAACCGAGTAAACTGCTGGCTTGCTACGGTGGTGACTGTCATTTGTTTTCTTTTTTACAGATCCCATGAATGCCCTCCAGAATTTAACCGGAGTTGCCCCTGCAGGGGCACCTGGCATGGGCATGAACGTTAGGCCACCAGGAGCGCCAATGGGTGGAATGGCTGGTTTGGGACAGATGACCCAGCAAATGAACCTCCCTGGACAACAACAACAACAACAACAACAACAACAGCCGCAGCAGCAGCAGCAACAGCAGCAGCCTGGCACCTCCGTAATGGCCCCCCATAACATGGCAGGGGTGGCAGCACCTGCAAGTATGTTATTTTTTTCATGCCTCAGGGCAGTCTTATTTCCTCTTCTACTTTGTTGCACTGGTCATAGAAGCTTTTTACTGCAGCCAAGTCCCATCTTCCAGGATTTTATTTCTGAATCCACATTAGCAGTTAAAATTGTTCACTTTACTCCTTGTCTCAAAAGATATTGATCGTGTTTCTTTTGCATCTCTTTCGATTATATGCAAAGCACATGCATGCTAGACACTAGCTGAATAGAGTGAATAGACCGTAAAGGTTGATCAAGATTCTGCAGCTTTAAAGCTTGTTGGATTCCCTTTGTCGGGCTAAGCGCTTACTGGTTTTAGGTAGTGAGTGGGGCTTAGTCTGTCGATCCCCGGTGTGGTGTGCATTTCATTGTGCAGTCTGTAGGTTTGATGATGAAACGCTCAAGACTAGTGCGTTGGAGTCAATGATAAAATGTCTTTGTGATTCATCCTGACTGTTTTAGCCAAAATAATACATGCAGTAAGAGAACATCCAAGTTTTAAAATGAACGTATTCTAAAATAGCACAGCAGCGTAAAATTTTCACTAGCACTGCAGCCAGCATTTACCAGTCTCTTGGCAGCAGATGATTTAGTCGTGCCCATAAGGGCAGAAACATGTAAACTTTTATTTGAGTTTAATAAACAGGGTGTGAGAAGAGGTTGGAGGATGTTTTATGCAAATTGACCAATGCAAAAGGTTAATGTAAGAGTAAAGGACACTTGAAGAAATTGTTGTTTTCCCTATTAATCCTGTCTGCCGTTAGTTGTTTGGCTCCTTCACACTGTGGGTCTTGTTTCTAGAGTTAATAAGTTGACAAGATGACTGTGGTTGATGCTGTAGTCCTTACCAACACATCATCTTCTTACTAGGGGTTTGTGTTAGCAAACAATATAGCATCTGTTAGTGCAATGAGTTGTGCGAGTCCTGGCTGGGCAGAGTAAATTTTTTTTTTTAATGTACGCTACTCTGCTGGTGTAGTTTAAACCTGCTTAGGGTTGAAATGGGGTAGGTAATGCAAGATTATAAGGTGTGTACATTAGGCTGACCACTTTTGATGTTTTTGAAATACGGTGACATTCATTCAATTTATATATAATTGTGCAGTATTTTCTAGTATATCGTGTTATCCTTACCAAATCATTCTTACTGGTTAGTATCGTGAGATAGTTTTTCGGACATCTGAAGATATGACGCTGTGTATTACTCTAGAGAAGAAGCCCTTTTTTAAGCTGTACCTTAATTTCGGTCTTGGAAAACCCTGTTACAGTACTTAAAAACATCAGAAATGTGATTTGAAGCACTGTGTAAAACATCTAGTATTGCAGGTAGATGACCTCTTAGTATGGAGTAGTCTAAAGAGTCACATGCAATAACGGAATAACCTATATCTTGACGTCCAGATGAGGGGGCCATGGAGGTATTTTACAGCAAGTAACTGAAATACATGCAAACATGAATGTAAGTTACTAACCAGTTAGTAGCCTTCCACAGCATTGGTGTATATTTTATTGAGTAATGTTTTTTTAATATCACGTAAGATCCTGTGGCTCTGTGATAAAATACTTAATACCTTAATATAAATATGCACATCTCCAAGTGCCCTACGTTGGCTAAAATTTCTAAAGTCAGTGTGGTTTGTTTCCTCGCACTTACCCTTGCCATGCCCTCCTGACACTTGATCTCCAAGCATAACCTACACTATAGCTTGATTCTAGACATACATAGAGTATAGATGACGTACAGTATGAGGCTTAATGGTGAGTTTCATGTGAATCTGTAAGATGGCAGTGCCGGATAGCCATATTTGCAGGTAAGTATTTTAGAAATCTTAGATTTATTCTAATTAGATTAATAATTTGTAATGCATGGATGGCATTTCAAGATGCTATCCTGACTTTGACATTGAATGTCTGCCCTGATATCATTGTCCAGACAACAATGGCTGTAAAAGAGTGAATCATCTCCATGTTGCTGCTTTGGAGATTTAAGCCAACAAAGTATTCACCAAAAAACTCCTCTTGTGACTTTCACTCTTGTGGACTGTGCGTTAACATCTCTGGCTTTTGCCAGTGCTGGTCTTATTCTGTCCATGCCATAAGCTGCAGACAGCTTTAGGGTAACTGTTAATTCTTCTTTTGTCATAGCAGACCTATGCCCTTTTATGTGTCTAAAGGGGCCCTTCAGGTGAATTGGTAAGGTTTTTGATGGACAAATGGCATCAAGAGAGGGTAGTTGCTGTGGCTTTCGAAAAGGTTTGATAGTTGTTTTTTTAGTGCTTGGTGCCACATTGCCACCATTTGTAAACACCCGATATTAGTATTACTCAATGTAATTGTACTTAAATCACAAACCTTAAAAGGCTGGACAGTCGAGTAAGCCTTGCTGGTATTCAAACTCTTGACCTGCATGTGTCACAGATGAGAGAACTCGCAACAAAGGTAAGATTAAACCTTTTATTGGTCTGGAGGGTTAAGTTGTCATTATGAAGTGTCCTATGGTTCACTCGGAACACCTTAATTTTGCTTAACTCTTTGGTAGAGGTAATTTCTACCAAGAACGTAGTTTTCGAAGTCAAATATTTAATTTCACATGCGTACAAGAGCTTATAAAGGAGCCAACACTAGCCTTGAACTCCTCAATTTACTCTCTCATCCAGAAACAGAGGCATGCTAGGACGACATTTCAAAAATAATAATTAAGAGAAATCCTTTTGAGAGTGGTTGAGCAAAAAGGGTTCCTTAGTCTGTTTTTTTTTCTTTCTTTCTTTCATATAATGTGAAATTGCTGCCTGTAATGTCCTAACAGATGTAAAAGGCTTGATAATACATCAGGGAACTCAGTGGATTAAAGCAAGGTTCTTGCTTCTGCATTGCGTTGTGCTCCAGAAACTGGCTCTGAACGGAGTTGATTTTTCTAAGCACAATTGAGGCAGTTGCTGATGATCAAACTGGTCGGACCTCAGCAACATGGCTGATTTATAGCACTTGGGTCATGATGTAGAGCCTGCTTATCTCGACAACAATCTGAAATGAGTTTTGGGAAGTATTTCATGACTGATGGACAGCTGTAGAAGACGAGACGGCTATGTCTGCCTTGCCAATGGAAAAGGCCATTAGAATCGTGTGGCATCATAACATTTTCATCTGGTTATGAGGTTTTGATAGATTGGAAAGGAGTAGAAAATAAATCTTTCTTCCAATTGATTAAATGTAAAAAAAACAAAAAAACATTGAGAATAAGAAGGACACTATTAATCCTACAGATTAGAAGAGGTATACAAAATTAAAGAGATCAGTGAAAAATACATATGGAGCTTAAAAATGCAGTGGGTACAATTTAAACCAAAGGATTTGAAGATCTAAGGATATTTACTTTTAACTGCAGTCAAACGTTTTGTATACCTGTAGTTGAGTTGGAGATTTGACCCATCTGAACCTGCAATTAAGGCCTGGCCACAAGTGTGGATGTTCATTGATAAAAAGAGGCTTTGTTCTAATTCAAGACCTGGACATGTGCACAGTTAAATGTAAGATTGATTCTGCATTGTAGCCATATAGCCCGCAGCTTATGTCTGGGTCTGTAAGTTTCCATGGAGGGGTTCTATCTTTGGAAGAGAGCATTCCTAATCGATGCTGCCAACATTTTAATTAGATTCTTTCCGGATAGGGCCTGCTGCAGGTATCCCTGGCATCTAGGCCAGTCATAAGAATTAGTCACAGTTCAAGCATGGGAACATTTCCTGAGTAAGTACTTAGTTTCAATAAGATTAAGACTTATTCTTTCATCCCAAAGGTCTTCTAATTTCATTGATATTAGAGAGGTTGTAATTAATTCATTGCATTGGTTTATGATGTTTAAATTGTGTGATATTTCTGGCCAGATGTGATGGCTCAGTGTGTGGTTACTTCAATTCTTTATTTTGTGCATTGGATTGACGAAAGATAGTTGTCTTACTGTCAATACAATCCAAACTCCAACCCGATTTGAGATTAAACATTTGAGGGTTGACTATGTTAATGTAGATTTTGGAAATGATTGTATTCACGAATAGAGAAAAAAAGATACAGACCGTGCTACCAAGTCGCAGGTTAGCGATGGTACTAGCTTGCATCTAATTATTTTTGCTTCAAATCTGTTTTATTGAAAATACAAATCAAAACAATACAACAATCAAAATATCATGAAGAGGAAGAAAGTAGAAGAAAGGAAAAAAGACAAAAAGAAGACCAGGGAAGGAAAGGGAAGGACTCATCATTAACAACTCCGGAATATTAGCAAATTAAAACACAGAAGGCAAAGCAATGGCATATTACAAATCTGTCATATATAGAGGGACATTACTCTGGGAGAAAAAAAGCATCCAACATGTGAGGAGGGACTAGGTGGTGGTGGGACCTGTTAGGAGAGAGAAGCTACGTGAGGTGTAAGCGGGGTGAGCGAAATGTCCCACAGCAAGGAACAACGCCCCTGTGAATGGAGGAACCAAGTGTGGAGAAGGACCCGAGGGAAGTCATGGCAACGCAAATGACCAGTACCATGCAGAGGGGAGATTAAGCAGTATCCCTATTGGGCCCCCAGAGTCTGTCTGCGTCGGAGGGGAGTATGTTGTCCTCCAAGAGGTGTAAAGCCCGAAGCCTCGGGGGCTGGAGATGGGCGTGATCGAGTTTGCAAAAATAATCTACCAATGGTTGCCAAGTTTTCGTTAATTTGGTGTCGCGGAGCTGAAGCTGCGCCGGGAGTAGCTCCATTGCCATGGTATGCCACAAACGGGTGAACCAAACGTTCACTGGGGGTGCTTCAGCCTTCTTCCAGTATAACGCTATTGTTTGTTTAGCTGCGCCAAGCATGTGTAGAATTGGGTGCCAGTCCTTGTGCGTCATGGCGAGTAGGTTCGCAGGTTTGAGGCCCAAGATGAGTGTGGTCGGGGTTTCGGGTAGTGGGTAACCAATCACCTGTTTAATGTGACTAAGGACCTCCTTCCAGTAAGCGGTCAATAGCGGGCAATGCCACCAAATGTGGAGGAAATCCCCAGTAGCGCTCGTACATCGCCAGCAAACGGGGAAGGAATTGGGGAACATTTTGTGCAACTTATGGGGAGTGTAATACAATTGTGTCATGACTTTATATGCGGATTCCCTCTGAGAAATGCTGCGGAAAACCCTTGGGATGTCGCGCCATAATTGCTCCCATTGTTTAGGTGTGATTTCATCAGAGGTACCGGACTGCCATCGTGACTGATATGTATGAGGAGTAGGTCGGGGGCATGTTGAAGGACTTGATATGTGCAAGATATCAGACCCCTGGATTCATCGTATGAACGCACCAGCCGTTCAAAGGGGGTGAAAGGACGAGTGGCTCCCTGAGTGGAAAACGACGCATGTACCCAGTGCCGAAGTTGGAGATATTGTAATCTAGCCCCCTCGGAGAGGTGGAAGTCCCGTTTGCATTGTTCAAAAGATTTAAAGGTGTCCCCCCTCAAAGGTTCCGGAGCGTCCGGCACCCCCCTTCTGGCCAGGAAAGAGTGTGGGTGTAGAGCAGGTGGAAAGTGTGAGTTGCGAGCAATGGGAGTGTGAGGTGAGGTGAGGGGAAGGAAGTGAGACCCCTGGATAGCGCCAGCTTATCCCAAATATCCAACACAGTTTTTGTTGGTATGGCCATATAGGCGATGTGTGGTCGGGCCTCCTGTGAAAGCCAGGCAAGATCCCATATGGGTCGGCAAGCCACAGCCCTATCCATATGGAACCAAACCTTCTCGCTCGCCCGTACAACCCATTCCGAAATAAAAAGGAGATGTGAGGCCCAGTAATACTCCAGTAAGTTGGGACAAGCCAATCCCCCCCCCCCTGTCCCGAGGCAGCATAAGTATTTTATTAGAGAAGCGTGGTCGCTTCCCTCCCCAGATAAAGTTAGTAAGCTTGCGCTGGAGGTTCTGGATTTGGTGTTGCGGTAAAGGCGTGGGCAGAGTTTGGAATAAATATAATATTTTCGGCAGCACCGACATTTTAACCGCGTTCAGACGCCCCAGCCATGAGATAGGGAGACATCTCCACGTTCGTAGATCCTCCAAGACGGCCGTTTTACATTCCTGCCAATTCGCTTGTGACCACGTGTTCAGGTTAGAGGTTGAGATAAGGCCAAGGTACCGAATGGAGTGTGAGGCCCATTGATATGGGACAAGGGACTGGAGCACGGGAATCTCTGATACAGGGATTGTAAGATTCAAGACCCACGATTTCGCATGATTGATTTTAAGGCCTGAGGCAATTTCAAAAGACTGTAGCAATGTATGAAGGGCGGGCAAAGAGGAACGTGGTCGTGACAATGTAAGAAGGAGATCGTCCGCGAACAAGGCAATTTTGTGGTCCACTCCTCCGTGAACAATGCCTGTAATGTCAGGGGATTGGCGGATCAGGATGGTAAGAGGTTCTACGACAAGCGCAAATAGCAGGGGAAATAAAGGACAT
Source organism: Calotriton arnoldi (assembly GCA_963921515.1). Classification (NCBI taxonomy): domain Eukaryota; kingdom Metazoa; phylum Chordata; class Amphibia; order Caudata; family Salamandridae; genus Calotriton; species Calotriton arnoldi. The sequence goes on from CAWUFW010012736.1 coordinate 408,307, forward strand.
CCCTGCCGGGTGCCCCTGTAAACATGGATAGGACCCGTAAGTTGGCCATTAACCCGGACCTGGGCTTGAGGTGAAAGGTAAGGCGCCATGATCCTAGCAATCATCTGAGGTCCCAGCCTTATCTTATGTAAGACGGCCCGCAAGAAGGCCCAGCCCACTCGGTCAAATGCTTTTTCAGCATCGAGTGATAATAAGCAGGCGGGTATGTTCCAGTGGTGGGCCTTCCAAACTAAGTGAGCGATGCGCCGCACATTATCCGTGCCCTGCCGGTGACGAATGAAGCCAACCTGATCAGGCTCGATAAGCACTGGCAGATGGGGATCGAGACGCTTGGCCAGAATTTTTGTGTAAAGTTTTAGATCAGTATTTAAAAGCGCAATGGGGCGAAAAGAGGAGCACAACGTGGGATCCTTTCCTGGTTTAGGCAGCAGTGCGATCTCGGCCAACACCATAGAATTGGAGGGGCCTCCAGTATCAGAAAATGAATTAAAAAGGCGGAGCAGCTGTTCTTGTAACAGCGGAAGAAAGGTGCGATAGAAAGAGACCGGGAGACCGTCCGGGCCCGGAGATTTGCCAAGGGGTAGGTCCTTCAGCGAATTAGTAAGTTCGTCAAACGTAAGTGGATCTTCAAGAAGTTGCGCATGATGCCCATCGATCGGAGTCCATCTGCATTCACCCAATACTGCTTGAATCTGATCCGAATTAGGTGTCTCCCGTGCGTAAAGAGAAGTGTAATAATCATGAAAGGCTTTTAGCTTGGCGGTTTCAGTGGTAGCCCATGTGCTATCGTCCAATTTAATTTTTGCAATGTGAGCCTTTGCTGCCCGCTTCCTAAGGCGACGCGCTAGAACTGTTCCCACCTTGTCCCCCCCCTTTCATAGTATTGTTGCTTTAATGCCAATAGGGCGTGTTCCGCCTCATTAGTCCTATTAGCCCGTAGCTGACCACCAAGCATAGCCAGGCGTCGCTTATTAAGAGCCAGAGGATGATCCTGGTCTAGTTTTTCCAGCGTTTTGATGTCCCTGGACAAATTGTCCTCTAACAAACGAGCCGCCCGGGCTATCGCAATAGAGGTGATGTGACCCCGAATTGTGGCTTTGAAGGCGTCCCAAACCACGGGGAAAGGTGTTTCTGGTAGATCATTGGACGAAAAGTAGGACAGGATAGCGTCCCGGATCTCGGCAACATCCACTGGATCCCGGAGGACATGGGGTGGGGGGGGGGTAGTCTCCAGCGAGGGGGGTGACGTGAGTGAGGTGTGCGATCGTGTAGCAGAAGCTCCATATGTGCATGGTCCAAAATGGAGATATCGGACATAGAAGCAGAGAGAACGTCACGTACCAGGGAGTGGGGAACAGATAGTCAATGCGGGAGTAGGAGCGATGGACATGGGAATAATAAGAATAATCTCGTGTAGCTGCGGAGTGGTAATGCCAAATATCTAGCAGTGCCAAATCAGTAAACTGTTTCTTCAAAGAAGCAGACATGGCCCCAGCCCCATGAAACGTACCAGTACTACGGTCTATTCCCGCATCCCACACCAGATTGAAATCACCCCCAAATATGAGCTGATGATCGTCATGTGTTATCTGTTCCCGTAGGAGTTCCCTGATAAAGAGATCCTGTGCTTGATTGGGAGCATAGATATTGCAGAGAGTGAATGTCTGTACCCCAACCCGGACCACTAGTTTGAGAAATCTGCCATCTTTGCCACGGATCACTCTGGCAGCCCCCTGTTGGATGCCCGCCCTGCAGAGGATAGCCACCCCAGCCGTTTTGGTAGGCGCAGATGCCCAGCATTGAAAGGGATATTTAAGGTGGGCCATACGGGAAGTATCCACCTTTAAAAGATGTCTCCTGTAAGAAGATAATGTCTTGGTTGTGTTGTGGTAAATAGTGCCAAATTTGACGACGTTTGTTAGGAGAGTTAAGACCCAGAAAGAAGTTTCAAACAGGGTACAGAAGTCATGGTAAAAGCTGATTACATCCATCCGCCATCAAATGTTGTGAGACCAAGATATGGCCCATAGCCCCCCGTCCTCACCCATCAAACCACCATGAAAGATAAACACAGCCAAAATGCATCTCAATACCCAGCAATATACAGGAGGAAGTTGATACACAAAGTAATAACCATTGGCAGAAAAATGTTACACTCCCAGTAGCGTGGCCCTCCCTCCCTCCAAACCAGGAAAAAAGGGAAAGGAGAGAAAAAGAGAAAAAAAAAGGAAAAAGGAGAGCAAAGTTTCGAGATTGAACAACGGCCAACGTGGCCAACAAGTCCTATTCCAGTCTAGGAGCAGGCTAGGCTCAATAGCACAAGCCATCCCAGAGAGGTCACTCTTAGGAAGAGAAAGGGGTGGCGAGTCTCGGGAAATCAGCACCGCTGTTAGGGGGCGCACGCCGGCACCGCTGCCACACTATAGCCAGGGCGAAAAAAGAGTAGACGGTGAACATGGGAACCCAACCAAGCCTCTGCGGGGCACTGCTGGTGACAGACAATGACCTCTTAAAATGCGGATGATCTTTCAGTTCTCATTTGGCTGGGAACGTGAGGGAGACTTCTCTCCGTCCAAGGAGCGAAGATGTTGAATAATGTCCTGCTTGGCATGAGAGGAGGACCGTTCCCCACGCATAGGAAGCCGCCGCGGTCTGAGCGCTCTAACGCATTGTGGCTTCGCAGGTTCTCGTTCCAAAGGGGGGCAAACGTGAAGGGCTAGGCGGTGGAGAGGAAGTCGAGAGGCGGAGCAATTGAGTGGCCTCCCTGAGGGATCGCAGCACCCGGCGTTTGTATTCCCATTGAAAGATAAGCGCAAAGGGATGGCCCCATTGGTACTGAATGCCCAGCTCACGAAGCTTATCAGTGACGGGTTTAAAGTACCTGTTGCGACGAAGCGTGGTGGGAGCAAGGTCCTGAAAGAGCTGAATGGGGCAACCCTTGTAGGTTAACTCCGATTTGGAGCGTGCTGCCTTTAAGATAGCCTCCTTCTCCGTGAAAAAGTGGACCCTGGGTAATATGTCGGGAACCAGACCAGAGGGTACAGCCACACGGTGAGCTCGGTCAAGCGCAGGTGGAGAGGCATCGTCATCCCCTCTGATCTCATGAAGCAACTCCGCAACAAAAGTCACGATGTCCGAGCCTTCTGCCCCCGTTGGAACACCCCTCAGGCGCAAGTTATTGCGGCGGCTCCGGTTTTCTAAGTCCTCCTGCTTAATTTGGAGCTCAATATGTTGTTCCTCCAGGAGGGCCAATCGTTGCCAGAGTTGCTCTTGGTCTTCCGTGCGAGCATCAACCGTCTTCTCGATCGTCCACTCTCTCTCCAATTTCTGTGACGTCTCTCCTGAGTTCCTTGATGCAGGTTTGAACCTCGGTTCTAAGCGATCCAATTTCGGACTTAATTTCCTGCAAAAAGTTGGCCATGAAGGATTGTGTGAGAGGATTGGAGGAGCCCTCTGCCGAAGACGCCATAGCCGCAGAGGGTGTAGAACCATGTTTGTTCCACAGAGCCGTCACAGGATTGTCTCTCGGGGGTGCAGCGATTTCTTTCCCAGCTTTAGAGCGTGGCATGACCCCTCAAACACCAACGCACAGGGTGGAGAGCCAGGTCGGAGGAATAAAGCAGGAAGCCGAGCACATCCCCCAGTAAAGGGTTAGGAGCCGTCGTAACGTAGGTGAGCAGGGCGATCAGCCATGAAGAAGAGGGGGGCAGCAGCTTCGCCCCACAGCATCCAAGGACCCCTCTGACTTCCCCCCCTCTGAGCTGCACGAAAGGGCAAAATTCGTAGGCAGGATGAGAAGTGCCTCGTAGAACCCCAGCAGGTGTGATAACTCCCCCAGCGATCGCGCATGCAGCCCCGCAAGGACAGGGGCCAGACACAGCAGGGGGGAGGGACCCCCGGCAGGAGTGCGCGGGAGATGGCACCACAGTAGAGCTCACATGGAGAGTCCGCGCTATACCAAGTCTACACTTCAAGTCTCCAGGAGGCCCCAGCGCGTCCCAGCAGCCGGTACCGGTAAAGCAGATCCGGGGGTGCCCACAGTAGTCGTGCCCTAACAAGAAGATGGGGGCTCTGTTGTGAGAGAGGCGCGGCCCGACAGTCTCTCAGGGCCTCGGGTGGTCACATCCGATAGGGGACGCTCCTCCAAAGAGTCCCGAGGGGTAAGGAACCAGGGGGACAACAGAGCCAGTCCAGGGCCCACGTCCAGCATACACCCTCAGCAGCAGGAGGCAGCGGGTCCCAGGAGAGCAGCCAGTCATGGGTCGTCACTCACCTAGTCTCACCCCTCCCCACGACAGGCGACACAGCGTCTCAGAACTTCCAGGACACCAGCGATGGAGGGGAGAATCGGCCAGGGGCTCCGCAGCACAATCTCCTGCACCGCACGGAGAAGCACAAGATGGCGGCAGTCACAGCGCCTGCAGCGCGACACACCTGCGCTCCAAGATATCGAGTGCAGATCGTTACACCTCGCCGATCCCTAGGTGGTCCGGCGAAGCTCCCCGGTGTGCCGTTGTGCACCAGAAGGGAACCCTCGCTTGCCGGGCGCTCACCGGAGTCGGAGGGAATCAAGATGGCGGCCGCGGGCTCCCGGACCAGGCCCTGACACCAAAGCTGCCAGGGACACAGTTACCAGCGCCCAACGAGTCGTGCCGGGCGGGCAAATGACTCCCTGACGCCTCCGATGACCAGGCAGGCTGAGCAGTGTCGCCATTAATGCCCCGGTGCCGCGATAAATGCTTCACTCTCCAATCCCAGCTCCAACACCAACGACATCCTGCCGTCGCAACCCCTGTGCGATTCCCTCGCCACCTTCTTTCACCGCAAGATCGCCGACATCCACGACAGCTTCAACACCCAGACAACCCCAACTAAGATCGATACACCAGACCCGCCACACACCATCGACCACGACCCCCTGCCAGCCTGGGCCAGCGTGAACATCGAGGACACCATCAAGACCATGAGCACAATACACTCCGGCTCCCCGTCAGACCCTTTCCCGCACCACATCTTCAACAAAGCCAGCAGCTCCATCGCACCCCACCTGTGCAACATCATCAACCTCTCCTTCGAGACCGCGACCTTCCTAGAGAGCTGGAAACACGCAGAGATCAACGCCCTACTCAAAAAACCCAAGGCGGACCCGAGAGCCCTCAAGAACTTCCGGCCCATCTCTCTGCTTCAGTTCCCAGCCAAGGTCATCGAGAAGATCGTCAACAAACAGCTAACCCGATACCTCGAAGAAAACAGCATCCTGGACCCATCCCAATCAGGGTTCCGCAGCAACCACAGCATGGAGACTGCCCTCATCGCCGCCACCGACGACATCAGGATCCTGCTGGACAATGGTGAGACCGCAGCCCTCATCCTGCTGGACCTCTCCGCCGCCTTCGACACTGTCTGCCACCGCACTCTATGCGCACACCTCCACGACGCAGTGATCCGAGACAAGGCCCTGGAATGGACCACCTCCTTCCTCGACGGCAGAACCCAGAGAGTCCGCCTCCCACCTTTCCGATCCGAAGCCTCCGAGATCATCTGCGGCGTACCCCAGGGATCGTCCCTCAGCCCAACACTGTTCAACATCTACATGGCCCCGCTCGCACGCATCGCCAGACAACACGACCTCAACATTATCTCCTACGCCGACGACACTCAACTGATCCTCTCCCTCACCAAGGACCCCCTCGCCGCCAAAGCCAAACTCCATGACGGAATGAAGGCCGTCGCCGATTGGATGAAGATCAGCCGACTAAAGCTGAACACGGACAAAACGGAGGTCCTCATCCTCGGCTCCAACCCCTCAGCCTGGGACGACTCCTGGTGGCCAACGACGCTGGGAGCAGCCCCGACACCCACCGACCACGCACGCAACCTGGGAGTCATCCTCGACTCAACGCTCTCCATGACCAAGCAAGTCAACGCAGTCTCCTCCTCCTGCTTCAACACACTCCGCATGCTTCGCAAGATCTACAGGTGGATCCCGACAGACACAAGAAGAACAGTCACCCAGGCCCTCGTCAGTAGCAGACTAGACTATGGGAACGCCCTCTACGCGGGAGCCCCGGCCAAGCTCATCAAGCGACTGCAACGCATACAAAACTCCTCCGCACGACTGATCCTCGACGTACCACGCCACAGCCACATCACCCCCACTTGAGGAACCTGCACTGGCTCCCCGTCGACAGGAGGATCACCTTCAAACTCCTCACCCACGCACACAAGGCACTCCACAAAACTGGCCCAGCCTACCTCAACAGACGACTCTTCTTCTACGTCCCCAACCGCCAGCTCCGCTCCGCCGACCTCTCCCTCGCCACCGTCCCCCGCATTCGAAGAACAACCACCGGCGGCAGATCCTTCTCACACCTCACCGCCAAGACCTGGAACACCCTCCCACTAAGCCTACGAAAGACCCAAGACCTGCTGACCTTCAGGAGGCTACTCAAGACCTGGCTGTTCGACCAGTAGCAGCATCCCCCCTTCCCTCCCCCCAGCGCCTTGAGACCCTCGCGGGTAAGTAGTGCGCTCTACAAATTCTGTGATTGATTGAAAAGGCAGCGGCTGACCAGAGCTCCCTCGGCGTGCGTCTCACTCCATGCGTAGTGAGACCACGCCCCCATCTAATTATTTTTAATAGTGGCTCATGGGAGGGACCCTCAAGCTCAAGGAGTTGGCCTTAGTTTGTTAAAAGATCTTATGGTCATGAAGGGAACCATTTTGGTCGAATATAATGCCCAAACATTTCTTAGATTTTACAATCTTATTGATTTTTACATTTTATTATCATTATTTTTGTTTTGTCTAGGTTTATTTCTAGCTTGTTTCTAATACAGTATGTACCCAACTCATTGAAAAGCCTTTGGAGGTCCATGTGAGTTTTTCTGATGAGTAGTGTATCAACCACATATTGCAGTGTAGGCAGGTGACGTTGCCCTAATTTTGAAGCATCGGATGTCACTTTGTCTAGGGCGCCATTCAGATCTGCTGTGAAAAGGTCAAACGAGACTGGGGCCACAACGCATCCCTGCTGAGGCCATTCATAGTATACATTTTCATGGTATCACTTTTTCAAGAGACTGCACCATGATTTCCAGTTTTAACTTTCACCCATGTTTTTGTGTATTGGTATTGAATAGCCTTCAATAATCAGGGGAAATTTTACATCTAAGTTTTTTTCCCCAGAGCAACGTTCTTGACACTTTTGTAAAAGGTGGATCTAAAATCAATAAAATAAGGGAGTAGTAAAAGTTTACAGGTTAGGGCATTTGTGGTTAAAATAGAAAGGGTAAAATAAAAATAATTTCATCCGCATCCTCTTCTATGTATTTGAAGAAAAAGCATTGCAATTTTGAATTTGCACATAGATGTAAGCATATTGTACCTCACTGATTGAATAAGGAGTCCACTGTTTTCTGATCGAGTTTTCAGCCATGAGTCTTTAGAGCAGGGGTCTCCAACCTTTTCTGGAGTGAGAGCTACTTCTGATAAATGAACATCATCATGAGCTAATGAAGGGTAAGCAACTTGTGCATTGTTGTCACACACCCAGCTTCATTGACTTTAAGCCTAATGTACATAGAGCAAGTTATTATGGTTTGAACAAAATACTTTGATTAGTGGCACTATGACAGGGCTGCCATGTGTGTCCGTGAGAGCATGGTTTTTGGGATGTATGAACATGTGTGCATGTGAATGATATATGTGTGTATGGGTGACAGCCTGTGCTGTATGTACTTGTGGCACAGGACCTACTTTTCGCCATATGTGGCACTGTTACATGTATAACACAAACATACAACCCCCCCTTTTTTTAAATTGGAGAAATTTCAAGTGCAGAAAAATGTTCTGCAAAAATTTTTCATAATATGGAACATTTTTCTGCACTTTCTCCCACTTAAAATAATGGCTGTATTTTTCAGCTATAAATATAGCACTGTCTACCTGCCACTGGGAGCAAGATGCCTGCTGTGTAAAGGAGACACTTTGAAATGGGAGAAAAGTAAACTGAAGTCAATTTTGTTTATATGGATTCCATAAAACTCATCATTTACATTTTCTCGCATTTCCAAGTATCACATTTACAAACAGCAGGAATCGTTCTCTCCGTGCCTGTAGACATGGTGCCGTATTTATAACCGAAAAATACAGCCATTTGTTTAAATGGGAGGGGTTTAAAGTGAAGAAACATGCTTCATAAAATATTAAGACGTAATTGGTTTAAGTGAAAGCGGAGAAAAACATTAACAGTTAAATGACTAGTTTTCATTCATAAATATGGCACAGTGTCTAATGGCCACTGGGAGCAAGAGGCCTACTGATGATGATGTCAAATAAATACAGCCTTCCTTTAACTGTTATAGGTAAATGTGACCCTATGTTTATTTAAAAATGAACTAAAGGCTGTGAGCTACTCTGAAGGTGTCTGAGAGCTACTGGTAGCTCGCGATCGACTGGTTGGAGATACCTGCTTTAGAGTATCTGCGTGGATAATCTGCTGTTTCATTATTTACTCCTGAAAGGAATTCCACACACCTATTGATATGCTGTGTGTTATCTCACATCCACCGGTCATGTTGTACTGTACCTCTAGATGTCTAACTTTGTTGTACTCTGGTCTGTCCCATTCCACCAGGTAAGTGGCACACTGTTCAGTTTTACTTTCTGCAATTGGGCAAATAGGTCCAACAGAAAAACATAGGGATTATAGGATCCAGTGAACTCTATCAAAGCTTTTACCTGTACTACTGTTGTAATATGCCTAGATTAGTGGCATAAAGGATAGCCTGTTCGAAGCAGGTTCATATCTTTGAAGCTGCATTACCTCTATTCTCCTCACGTCAAGACTTCAGAAGTGATAATTCTTGAAAAACAAAAATTCAAAATTTTGACAATTTTTAAAAATCAGGAACAATAGTAGTGGAGGTACTTGGGAGAACATAAACCAAAATAGAAAAGGGACTGGGGGCACTAAGGGGATTGAGAGGGGTACGTGGGATTACTTTCCTTAAATCTGGTAAAACGGTATACAGGAAAAGTGAAGGAAGGGAAGCTTGTGGGAAAAGGGGCAACAGTGGTTAGCCACTATAAGGGAGAAAAAGGAATTAAAAATGTAAAAAAATAAATTAACCAGCATTGGCAAAGCCAATAGGTTTCGCCTTGGCAAAATCTATTGGTTTTGTCATTGTTTTACATGTTGCACAGTAGTTGCATCTATGCACATTATTATATAAGGAATAGACTAGGGAGGGCAAGGTGCATGAATTTATGGAAACAGGTAATAATGTTGTAGGTCTACCGCTGTATTTTGAATTTATGCCTGAATTGATCTAGCATGTGTTTAGCTATCTATGTAAGTGTAACAGCAGCATGCATACAGTTCACAGATCCTTCACAGGAAGGTACATCAGTGCAGCGGAGAGAATGGGTATGAAAAAGGGGAAATTGCAGGTCAGTGCAGGGCAGATCACTGGGGGGGGGAAGAGAGTAAATGATTATGGCGGATGAAAGTTACTGGATGAGAAGACTGCAGGTCAGTGAAGGCGAGCACGCGCTAGGCATTGGAGAATAGATTTGTGAATCAAGCGGGCCAATACAGTAGACGGAGTCCAGGGTTAATATACCAACCCTTCCCCGGTCCGATATGTATATGTTGGGCCACGTACTTGATAGTAGGGTTCAGTGCATTTAGACATGGCTATAGAGGATATCCTTTACGTATTGTAGTGAGATAGCTTTGAGACTGCCGTTCACTGGTCCTCCTCCATGTGCATGTGATGTGCACGTCTGTCATGTCCCAGCCCGAGGCTGGCAGTGCCCTGGTTACAGGACCATCTCCTCGCTGGAGCAGCAGACACAGTGCTATCTAGAGGTGCGCGCCTGCGCTCTGGCTTTGGATGCCCAAATAACAGGGCTCCTGTCAAAACCTGGACTGAACATAAAACTGTCTCCTGGGAACAGATACGGAAACATCTATTCACAAAGTATCTGATGCATTTTAATATCTCCCCTGCAGAATTGTTTGCACTATGGGTCTTTCAATTCTCAACTATTGCATGAGTCGGCCATTTACCGATTTCTCTAAAGTTACTTACGAACACTGAGACAAGTGCTCAATGGGGGGAGGGGGGAGGGGGGGTGTGTGGGCACATGTAGACAGTTTTGCAGGGATGTGTTGATGAATTGTAGATATTTTGTCTTGTGTTCATGCGCTACATTTCGATCACAGCTCCCACTGCTGCCTCTGCAGTTGTACAATGCGTTCATCTATTTGTTGCGTTAGTGCATGCATGCCTCCAGCACGAAGCTGTCCGAGGCCTGGGACACACCCACCGGCTTGGTGTCATTTAAATGTGTTCATGTGCCCAGAGCGACAGGGTTCCATGTAAAAACATAGACTCCAAAACATAAAGACTAACTGATTAAAACACTCCTATTGTTGTTCATAGATATGTCTATATACCAATTATTGGCCAGTTTTAAGTTGCAGCACTCGGTAATTTACTAGTCCAACTCTGGCCCTAGTACACTTCAAGACAAGTGCTTGCTAAGATTTATTTGTTTGCATAGACATTTTTCATGAGGCTGTGTTTATGCACGGTAGATATCTTGACAGTAAATGTTTTTATACAGGTGATGAAGGTACCGTAGGGAAGCCACAGAGATTGGTCCAAACCCTTGCACGCAGTCGGCACATTTGAAAGTGGCAGAGAGCAGTCCGCTCTGAAATTTTACGCACAGCAAAAGCAGGTTAAGTCCAGTGACGCGCGTATGACGAAGTAATGATCGGGTGCTTGTCCGTAGCTGATTGCGCACAGAAAAGGCTGAAGTGTCAACCGGAGTCAAGCCGGAATCCTTGCAATTTGCTGTCTGTAAGGGCAGTAGCTGCTGACCTTGAAGCTGGGGAACAGGGTTCGAGTCTCGGCGGGATGCTCAACATCCTGTGATTAAAACTTTCGTAAAATTAATTTCCATCTTGTGTTTTTGGGCTCTCATTGAGTGCTGTATCTTGATATCTGTGAAATTTACACCATCTGTCCCATATTTTGTGCAATGTGCTCCTCTTCTGTTTCTATAGACGATGATGTGCACAAGTCCGGTTTCTACACTACTCCCTAAAACTGAGTGTTTGTGTTCTCCCACATCCTTTGGTTTAGTCCCTTCTGGCCACTGCTACCCTTATAAGATACCCTTTTATTATATAGGATTGTCCCCTATTTGGATTGGACATGGTCACTCCATATCCCCAACAACATTGTTTTGTGATCCTGGTCGATTGTGGCATCTATTACTTGTCATAGGCAACCTCCTACCTGAATTGTCTGATGATCAGGGAATCCCACCACATATGTTTAGTCATCTCTTCTTCCACAGCCTTTGAGGCTCCGGTCAGCCCATGTGAGCCCAAACGCCTTGAGCTGCGTGCATGAATAATATAACCGGTGTATCTTAAGTTGCACTTGCAGGAAACACTTTTTTATTGGCCATTGGTCTGGGTGCCCAGGTGGCCTCCTCCCATTCAACATTGTCCAAGTCACGCGGGTCTCTTGCCTTTCTTGCTCTCACTGTCCGTAAACAGTTGGGTATGTTGTTAATCAGTTTTAGATCAGCGATATTGACTGTGTTGGCATGTAGTCTGTCAGTACCCTGTTGTCTAAAGGTGAACTGCCCAGCACATCCACTAGCTGTTCTTTAGAGCTCAGCAGTGCATTTAAGTTGTGCAGTCCTTTAGTCCTATTCTCCCTCTAGTGCCTCATAGGTCTTAATTTTTTTCAAATCCTCCCATACATTTTTTGTCTTTTCTTTGATATGCTGAAAACCTGACAGCTTTCAGGTCCTCCCTGAACCGGAACATAAGCAACCTAGGACTGGTTTCACCATAGTTTTTTTTAAAAAACTTTTTTTATTGACTTTTAAAGACATATTCATAATTACAATTAACATCGTTATCGTGACAACAGTCAAGGAATTCCACCTTCTTCCTAGGCGCATAAATAAACACAATCTACAATCTTCTCCCCTCGTATATGGACAGGGAGTCATGTTATCAAGGAAGGAGATTATATCTTGGTACGGTCTCCCCCATTCTAGCCGATTATCATCTGTACCTTGTAAGTTGCATGCAGAGTCGCCAATCCCTCCCTCCCCCCCGACATGCAAAGGAAACCCAAGGTCCACCAACCATCGATATCCGAAACATAGGTCCCTGCCCAGTCCACTTTCTCCCCCATGGCCCAACCCTCCGTTGAGCCCACCAGCTGTAAAGAAAGCGGGTTATCTCCCTGAATCTCTCAATAGTGGAGGGCCTCACTCACTACAGGACGGCATAACCATGGTCGGGGGTAGGGAAGGCCAACCCAAGTTTAAATCACTTTATAGTCACAGTAACCAAAAAGAAACTTACAAAAACCTTCTATTACATTACTGCCGGGGGTCTATGCGTCTCAGCACCTGAGATTGCAGATATATCCAACCGTTTGCCCTGTGCAGGGGAGGGGACAAGGGGGGAGGAGGGGAAACGTCCAAGCCCGCCCAGCAAGCCAGCAGGGCAAGGAACCAGACCCTTGTCCATCGGTGAGTCTACTCCCCAGTCCCGACCACTTCGTTCTGTCAGGGTCCACCATCTGCCTTGACTCCCATGCCCGAATTATGTCCCCACAGGGTTCCGCATAAGGCTTGCGCCTCTTAGTTATCCTATCCTCTGCTATCAGCACCTCTTCTTCTGCTCTTGCCCAGCACGAGACATCTACCTCCCATGCAGTCACCAGTGGCGCAGTCTGTGATTTCCAATGGAGAGCTATCCTCCTTTTGGCCAGGAGGAGGGCCAAATCGGCGAACCGGTGCCCCAGCTTGCGCGACTTAGGCCTCGGGAAGAGACCCAGGAGGCAAACTGCAGGACTGCAGGACAACGTGCGCGCTAGCGTCCTGTTGACCATGGCCACTATTTTACCCCAATATTCGGAAAGTTGCGGACAGGACCAGATCATATGGTTAAAAGTCGGCATCTTCCAGTGAACATCTGGCACAGGTCAGGTCATCTCTGTGATAGACCACATTCAGCCGGTGCAGAGTCAAATAGGTTCTGTGGAGAATGTTAAATTGAAGGGCCTTAAACGCTGTATTTCGTGAAACTTTCTTAGGGCCTGCGAGGGCTTTTTGCCATTCTTTATCAGTTAGCTGTCTGTTCAGCAAGTGTTCCCAACGGCCCCTCAAGCCCAGCAATCTCGAGGCGCCAGATCCCTGATAGCCAGGTAGAGCCATCGTATCAGATGCCCCGCCGATTCCAATGTCATGACTGCCTCCAGTACTGGGAGTGTGTCTGGCTCGGCGGTACCCACCCCCCACAGTTCCGACACTGCCCCCATCACCTTGTTATAGTTCAGGAATTGCCCCGCCGGAAGCTCATGATATTCTAAAAAATCATCCAGTGGAAGCCACTCCCTGTCCCTATAACAGTCCCCAATTGTCCGCAGTCTGGCCTCTTCCCATCCCGGCAATTGACGTTGCGTAAGAGAGGGGCCCATTCCCGCCTGGGGAGTCCCCCTGAGGGGAGACTTGGAGCGTACAGTAACCTATCCCTGGCGCGAGATACACATCTATCCCAGCACTTCACCACCACCGAGAGTAGAGTTCCCATATGGTGTAGCTTCTGACGCTTATTTAATAGCCTGGGAATCAACCGAGAAAAGGTCGCCCCCGCTGGAAGCGAGAACGTGCTCAAGTCTCTGCCCTCCAGCCATCTGGACAGCCACTGAAGCTGGGCCGCCAAGTAATAGGCTTCAAAATCCGGGGCCCCCAAACCGCCATCTACAATCGAAAGACGTAGAGTCTGCAGCGACACCCTATTGCGGCCACCGTCCCATACCAGGTCCCTTAAGAGTTCATCTAACAGCTTAAACCAGGATTTCGGGATCAGGACTTGAAGATTAACAAAATAATACAATAGCCGAGGCAGGACTATCATTTTAGACAAGGCCAAACGGGCCATTATGGGCAATTTAAGGGTGCGCCAAAAGGCCACTTGAGGCCTCAGCGTCCTCGGGGCCCCTCCCAGATTGCCCTCAAACAAATCGGTCTGCGTATGGTAAATCTGAATCCCCAAGTATTTGACACACTGGTGCCCAAGTCAACGTGGGCGGCAGGCTTAAGGGTATGCTCATCTCTGGGTGGAGCGGGAACACAAAAGTTTTCCTCCCGTTCACCTGCAGGCCCGAAAAAGCTGCAAACTCGTCCAGGATAGCCAGTACCGGATGGATCCCCCGTCTTCCCATCCCTCAGGTATATTAACACGTCGTCGGCATATAACGAAATGACATGATGGACCCCGTCAAGGGGTATCCCCAGCCTCTCACCATCTCTCCGGACTCGCTCCGCCAGGGGCTCCATAGCCAGGGCGAAGATCAGCGGGGATAAAGGGCACCCCTGTCTGGTCCCTTTGTGAATGGGGTAGGACGCCGATATCGCGGAGCCCGTGCGCACTAGGGCCACGGGGTTCCCATATAGTAGCCGAACCCAGCTCAACCACCCCTCTCCCAGTTGCATCTCACCCATTACCGCCAGCAAGAAATCCCAACGCAGTGTATCGAAAGCTTTCTCCAGATCAATCGCCACCACCACTGCGTCTGGCCACTCGCGCAGGTCTGGATGAAACATAACGTGGTAAAGCCTTCGAAGATTATTGGACGTTGAGCGCGCGGGAATGAACCCACTCTGGTCCGCATGGACCAACGTATGCATAGTAAGGAGGAGCCTCAAGGCCAAAGCCTTGCTTAAAATCTTAAAGTCCAAGTTCAACATAGAGAGAGGCTGAAATTCGGTCAAGTTAGCGTGGGCCGTCTTAGTTTTGGGTAACGGAATCACTAAGGCTTCCCGAAGCGTGGGTGGCAGCAGTCCCTCGTGTAATGCAGAGGCATACATACGTTCCAGCTGTGGGGCCAAGACGTCCACGTAAGCACCGTAAAATTCAGCCGGCAGGCGGTCGGGCCCAGGCGTTTTCCCACGGGCCATTTCCCGAATTGCCGCCCGAATTTCGCCCGCCTTAAGAGGCGAGGCCAGCTGCTCGCTGGCGTCACGATCTAACTGTGTCAAACGTTGTTCAGCCGGGTATATCTTCAGTGTTTCCCCATGCGGCGACCCTGGGAGGCTTAGAGTATCTCATAGTATTCCCTGAACGCGTCGTTGATTGCCTTCTGGGAAGTTAGAACGTGGCCCTGGAAATCCGTGACACTCACTATAGGAGATCCCCTACCATCTGGTTTAATTAACCATGTTAGCAGTCTCCCAGCCCTTCCCACCTCCCTGTGCTGCGCGGCCCGATACGCTTTGAAATCTAGGGTCCGCAGTCTGTCCCAGGTGGAATTGTACAGGCTCCTCACTTCCGCCAGTTTCCCTTGGTTCTGGGCCCCTCCAGCTATCTCCCTATCCAATGTCAGAATTTGGGCCTCCAAGTCATCCAGTTCCTGCGTGACCAATCTCCTCGTTCCCACCGCCCTGCCCAAGCAATGGCCCCTCGTCACCACCTTAAATGCCTCCCACTCCACCAAGGGAGAGCTAGCGGTACCATGGTTGGACGCAAAGTAGTCAATGAGGGCCTCAGATAAGCCCTGCCGGAAGCCATCATCCTCAAACATGATCGGGTTCAGACGCCATCGTGGGATCGGTGCTCTCTCAGGGACTGGGACAAACTCCAAAAGCAACGGGCTATGATCAGAAAGGGACCTGCCCAAGGATTCCGTACCAGACAACATGGGGGAGAACGTGGTTGAACTGAAAAACATGTCAAGGCGAGTGTGCAAATCATACAAGTGAGAATAGAACGAATACTCCCTTTGAGTAGAGTGCTGTAGCCTCCAAACATCCTGCAGGTCCCACCCCGTGGCCCAGCCCCGGAGCCCCCTAGCTGTGGTGGCCGCCGTGGTACCCCGCAGAGGTGGGGTTGATCGATCCCATTGTATATCGTACCCACAATTAAAATCCCCGCCCAGCAACAAGCGTTCATGAGGGAATCCCGCCACCACCCCAGATAACCTATCAAGAAAGGAGAGCTGGTCTCGATTGGGCCCATATATGCTACCCACCGTGATTTCTTTCCCTTTCAAAGTGCCAGAAACCACAACATACCTCCCTTCGCTGTCTACCACCTTCCGGGAAAGTTGAAAAGGGACCCCCGGTCGAACCCACACCAAAACCCCAAGGGAGAAGGCTGAATACGTAGTTGCGAAAAGCTGCCCTCGCCACCGTCGGCTTAGGCGCGAAACTTCCACATCAGTAAGGTGGGTTTCCTGCAGTAACACCACGTGTGCCCCCCCCCCTGCGCTTAATATAGTTCAGGATCTTATATCGCTTAGACGGGGACCCCATACCCCATATATTCCAGGTCATAAATTTAAACCCCTCAAGATGACAATCAGAACCCGCCATCAGATCTCACGCCACTCCCCCCAAACTCTCCCACCCCAGCACCAATTAACCGAGACACTCCAGACCCCCCGGCCTAACGCAACAAACCCAAAAACACCAACTCCCCATCCCAAGAGCGGACTGACAACGGTCAGCTGCCCAAACTCACACACAATTTGCATGGTGGTAATGTATACCAGTTCGGAAAGGCCCAAGACAAACCGGGCTAGGACCTGCCTGGGGGCGTAACGAGCAAGTGCAGTGCACTTTGACTATGTAAAAAAAAGATTTCTCACATTCTTACGGTGTCAGCCCTAAAGGTCCGGTCCGAGCCCGGGGGCACTCACCCAAACCCCCCCCCCATCACCCCTCCACTCTTATCTGTCAACAGCAAAATGATATCTCCTCGGCAGCTTTCCCAAACCACCAGACAAAGAGAGAATGTAAAACAGAGTGGAGGTCAGCAGAGAGAAGAGAGAAAGGAAAGTGAAAACAGGGGGGGAAAAAGGCCCGCTGCAGAACAGCCAGCACTACATTTCGTTTGAGGTCTGCGGGGTCACTATAGGCAACACTCTACTTGTGGCCTGGGAAGCGTCCGAGTCAGTCTCCTCCTCCCCATATTTCGCTTCAGTCTTTCTCCGACGAGGAGTCTCTAGCGTGCATCAGATGGGCCACCGCCTCCAGCGCCTCAGCCCTTTCCACCGCTGTCTGGGACAGGCTCGGTCTCTTGGCCTCCCTCCTCCTTTGACGGCGCCTCATCCGCTTCCCCGGACGCTCTAATCCAATAGGTGGGCGCTCCGCATGTGGCCTGGGGCGACCTTCCGCCTTATAAAATTCAACCCAGTCCCAGGCATCGTCGGGGGCTTCACAAAAGTGTGTCTTTCCCTCCAGCATGATCTTAAGCCGGGCCGGGAACATCAAAGAGTACTGCACCCCTTCCTCGCGGAGAGCCTTAACTTCCAGAAAGGAGGAGCGGCGTCGCTGCATCTCCAGCATGTAGTCGGGGAACAAATTGACACTGCTGTTCCCCACCGTGAACGGTCCTGACTTGCGTGCCCTCCTGAGCCGCAGGTCCCGATCTCGAAAGTGCAGCAGTCGGGCCACCAGTGCATAGGGCAGACGGCCAGGCGCCGGTGGACGAGCGGGCACCCGGTGGGCTCTCTCCAGAGTATAGAACGAGGAAAGGCCCTGAGGGGCCACCACTTCTTTCAGCCAGGATTCTAGGTAGGCGACCATGTCCTGCCCTTCCACGCCCTCCGGAAGGCCCACCACCCTCACATTATTCCGTTGATTGCGCCCTTCTGCGTCTTCGGCCCTCTTTTCCAATTGCTGGACCTTGCCTGCCAGCTCGCCCACCTGCGACGTCAGAGCCTGCTGTGCCGGGGCCAATACATCCAAGGCCGATTCAGTCTGCTTCACACGATCTGACAATATAGCATGTTCCGCCCGCAGTAGGCCAAGGCCCACCGTCACCATGCTGATGTCTTGGTGCAGGGTCGCCTTGGTGTCTGCTATGGCTGCAAGGATTTTGGCCAGCTGTTGATGTACAGGTACCTCTGGCTGATCATCCCCGGACTCTTTCGCAGCAGTGTCAAGCTTGCCATCTTCCTGCTCCGGCGGGGGACCAAGCTGCTTTCCCCGCGGTTTCGCCATCACAGATGCCACTCGCTCCCTCGCCTCGGCCCGCGCCCTGCGATCCCTAGGGGGGGCAAGGTGCGTTCGCTAGGTTCGACGCCCACCACTCCAGTGCTGCAATGCCCCCGTTGGGTCTCCTCACACTCCCGTGTGTCGGTCCCCCACTTGATCTGGGACCAGGGCAATCCTCACCCTTCTCTCCCCTGAGGCCGGCAGCGACGGGGGCGCCCCCCCTCAATGTTGAGGCATGCGGTAGCAACCCCCCTGGGAAAAAGGGGGAGGGAAAGAAGTCCAAGTCCGCCCAGTCCAGAGCTGACTCCCCGCTCAATGCCCACAGTCCCGGAGGCCCCCGCCATGGGCCATCAATGCTCCTCACCTCCGTGTCAGCTCCCGAAGTCCCCGGGCCGGGCGCCTCCTCAGGCCCCAGAGACAGTAGCCCCCTCTTCGAGCGCGTGGCCTCAATCCTCAATGCCGCTCGGCGGCCAACCCCCAGAGGCACCGCACCGCTGCTGGCCCCAACCTCCTCAGGCCGACCCCAGGCGACTTCCACCGCCTCCTGGGGGGCACCCCCGATCCCCCCCGCCACAGTGGGGGCAGGAGGCCAGGCGCCCCCAAGCCACACAAAGTCCCGCACCAAGGCCGGTCCCCACGCAGCTGCCGCTCGATGGACTCAGACTTGGGCTCTCAGGCCGTCTCTGGAACCAGGGGCACCAGCCAGGCAGAGAGAGGGACTCCTCCGGGCCGCTCCGCAGCCCTCCGCAGAAATTGGCGCCTCAGGCCCCCGCTCCACGCAGGTCCTCAGCTCCCCCCCTGGGCCTGTTCTGCCCGCCTTCCCAGCAGCGCAGCACAAAACGGGCAAAAAGCAGCCGGGGCCCTCCGGTCCACAGGGCTATGTACCCGGGGGCGAGTCACAATCGGGGGCCCCAGCTGCGCCGTAGTTCGCCTCCTCAGTGGGCCGCTGCTCACTCCGCCGACTCTCAGCGTCTCCCACCGCCGCCTCAAGCTTTTGCAGGGACGGGAGGCCACTAAACCCGGGCACCTCACTCCACCGCCACCGATCAGCCCAGAGCCCCGCACTGAGAGCCTGCCACGCTCCAACTGGGGTCCGCCAGCCAAACACCGGGTCGCCTCAGTGCGTCACGGCCAGCCCTCGACTCACTCTGCAGGGCCACGCCGCCATCTTGGGGCCTTCTCCTCCCGCAGCACAGCTCCACTCCGCCAGGGCTCGCAGCTGGTTTTCGAGCCCGTACAGTAATGCAAACCGCTCCCGCAGCGGCCCCCCACTGTCACACCGAGCTCTCGCGCCCCCAGGCTCGGGCGGATGCACCGGTTAACAGGAGGATTGACGAGACTGGCGCGGAGCTCCGAGCTCATGCGTCCGCCATCTTCTGCTCCGTAGCCACGCCCCATCTGGTTTCACCATAGTTATGGGCTCATCAGCCATGTACAGATTGGTTTCAGTGACAGTGTGCACAGGACCCACATCTGGGCATACCTGTCCCACTTAGGGTGACAAACTAAAGTATAAAAAAAAAGTGATGGAGCACAGTCAAGACTGATTTTCATATAGCTGGGTCCAAAATGAGGTGACATGGTGTGCAAAACAATGGATTGGGATGCGGCCCAGTGGCTGAGATTACTTTAAGCATTCCATCCATTACTTTTTTGTATACTTTAGTGTGTCACTTCTTGCAGGATCATGTCTCCATCTCTAAAGTTCAGGAGATGTATAATAACTGCGCAGAGGGGCCCTTAGTTGGAGTATGGGTGTTAAAGGCCTGGGAGAGCATGCTCCATAGAGAAGTAGGTTGACAATCTGCTTGGCTTAAGAATATTGACAATCTGTTCCTCTAAGAATAGGTTCACGCTTGGGCTTTTTGATACTTCCGGAATCCCCATGATGCGATATTGTTAAGTCTTCATCTTCCTTCTACATCTTATGCTGTAGTAGCCAGTGTCTTTGTCTCTACCTGAAGGTATTTTAGCCTAGCCTGCAGTCCTTGGGTAGCCTGACCATTGATCTTAGATGACTTTTCTCCCATGTTGATCCCCTCTCACCTCTTTGTAAAGATGGCTGTGATCAGGGGTCTATTTGTCAAGTGAGAACCGCCATGAGTCTTGTACTACGGTCGCCAATTCTGCAAGCAAGGGCTGTCTTGCTTGGGGTCCTTGGTCTGCCATCTCATTTGTGTCAGGACCATTTGGGGTGTATTTCCTCAGGAAGGCTTATTTATCCAGCTTATTTTGTTATGGATGGAGAGACATTGGGTGCGGCCCATCAACTATCCTTTATCTCCTGCACGTCGTGCCTGACCTAGGGTAGAGTTGGAGAACAGAAGGTGTAAGTTATTTCATGAGGAGGAGACCAAGTGCTGACGCCTGAGATGTTTAAGGTGTTCCTCTCTGGGTCTGCTGTGTATTTCCTATGGGCTGTTTGTTTATGTGGCTCCCAAATGTTAACCTACCATGACTGTCTGCTTTCTGTGATGCAGTCTTGACTTGAACGACCTCCGTCGATATTGGTTCCTTTCTTTCTACTGTCCCTCTGTGTTATTGATATATTGCAAGAAGTTGGAGCCTTCTGACAGTTTCTTTTTAAGGGGGACCCCCCTACTCTCTCTTCCCCTGGGAGCCGCCTGACTGGTGCACAGCACATTGGTCTTCTCATCAACTCCTGCTCAAGTCCAGGTAGTGGGCATGGCCATTTTGTTTTTCCTCTGAAGGTGCTTTCATGCCTTTATTGCTGCCACCAGAGTAAAGATTCAGGATTTGTGCAGGGAGGTGCGCTTACTTTTGGTGCCCTCTCCTTCGGCGCTGCATGTTGGCCATAGCTGCCTGACTATTCAGCTACAGGGTGTCAGTCAGGTCCAGAGCTCAAGGGGACTTTCCCCTCTGACCCAGAGGGGCCCCCAGCTCTTGGACTTCTCTTCAGGGGGATTTTGCGGTTTCAGTTTGTTGGGGCACTGGATGTTTGCAGGGAAATGATGGATTTGCGTGGGCTGGTCAAGCACTCAGTTACTCTGCGGCCAAGATGGCCCAAGCCATCCCCTAACCCCCATTTTAATTTTACCAATTTCAGGAATCAGAATTGCATTTTTACTCTGAGGGTTTCCCACTCAAAGATGTCTTTTTTTTATTGTAGTGTTCATCTGCAAGGGCATGCCTTTGGAGAGATGTGCTGACTAGACATTTATGAGGACATTATATGGTTAATACCTCGTGCTGTGCATTCTTTGCAAGTGTAACACTCCATCATGGGATCTTCATTCATATTCATGAACACTGAATAGCTCCACCTATGTGCGAAACTCCAGAAACTCTTATCTTGCATCTTCTTCAAAACAAAGTATTTAAAGACAACAGGCCTGGTTTAGAGTTTGGTGGGCCAGTACTCTGTTATAAACATAGCAGATATTCTATCCACTTGATTGCACATGCATTATATCTAATGCACTTGTAAAAAGGCAAATGTTTTATCAGTCAGGTTTGTTACGGGAGTACCTGGTGGTTAAACTCAAAATCAGGCCAAATGTTTCTTCCTTTTTTTTTTTTTTTTTAAATAATCCAAGTGGAGATGAAACAAAAAAGCAGCTAACTGTTTGAAAAAAAACTATATATTTTAAGAGGATAATGCAGTAAGTATTACTTGTAACTGATCGCGAATCACATTAGGGCTGCGTGCTTGCCCCCCTTCTCTTTAACTTGTATCTGGCGGATCTCTCAGCTGAATTGGACGGGCAGATAGCTCATACCCCGAGTATCGGAGGACGACCAATGTCGCACATTCTATATGCGGATGATCTTCTGCTGTTTAGCAATACTTGACTAGGCCTCCAAAGGCTGCTTAATTCCCTTGGCACCTACGCAAAGAAGAATGGCCTGGGAGTAAACTACGACAAAACTAACGTGATGGCTTGTAATCAAGGCCCCAACAAAAGTCGAAAATGGCATCTTAATGGAAATAAATTTGAGAAAGTTGCCACCTACGTTTATTTGGTGGTCTAAATAGATGCAAATGGTAACTTCGCATCCCAGAAGAAGGCGATTCGAGCAAATGCCCGGGCGATCAATTATGGTTTTTCAACACTGGCAAGATCTATAAAAGGCCACAAATTGAAATCTATGGGAGCTGTGATAAAAGCCAAATTGCTGCCAACCCTCGCATATGGATCGGAGATAATGTAAGATGATGAGGCCCCTTTGCTTGATAAACTGGTAATTAGAGCCTATAAACCAATCTTCAGGCTACCCAGGTTGGCCTCACCTGCTCAACTCCGGGTAGAATTTTTACTTATAAAACAGTCACATGCCAGGCCAGCTGCATTTGTAAAGCTTTGTCATAAACTGCGTGCAGCGGCCGATAACACCTTGGCAAATCTAGTCTGGTATGAGATCAATCTACAATGGGGAAACGGCTCCCATAAAAAACACCTTGACAACAGCATCAGGTTATTGGAGTTAGGCGACCTTTGGAATTCGAAGATCACCGGTCAAACCTTTAAGAAAGCAGTAAATAAGTCGATCAGACTGCAAAGCTGGACCGCAGATCAGGAAATACTGTCCAAACGTAGGCATGGGTGGCTGGTGTTGAAATCCTATTCATTTCCAAGAGAATCGCTGCTGTTGGCAGCATCTTATGATCGGAAGGTCAAACAGTAATTTCTGGCCCTTAGATTTGGAGAGATTCCAACGTTAGACCTTATCCCAAAATGGAGGATGGGTGGTTCTTCCAAAGCCCAGACCTATCGTTTGTGCCATCAGGAAGTAGAGACTCTGCTCCAGATTATATGCATCTGTCCAATGTTGATTGATCAACGTAGAAGTCTACTAAGGCGTGAATTTCTAGACCGGGGAATCAGATCCTGTAGGACTGCAC
This sequence comes from Calotriton arnoldi, assembly GCA_963921515.1. Taxonomy (NCBI): domain Eukaryota; kingdom Metazoa; phylum Chordata; class Amphibia; order Caudata; family Salamandridae; genus Calotriton; species Calotriton arnoldi. The sequence continues at coordinate 431,219 of CAWUFW010012736.1, forward strand.
TCGTGGAGTCAATGGACCCAACTAACACAAAGTTGAACATTAGACTAGTGCAGTTATTGGCTATTTTAAAAAATCTTGTTACGGATTAATATAATGTATTGAGTGATCTTGGGGAGAGAGGGTCCCGGCACTTGATTTTAGGCTGTGTTAATTCTGATATTTTTCTTTTAGGCAAAGCTATATGAGCTGGTAAACAGTAAGGTCGGGCTGCTAGGGTTCCCTTTAGTCCCTATCCCATCATGTTAATGTAATTTACTCTGCACCTTTGTCTTGCATATTGCTTCAGTATTGAAGCACAGTTTTGCATATAGGTACCATATTTGACTGAAAACCATCGTCCACTTAGATTAGTACCTATTTTCGCTGTTTGAATTTGCACTCAAGCACTTTAACACCTATAGTAGTTTTTTTATGAGAACGATAAACTTCAGTGCTATAAATTTGTTGCTGCTAGGGTCCTCTATAGTGGCTGTTCCCTACCTCGTTTTAAGACAATAATTTTACTTAACTTGGCACATTTGTCTTGCACATCGGTCTTTATTAAAGCGCAGTCTCGCACTTGGCTACTATATTTGACTGAAAACCATTGTTTACTTAGTATAGCACACACTACTTCTGCTCAAATCTGCACTTAAGAACGTTTACACCCATAGTGGTGTTTTTAGGAGAAAGTTAATAGGCAGTGAATGCTGTGAGAAATGCTCAATGCACCATTAAATAAATCTGCTGAAGTAGTATGATGGGCGTTCGTGTTTCAAGGAAAGGCTGCCTGGGCACCGTCATATAGCAGCAGGAACTGGAGATGGTTCTAGTCAAGAAACACCATCCATGGAACAGATGATGAGCACGCAGGCACCATAGGCAGTGGAAGGATTGCAAGGCGTATATGTACCTCTTCCATGGAGTCTAGACGAGATTGTGGCACAGGTACGTTACTACCCTTCCTTTCCCAAAGCCTGCATGTGACCCCTGGTTTTGTGACCCTCTTCGGCCAGTCCTGGGTTTTCAATCAACTGCACACCTGGGACCAGAAAATGTTACCATTACAAGTATGGGCTTTAAAGTCCCAGCACTGAAAATCCAGAACTTGTCAACAATGTTGGACATTACTTCGGGCCACTTGCCAGCTATTCCTTGCACCAGTCCAGTAAATAGTGCTGCAAAGTCCTTCCATGTTATGTGCCTCTCCAGGCATCCTAACTTTACAACTCAACACAATGCTTTAGGGACATTTAGTCCTGCTTATAAATTAAATCACCAGGCCCCTCATCTAGGGTACAGTGGTGTAACAATCCCAGAATAGTAGTGGCTAATACAATACACATACAATCTTGTGACAGAAAAGTCGTGTTTTTTAAGGTTTTTAGCCTCATGTGGAGAAGAATCATCAGAGAATGAACAGAAATGTACTGTCTCGGTGTGCTTCATGTGCCACAGCACATCATAGAGATGTTTCATTTGTGTGCATGCACAACAGTAAGTCCTCTTACCCTCCTCTGTATCCTGTCCTTCATTCCCAAACAGATGACGGAGCTGATGGACCTGATACAGATGAAGAAAACGTGGTCACCATGATGCTCCACAACATCGCCACATCTTCACAGACAGGGAGGTCAGGCTCTGCTGCGCCTTCCCAACCACTGCCACAGAAGGACGAAAAGTCTAGGAAGGAAAGGCGTGTACAGATGGCATCAACATCAAATCTGAGTGATGGTGTAACCCCTACGGTTGAACAGTTTCGTGGCCTAGAACGTGCCATTTTGCGTGTGCAGCAGAAACGATTGCGTGCCATGCATATGCTTGGAAGGAGGATTGGGACAATGGACAGTAATGTTACAGCTGCATTGGGCTCTGTGAAGGGCAGCATAGATGAATTATGCCAGGCAGTTAGGAGTGTAACACAGGCAGTGCATGTTCTAGCTGACAATGGAAATGCTAAGAATCAGAGCGAGGAAGCAAGTAAACAAGATCACAGACCCATCCACTTTGAGGGTAGAATGGCTACTGTTGGCTCTGCACGCAGCCCTTGCACCACCAGCGTACAGGTGGAGACGTTACTCTCCAGGGCAGATGTGTCCAGTGGATTGATGCAGGCTAGAATTGCTCTTGAAGAGTTGAAAGCTGCTGATGTGGGCATAACTGCTGTTGAGCCACAAGAGATTGAGAGTGATTTGTCTAGTCAGAACAGTCCTCCACTGTCAGTGGTAGAAACTGAAAGCAGGAGACCCACATGCATTGTGAATGGGTATGGCAATGACAAGGTGCCAGCCAGAGGAAAGAGAAAACAGTCTGGTTCTTAGTGCTTTTGGTCACACGTCTCATGAATGTCAGTGTGACTGCATGCAAAATATTTCATTTCCAAGTTAAATATTCACTGTTTTAGCATTCAGTACATTTTTATATTTACCCATGTACATGTGAAATGTTTTTTAGAATAAAATGATTTTAACATTCAATCCAGTGAATGCATTCTTTTGTTCTCAATGTGGCACAGGAAAAGAAGTGCATTAGTGTCGTAATGACTCACTACTCTCTGGATTCACTCCCAGCCAGCTACATTGCAGTGGTATGCACCATAGCTCAAGAAACCACCGTTTAGCAGCAGATAACTGGAGTCAACACGAAGTACCTCTGCACTATAGTGCCTGAATCTAAATCTTAACCTTAGGATGCTGAATGGCCAATATACTACAAACCCGGTGTGCAGTGTTTCTCCTGTCATTCTGTGTTGGGAGTTAAAACAATGATGTTATGGTACTGCATTGATTATACTTGTGCTTCTTCCGATATGCAGAGAAATGATGGACAGAGTTGGGGCTTACCATATAGCTACCAATCTCACTTAACTGTAGGCATGCCAACCATTACATTAAGTGCACTTTGCCAAGTGAGTGCTTGCAAAGCTCCATGCCATTATGCTTTATTATGCATTTAAGAAAAAAGTGATCTGTGGATTGCTTGACTTGATCTCAGCAGTGATTAATTACACTGGATCGCAGTCCAGTCCATTGTTTTTTGCCAACCATGCCACCTCAAACAGGGGCCAGCCATATACAAATCAGCCTTGGTCCTGCTCCAGGCAGAACAGTCTGGCTCCAATTTCTAGATCTGGTCTCCTGTGTATGGGAACACAAACAACCCCAGGGAATATACTCACTGTGCCATCAGGAATCGATCTACTTTGTGTTGGAAAGACGTTACAAGAAGTACTGCCCACTATTTGTGAACCGATTTCTCTACATGGAAGTAAGTGCTGCACATCGTCCACTTCTGTCACTCATTATTATCAGGGTAGTAGCCAGTGGTGGAGTTACATTTGGTGTCGGAATTGTGAGAACACTGTACATAGTTGTAGATTCAATGTGCCCAATGATATTGCATGTAAAGTTCAAGTCAGATTACTGTTCAGAACATCATCGTGGGAGTCCAGTGACGACCATCTTGTTAGAATGCGATGAGTTAACTATGTCCCACTTTGGCATCATATGTAAAGTTCAAACTAGACCTCTGACCGTAACATTTTATAGCAGGATTCAAGTGGCAGCTTTGTTGTTCACATGTGACATGTTAGTAAATAGTCTACTGTGAAATGAAACAGTTGGAATTAGAGTATCTGTATCCCCTTCGCAGCTCATATCAAGGGACACGAGATGTATTGGTATGGAATTACTTTTTACATCAAAAGTACTTCTATAAACGCTCTAGATAATAAAAACTGTCCCTAAAGGGTACATATCACAGTCAGTATACACAATGAATAGTCCTCTGGTATTCTTTACACAACTCTAGGTATAAATCATTATTCAGGCATGTCTTATGCGATTTCTGTGTAAAAATCTAGTTCTGCTCTTTTCTGAATAGGGCCATTGGATTTTGTTAAGATTGTTTTATGTAAAATAACGATCTAACTTGGTGCTCTGATTAGCCTGTCAGATTTACTCCAGGGTCTTGTATTAATTTGGTCGTATGTGTCGTCATGGCAATATATGATAATTTGATATTAGCATGTGGTCATAGAGATCATGTTAGCTGTTGCACAATTCACAAGGCTTACCAATGGTTTCTGTCATAGATTTGACTAAATGAAGTAGGACCAGCTTTCAGGATCATCCAGTCTTGATAAACTTCTTCATTTAGTTGGGTTTTGTTAATGTCCCAACAAGTGTAAATCCGTATTCTGAGGATCTTATTCTTGGATCCAGTAAGGCCTATCTTTTATTGTTGAGAACATGTTCATATGCGTTTTTACGAACTGTTGGTGTAACACCTAGCTATCAATGTTTATTTCAAGTCCACTGACTGAGAAACTTTGTCTTCAAGCTGCAGTTGCTTTTTGTACCGTAGGAACCAAACTACCGGTAAGTTCTTGCGTCGAAAGAGCCTAATGATAACAATGAGTTTTGATTTGTAGGTTTTTGAAAGACAGTAGTTTCAAGCTTACTGTCACGTGCAGGACGTTTTATATCGAGGAAGGTAACTTCTGTTTGCTTTTGTGTCAAGTTAAATGAAGATGATCCTCTTCATTGATCAAGTAAAGTACTTGTTATATTTCATCACTTGGGCGTGTCTGGGTGCACAATACACCATCTATAGAGCGATTCCAAAAACATATCTTAACTTTATTGGGCATGGTGTCCATGTATATGAAGAGTGTTTCAAACTGTGCAAAATACACGTTCATCAAGCTGGGGGCAAAAGTAGTCCACATCAAAGTCCCATTGACTTGCCAGTAAAAATGTCCTGAAATTCATAATAATTCTTAGTCTGAGCCACCTCAATACTCTGCATGAAAAACTGAATGGGTGTGTCTTAGAACTACTCTTGGATATTCAGTTCTTCTCCGCGGCTCTTAGGGTTGCAATTTGAGATGTATTTGTAAAAAGGGTTTCGATAGCTAATGTAATCTGATTAGTTCTTATTCGATCAAACTCTTTAATCCAATCCAAAATCTGCATTGTGTTGCGTACATAGGATGGTGTGTTTAATACTTTCCGTCAGAAAAAAGTCACAAATCCAGGAAGCGGATGTTTGTTCTTTTGTAACTTTCAGAGAATATAAAATCAGGGAGTATGTGGATTCTTTTCAGCAAGGTACTAAGCTTCCTTGCTTGTTATCCATTTATGTGACTGCATCCTTTAGCAGGAGGACAGTAAGTTTACACACTTCCTCAGTAGGGTCTTGTTATGTTATTTGGATTTTTAACGCGCACGGCTACTCACGAGTGTCCCGGCGCGATGTCTTAAGGGGAGCAAGGAGCCTAGCAAGCGAAGAGGTGAGTTTTCAGTTTTTTCTTGAATGCTGTCAGGTCTGCGATATTGCGTAAAGCCAGGAGAAGTGCGTTCCAGGCAGCCGCAGCCCTCCGTGCCAAAGAACTACCACCAACCCTCTGGTACCTAAATCGAGGAACCAGAGCAAGTCGGTGGGATGCCGAATGTAACTGTCTCGATGGCACATAGAAGGTGAATCGCTTCTGTAGATAGGATGGTCCCAAGCCATGCAGAGCGCTATGGGCTAGGACCAGTGATTTAAACTTCACCCGTTCAGCGACGGGAAGCCAATGAAGGGAACGCAGGTGATGACGCACACTATGTCTGGCAGAGATGCCCAGAAGAAGTCTAGCTGCCGTATTCTGGACCACCTGCAACTTTATCAGGTAGCCAGGAATGCCAATGTAGAGCGCATTGGCATAATCTAGCCGGGACAGGATGAGAGCACAGGTGACCGTTTCTCTTGCTGCTTGGGGCAGGAGAGGAAAGAACTTTCTTAAAGTCTTGAGGAGACCAAAACAATTGCCTGCCAACTTCTTGATGTGAAATGAAAAGGAGAGACTCTCGTCAAACCATACCCCCAAGTTCTTGGCCTGCTTCCCTACAGAGGTGGGCAGGGGGAACTCAGGTGGCCAGAGAGCTTCCCAGAAATTGGAAGGGAATTTTCCAAACAGGAGAATCGCTGAGTTCTCCTCGTTACATTTTAATTGTGCAGCTGCTAACCATTTAAAAATGGAGGAGAGACGGTGATGAGCCAAGGAGACAGAATTGTCGTCATTGTCCCAAGTAAAGAGCAACTGGGTGTCATCGGCGTAGGCCATCACCTTAGCTCCCAGGCTCTCGGCCAGATAGACCAAGGGTGTCACATATATGTTAAATAGGAGGGGGCTTAGGGAGGACCCCTGAGGAACTCCCGTAGTCAGACTGTAGAGTAGAGGAGGACGGAGGCATCCAAATCTGCTGGGCCCGACCCTCTAGAAAGGACCTAAGCCAGTTCCAGGCAGTGCCCACACACCTATCCTGGCAAGACGTGAGCAGAGAAGAGAGTGTTGGACCGTGTCGAACGCCGCCGAGAGGTCAAGCAAAATCAGTGCTGCCCTCCCGCCGGCGTCCAAACACTCCCGGATGGCCTCCACGACCTCCACCAGCACCGATTCAGTGCTGTGAGCGGCACGAAACCCTGACTGTGCGGGATGCAACAGTCCCTCACTCTCGACGAACTCCGTAAGTTGTTTGGTGACAACCTTCTCACACACCTTGGCCAAGCCAGGTAATAGGGAGATTGGCCTGTAGTTCCCTGGACTGCGAGGGTCTAATGAAGGCTTTTTTATAAGTGGCAGAATCTTGGCCTGTTTCCAGGGCGCTGGGACACTGGCTAAATGGAGGGACAAATTAATAATGCTGTTCACCTCTGAATTAATAGTTTCAGCTGCTGCTGCTAGCAATCTAGCAGGACAGGGATCAGAAGGAGAGCCAGACTTTAAACTTTTCAGAATTTTAAGCGAGTCCGCCAAGTCCACCGGCCTAAAAGCGTCTAGAAGATTTTTGGCGCCCACTGGTGGAGGCGGTCTTAAGCACAATGCTAACGCTGGTAATTCTTGGATTCGTGGTTCAGTCAAACCGTTTTACTACAATCTTAATGTTATTTTTGAGATTCCAAGGAGCTGATTTTTAGCTCTAGATAAATTTTGATATTGTGGTTTTTCTTACTCATCAACTTCTGTTAGTACAATTTTTCAAAGGTTTTCGCTACTGGAGTCATGCTTTTATAAGGGGTTTGCGTGTCAGACATTGCAGATTGGTGTGGAAATGGGATCCCTTAAGAGGTTCATCTCGCAAAATTTGTTGTAGCCTGATCAGTTGATTGAACTCCATTATGAAAATAAATTGTTCTTGCTAGGTTAGCCTCTTTAAAGAACCCTCTCTTCATCAGTTGTCCTAGTTTTTTAAGAAAGATTTACTGCTAGGAATTCTGCTGGTTTTAAATTTTGCCCTGTCTTTGAGTGATCCTGGGTGATTTCTTCATACATGTTGTGGCAGCACACAATTCTGTGTGCCCCCCTCCCCCAGGCATTCTGGTCTCTAGTTTTTTTTTTGTTTTGTAATTTTTTATTAGCATTTTTGTAAAAATTCATCACAGGAACAATAATGGTAGTTTTCGTTATTCCGCAGTTAACACTGTTCATTGATAGGGCTCTGTGACAGTTATTGTGCAGTCCTTCTGATTTTTTTAATGTTCTTAGTATAAATACTGCTCAGAAAATTCAGAACCACTTCTTAATGGAATTCTTCAGGGGAAAATGTGGCACATATCCTTGCAGGTTTAAAGGTGCTATTCATAGTGCTCATGTAGTTCATTTTGGTGGAAGTACCAGCCAAGAAGCAAGGTGCTGATAGTGAGCTCCGACAATTCTTTACCACCAGGGATTCTCCTGGTTGAATATATTGCCTGACTGAGTTATCCTGGGTGAATTTTGTTGCCATCCTGCCCCTCAGTTTACTATGTTGTCTACCTAAAAACGATTGGTTCTGATGGGAACCTCATTGATTGCTAAAGTCAGAGAAGTGTACTCACCATGTACTCCTTGGTGATATCTCCTCTTCTTTAGAACTCAAAAATGTACAGTTCCTGCAGATAAGCTCATCTATTTTCTTATTTATTTGGAACAGTTGGTGAGTAGATCACTATCCAGACACTTCAGCTGGTCCCATAGTTAGATTTTGAATTAAGACATTCCAAATTCCGAAAAAGTGGCAGTGTTCTCCAATGTTGAAGTCTCAAGTGCATCCAGCAGTCTTGATGGCAGTTATTCAACCAGCGGGCCCAGTTCAGAGACTGCTCCCCTCATTTCAGTTGCTTCAGATTGTAACGAGGCCTTTGTTTGAGATAGTCTTTTTTTTTTTGTCTCTGGTTTATCCAGCTGAACTAGTTGGAGATCCAGTCTACCCCCCTGCTCCACATATCCTCTCGCCACCCTTACCTACAGAGTTCATTTTGCCACAGTAACCATTAGGTGGGTTTAGACCCCAACCAGAAACTTACACACTCCACCCAAATCGATCCCCTTCCCTCCCTTACTTTTCTCCACCTCCAGTCCCAAAGATGCACCCTTATCTCAAATGCTCTGTATTCTGAGACAAATTAGATCCTGAAGTCACAGTTTAGGTAGCTAATCACCAGAGTGAATAACTTATGAAATAATTATTTTAATCCTAGGTTGCTGCTTGCCGGTTTGTGTCCCAGAAGAGTTCAAAGTCCCTGTAGCCATATTTTGATTCTGTCTTTGGCACTTGCCCCAGGGAGAGACAGTATAACTTGTTTTGCTGCTAGTAGTTGCTGGGAAGATAGCCTTCCCTCTGCTTGAATGCAGGAAGTCTTTGCATGAGAGGCATTGGGCTGCCCAAATTATAGAGGACCCTTTTTTTTTATCCTGTATTCGCTGATTCATCCGGATGGTGCGCCTAACAATCACCTTTTTGTGGTTCCATCTCCTCCCAGTCACATAAGAGAATTTAACTCCACTGCCTCTTAGATAACCCACGGTCAAGGATTCTTATGCAAGTGTGTGGCGCAGCAACAATGAATATTCTGGGGAGGTCTGACATGTTGCTATGGTAAACTATTCAAAACCTCCCAGAAGCTTGCACACACTACATCTCCAGGTACATGAGGGATTGTAGTATCAAACCAGGTAGTAAGTGCAAATAGAGTATGACAACTTGGATTTTCTAGGTATTACCATTTGGTTAGTCTCTCAAGATATTTGTGGTGGTGTCTTACAATACTAAGAACCTAAGTAAATGATCTTGATCTTCCCTCTTTCCAGTCTGGTTCTTCTCAGACCATGCCACTATGATAAAAAAAAGTAGCAAAGGTGAAATGAGCCAGAAATAGTGAGCACTGATTACTGGAAGAGAAAAAAAGTGTTAGTAGCATATGTAACTGTAGATCACATGCTGTGCATCTAGTGTTGGCCCCAGATGTTGCAAGTTTCAAAGCAACTTCTGATTCCTCCCAGAATCCCACAATGCATCAGAACTCCACTTAATGTTTCCCCCCGACATCTGGTACAAACGTGCCTTCGGACCTCCAGGCTACAATCAACAAATGTTTGACTCCAGTGACTGAAATTGCTTAGGGACTCTCTGGTTGTATGAGAAAGAGGTGGGTGTGGGGGGGGGGGGGTGGGGTGGGGTGGGGGTGTGTGTGTGTGTGTGTGTGTGTGTGTGTGTGTGTGTGTGTGTGTGTGTCAATACAGAGTGCACTGAAAACATACCTCATTTGCCATCTGAGGATCGACCCTCCGAGGTTTATCAGAGTCTAGTGTCCTGAGCGAGATGGTTTACAAGCCCCCAGACTATCTGCAGTAGACCACAGTGGCTGTCCTTGAGCTCACTCTGCACCAATAGCCTATTTTGGCTCGAAGCCTTGACTTAGTCGCCAAGCTAGGCTTCTTCAGCATCAAGCTTGATAGGTTTCGTGTTGAAGTTGACCCCAAAACGCTTCTCAATGCCATTTTCAAATGCTGACTGACATGCCACCAGGCTCCCGAGGCTGCATGAACTCAGGTAGAGGAATTAATATGGTCATCTGCAATGTCATTGTTTGTCCTCCACTACAAGAGTCTTGAGCAGGCTTTTTCCGACATACTGCATATATTTCCCCATACCAGTAAAACTTCGGACGAAAGACTTCAGCCTCCACCAAGCCTTACTTCTCCTCCCCCTCCACCACCACCAGTCACTATAGCTTCCACCTTCCCTGCAATACTTTACACACACCGACTCAGATGAACATAGTCAGTTTGTCCCACATTAGCCCTACTATATCTGTGGCAAGATTAAATGTGGACTCTCGGGATGACAACCTTGAGCCCTACCCGGTGAACTCTTCATCAACAGACTACACAACAGCGTACCACACTGTCATTCAGAGAGCAGCAGGCAACCACAAGGTGACACTGAATTTCATAGAGGAAGATTACTTCCTGGTGGAGCCCTTATCTAAAACAGAGGTCTGTCCAATTCCTGCCCATGTTTAAAAGCATGTCGGAATGCACAGGGGAAAATTTTAATGAGATGGTTATGGTATTATTGCATGGATTGGGGCCTGCCCACTTCAGGGAGAAACTCAAGTGGTACGTCCCAGCAAGGACGCTTTGCTCAGGCTCCGCCATGAACCTGATTGTCCCCCCATTTAGGAGAACCAACTGGGGTGGGAAGAGCTTTTTTAGGGCTACAGCATTGCTCTGGAACAGCCTCCCACTGACACTAAAAGCTGCTCCGTCCCTACTTACTTGCAGAAAAGCCTTAAAGACCTGGCTGTTCCCACAGGAGTAGAAGGCACCGGGCCATTCAGTACACTTGCTTCTGACTTCTGCTGCAGCTATTCCTCTTCTTCTTCTATAGCGCCAAGACGCCCATGGGCATTAGCTGCGCTTTATAAATTATATTCATTCATTCATTAACAAGTCTTGTGGTACATACCCCCTGACTCGGTAGCGTTATACAATTCCTACATCTTTAGTAGGATCGCGTATATAACATGTGTATTTGTAAACCATACTCACCGCAGCGGATATCTTGGCGCTGAATAACACATGCTTATTGTTACCCAACTCAACTATACTCATTTTATCGATGTGAAAAAGTGCCCTCTTTCTGCATGGTTGCCTGCATTTTTTGCTGATGTGCTTTGACTGGGTGTGCCCTGGGTTCCTGCTAATCGGGTACCCAGGGCCTATGTTCTTTAACTAAAACTGCATTGAAGCCTAAACCCAATTGGCATCTCTGGCCACAGGTCAGCCCCTGGTAAATGGTACCACAGGTACCCAGGGCACTGTGACCAGAGAAGGCCTTTAAGGGCTGCAGCACTTATTGTGCCACCTTTAGATGTCCTGTACCCTTACACACACACACACACACACACACACTGCCTTTGCAGGCTGCATGTTTTGGTGCACAACAAAGTGAAGAGTTGAAATGGCACACATCCCTGTGTGCCATGCCTACAACCCACTGCCCTGGCATAAATCACACCCCTCTAGCTGGGTGCAGTGCAGTGGTGAGGGTACAGGTGCATGAGCCCTGTACCCTTACAGTGTCTAAGTCCATTCTTAGACATTGTAAGTGCAGTGCTGCCATTAAGAGTATATGGTGCTGGGAGTTTGTCAATACGAACTCCACAGCACCATAATGGCTACACTAAAAACTGAGAAGTTTGGTATCAAACTTCTCAGCACATTAAACCCACACTGATGCCAGTGTGGGATTTAATGAAAAATGCACACAGAGGGCATCTTAGAGATGCCCCCTGAAAACTAACCCACCTCTAGTGTCCAGGCTGAGTGGCTGCTTTCAGCTGCCACCACCAGACATGTTTCTGGACCCCTGGGTCGAGAGACTGCTGCTCTCTGGGGCCTGAAACAATGCATATCCTGGGACGAGGTGTCAAGCCTCCTCCCCCAGGATGGGCAGGGTTCACGAAGGGGAAGGTTCAAAGGCTTGCCGCCTTTGTGAGCTTCCCCAGGCCACTTGCTGCTTTCAGCAACTGGTCCCCACTGGTTCTGACCCCCACTTTGGGCGGGAGAACCGGCGGGAAAAACAAGTGAGGAAGAGAGGTGTGCCCAACTCTGCCAACTCCACCCCTCAGGTGGGGGAGGTGAGGTGTAGCAACTCCCAGTCCCGCCATCTTGCAGATGGGAGGACTCAGCCAACCAGGGACAGGCTCATGCCCCCCTCCCACTGGAGGGTGGCATAATAGGGGGTGTACCCACCCCAGGGAAGGGACCCATTGGTCCCTGCCTTTTACCTACCTGTAACACCCCTAAATCTAGTATTTAGCGGCACCCCTGAACCGTGCTTCCTCAGACAAAAAAACTACAAGAAGGACCGAACAGCCGTGCAGCAGCTAACAGGAGGAAGACGCCCACTGACTTGGCCCCAGCCCTACCAGCCTGTCTTCCCCCTCGAAGCTGCTCCTGCGAAATCCTGGTGTGTTCTGCAGCCAGCAGCCTCGAAAACCCCGGAGGACCTGCCTGCCTTCAACCACAAAGACTTTGTCTCCCGTGAACACCGGATTTGTTCATCTGCAACCTCTGGCTCCGGCCGGACACTGCGGATCCGCCCCACTCTGCACCCGCCGTCCATGGCCCGAGCTCGAGTGGGCAAACACCACGAGGAGGTTCCCCCGGCGATCCTGACCCGAGATCCGGCGACTCCTGACCTGCCTCAAGCCTCCAGCCGACGCCTGCAGCCTAAATCAGGATGGTCCCCCCCCAACCGCGACCAGGAGCTGGTAAGAAGATCCGACCCCAAAAGGCACCCCTGCACCCGACGCCCCACGGCCTTGGGTGCCCAAACCGACAGTGCCTAACCAACGCCTAACTTCCCAACTTACCTCTCAAAGTGGTGGTCGCACCCAGAAGACCTTCGTCCCCAAGCCTGCAGTGCCATTTCAAACCGGAGGTTCCCCATTGAAAACAGCAGGGCACCCAACGCCGAAACAGCACCCTGCACCTGGCCGCCCTAGTGCCGCTGAGGGTGCACCTTTTGGTGCTACTTTGTTTCCCCATTGGCCCTGAGCTAAAGTCCAGGAGCTTTGCTCCCACACCCAAGTGGCCTGCTTGCCAGCAGCCACCAACCGGAGGACCCCTAACCCCCATTGGATAACATTGGGCCTCAGCACTCTGCACCCGGCCGCCCTAGTGCCGCTGAGGGTGTAACTAGAGTGCATCCTTGACCCTGGGGGACCCCCGAGTCTACCCCCAGAACCTCAACTCCCACTACCAAATACTTACCTCAAAACCAATAACACTATTTTCCTCCATAGGATAACATTGACTGTTTTTCTTGGAAAGGTTTCCAAGTGTGGAGTTTGAAAACCTTAAGAAATTGTTTAAAATTGCACTAACTAACAAAAACTATTTTACTTACCTGTTTGCAGGAAATGTCCCAGAGTAGTATCCAGGTATACTACTCTGAGTAAGAAAAGTAATCTCAAAAGTAACTTACCTGTAATTTTAATGAAAATCCCATTCAAGTCTATGTACTGTATTTACAAAGTATTGCATTTCTCTGAAACCATACTGTAAGTCAAAACAAAGTGCATATACCATTTCAATTCAAACTGCATTACTACTGTAAATTATTTATTGCTTACCTGTGCCAGGCTTGCTTGGTTCTAGAAAATAAAATAACTTAAAGAATATTTTCATACAAAAACAATTGGTCTGAAGTTCAGTCTTTGAGTGTGTGAATTCATTTGCTGGCTGAGTGTGTACAACAAATGCTTAACACTGTCCTCTGATACTGCCTTACTGCCCGACCACATTACCACAAATAAAGAGTGAGGTGCTATCTAACTTTACCTCTGCCTACCTTTGAGGATCCACTGGACTCTGTGCACACTATACCTCACTTTGGTATAGTATATACAGAGCCAGCTTCCTACATTGGTGGATCAGCGGTGGGATATACAACTTTGCATTTGTTGGACTACTTGGTTACTACCTGATCACACAACAGAACTATTAAATTGTCTTTAGAATTCGTTTTTTTCAAATTGGCAATTTTTTTTTGCAAAATTACTAAAAGTCTTGTTAGGGCCTTCGTTAAGTCCCTTTAGAGTTTTAGAAAACTAAAAGTAACTAGCTAGGGTTAGAGGGGTTAGACGTTTTTTTAACAATGTCTCAAAACAAGAACCCAGCTGTTAGTGAGAAAAACCATAATGACATAGAGGACATGGTTGAAGAGCTTGACCTCTCACCCCTTATTTTCACTTGTCTTTCAAGGAGGTAAGGTCCCTATGGAAACTTTAAAACATAACTATGGGGTCCCATCCCACCAAACAAAAGCTCCAGGAGCTGTTGGCTGGGTATGCTAAGGACCACCCATCTGAAAATGGTGAAGACCAGTCAGATGAGGAATGGAATGACCTGGTAGATCAACCCCCTCCTTTTCTTAGGGAGAAAAGGGTTCAAGTACCCTTGACTCCAAGAATCAACCTCTCAGTACCTAGACCCCACACAGGTGGATCAGGTACCACTGAGGATATTGAGGACACCTCAATGAGGAGGACAGCCTTTTAGTAAGGCTGACCAAAAGACTGGATCTAGAGACCAGGTTGCTGGCTCTAGAAAGAGAGAGAGGAGAGATGGGCTTAGCACCCATCAATGGTGGCAGCAATTTACTTAAGGATAGAGCAATCTTATGATCCTAAAATCCCCAAGGGGATTGTCCCTAAATATGAAGAGTGATGATATCACAAAATGGTTCACAGCCTTTGAGAGGGCCTGTGAAATGAGAAAAGTGAAGAAGTCACACGGGGGGGGGGGGGGGGGAAACTCCTTTGGGAACTGTTTTCTGGTAACTGCAGAGACAGACTCCTGACCCTTACAGGGGCAGATGCTGGGTCTTATGACCTCATGAAGAGAACTCTGATTGAGGGATTTGGACTCACAACTGAGGAATATAGAATTAGATTCAGGGGGGCTCACAAGACCCAAAACCAATCCTGGATTGACTTTGTAGACTACTCAGTTAAAGCACTAGGTGTTTGGTTAACTGGACACAATGTGCAGGATTTCAATGGACTTTACTATCTGTTTATGAAAGAACATATTTTAAGTAATTGCACTAATGAAAAGTTACATCAGCATTCGGTAGAACTAGGTCTAATTTCTCCCCAAGAATTGGGAAAGAAGGCAGACCATTGGGTCAAGACAAGGGTGACAAAAACAACCACTGGGGGTGACCAAAAGAAAGGGGTTACAAAACCTCCCCAGGGGAAAGGTGGTGAGAATCCCCAAGATAAAAAGCCTGAGTCTTCTAAAGGGCCCCAAAAACCTGCACAGGGGGGTGAGTCCCAAAACTCTTCCCAGTCCAATAATAGGTACAGGGGAAAGAACTTTGATCCTTTAAAGGCCTGGTGTAACAACTGTAAGAAGTTGGGACACTTAACTGGAGATGCTGCTTGCCCAAACAAGATGGCCCCTAGTCCTACTACAGCTACTCCTGGTGTAGCAAGTCTCCAGATGGGATAAACAATGTGCCAAGACCAAATTGGGTTGCACACTGAAGCAGTTCTAGTTTCAAAAGGGGAAGTTGAGTTTGCCACTGTAGCTGTGTGGCCACCCAACTTAAAAAAGTACTTACAATACCCTTGGATTAATGGAACTAGGATAGAAGCTCTGAGGGATACAGGTGCCAGTGTCACTATGGTGAGAGACACACTTGTTTTCCCTCAGCAATACTTGTTTGGGAGAACTTACCCAGTCACCAATGCTGACAGTGTTACCCCTAACCATGCAATGGCTATGGTGACATTAGACTGGGTGGGGGGGTTTACTAACCTGAAACAGGTAGTGGTCTCTCCAAAGCTACCAGCTGCATGTCTGCTTGGCAATGACCTGGAAACCTCAGCATGGGCTGAGGTTGAACTGAAAACCCATGCAGCAATGCTGGATAAACCTGAATTGGTGTGTGTAAAAACAAGAGCACAGAGCAAGAGACAGGGTGAAAAAGAAGAGTTGGAGCCTGAAAGTATGGCCCAACCTTCCAAGAGAAAAGGTAAGAAGACTGGGGAACCAGCTTCTGTACAGCAAAAGGATAAGGACCCCTCTCCTCATGGATAAGGACCCCTCTCCTCATGGATAAGGACCCCTCTCCTCATGGATAAGGACCCCTCTCCTCATGGATAAGGACCCCTCTCCTCATGGAGAGGACTTGGCCACCCCAGAGGGAACTGAGCCCATGGACCTTGACCCTTACCAGGTTGAACTCTTAGTCCCAGGGGGACCCTCTAGGGAAGAGCTGTGCCTTGGACAGCAGGACTGTCCAACTCCTGAAAGCCTGAGGCAGCAAGCTGCTGCACAGGAAAAGGGAGATGTCAGTGGTACCCACAGAGTTTATTGGGAAGAGGGACTACTGTACACTGAGGCCAGAGACCCCAAACCTGGAGCCACTAGGAGAGTGGTAGTGCCTCAGAAGTAGAGGGAGTTTCTTCTAACTTTAGCTCATGACATCCCCCTAGCTGGACATCTGGGCCAAACCAAGACTTGGGGAAAGGCTAGTTAGCCACTTTTACTGGCCCCAGATGCACCAAAAAGTAAAGGAGTTTGTCAGCTCCTGTGTCGCCTGTCAGGCCATTGGCAAGACAGGTGGCCCCTCAAAGGCCCCCCTGATACCGCTACCTGTGGTGGGGGTTCCCTTTGAAAGGGTAGGTGTGGACATAGTGGGTCCACTTGAACCTCCCACAGCATCAGGGAACAAATTCATTCTAGTGGTAGTGGATCATGCCCATTGTTCCCAGTAAGCTGCGCGTGGGCGTGCACATGGTCTTTTCCAAGCGCGCAGACAGTCTCACAAAGCGCGCACGTCTCTGCTTAGCTAGAGATTTAAACCATTCACCAGCCACTGCATTTTAAATGGGAACGCCGTGAAAAGTACGGTCTTTTAACAATATGCAGAGTGGAGATGCAGGGGCTCTAAGAAGAGGTGAAAGAACAACAAAAACTCATTAACAAGCAAATGGTCTTTTAAAGACCTATGAAGTACTCTGGTGCGGCTGTGTGTGTGCGCCCGGGAAGCTGTCTCAGCCGGGGCTGACACACATGATGGGGGGGCTCTTTTTCTCTGACAGGGGGGCCTAATTTCGATGCGCCGCTTGATATGATAACACAAGGGATCTCTCTAGGGCTGGCGCGCGAACCTCGCCATCACTGCACTCTGCTCGCCAGTGTCTGTGCCAGGGTTCATTTTCCGGTTCTCTTCATTTCTCCCACGAGGCTCTTCTACCTTGATGGGGTTGCCTGCCCCTCACGACGTAACTCTTGTCTTTCCAAGAACGGACGCATTCTTTCATAACCAACTCACCTCCAAGAAGTGGATCCGGAGAGGAGCCCTCCCCTCATCTCTCCTATCAGGGAGGGAGGCTTGGAGCGCATTTCCAGGTCCTGGGCCCTCTGCTGTGGGCACTGATTGAACCAGGTGGATGTGTCTTTAGAGAGTCTTTGCTGCCGCCCCTCTCTCCAATCTTGTTACAGATGGTCGAGGCCTCTTTCGGCAACCTTAGCTGATGCTCTGTTCTACGACTGATATCAGTTTTTTTATGCTTCTTGCAAGCTTTTACTGTCAGCTAAGCATCATTTATGCTCATGGTTTAATCAGATCGTAGCTGCTTGGGCAGAACCGCGTCAATCTCGAAAATGTACCAGGCCAATCTGAGGCAGACTAGAAGTAAGCATGCCGGCTCCAGAGAAGCGCTGTACTTGGCGCTAGAGACAGGCAGGCGCGAAAATGAATCGCCAAGCCATAGTAAGTATTTGTAAATCACGTAGCATATAACATGTACAAATATGACAAATAATTGTTAACGTTTATTAATACTGTTTGTGTTTCAGTTTAGAACATAAATTGGACAACCTGATTTATTAATCTCGGGTCGAATCGAAGATACAATTTTCGTGCAATATCAGCAACGCGCCCTGAGATTGTTTTAGCACTGCGATGGGTGTTCATATCCGTCATAGAGCAAATATATAGCATTTTGCACCATTAATATGAAGGAGGCAGGGATTTCATCTGTGAATCACTCTGAATGCCCGATAACGCTGGGATGGACAAATGCCTGAGGAATAGCAGGCCTCTATCCCTGCATTTAGCTTCTCAAAATGTTTTCTTTAATTGCAGCCCCTGCCCATTAGACCTGGCAGCATTAAAACCATCTGCCATGAAGTGGGGGCTCCTGAGGAAGCATTAGTATCTTTCAATACCCTCTACTACATTAACAGTGTGGAATCTATATGTACTGGACAGTTTTCACTGTGAGTGCATACCACCCCCCACCCCCCTTCGAAGAGTCAGTATGTCATCAATTGTGGTCACAAAGCATTGATACATTTCATTGCAATTCATAAAAGGAGAGACTCCTGTAACGTCCATCCTGCTTCTATATCACACTGTGTAGCAATGTGTATGCTGAGTCACGATGATACTTCTGGTTATTTAAGCAAAATTTTACAAGGAATGTGAGGCACAGTCAGATAAACCGATCTGTGCAAGTTTCGCCACAATTCAGTCTGCAATTCTGTCACTTAACAAAATCACTTAGGGCCTAATTATGACCTTACAGCAGAGCAGTGGCACGGCGGTACAAACCGCCGTGCCACCTCTTCGCCGAAGGTTGCCCCCACCCACCTGCCAGATTACTACTTTTCAGTGGTCTGGCGGGTGGGCAGTTCCCCTTGAGGTGCCCTTTAAAAGGAGGCAATGCCTTTTAAAAAGGGACTGCAATGGGAACGCCTTACAAGGTTCCTGCACGGCATGGACTCGAAAGTCCATGCCGTGCAGGAACCAATGTGCATGCACACTGGGGGGCACATGTTATTCCCTTTTGTGTGCATCCACATATATCTGAGGTACGGAGGGGGGCTGTATGACCCCCTTTTTTTCCTCTCCGCTAGGCTTTTCATGGCGGTGGAACTGCCACAAAAAGCCTGGCTGAGAGGAAACTCGTAATATGATTGGCAGGACCGTGGAGGTCCCGCCAAGCATATTGCGGCTTCTGACTGCCGCTCCTTCGCCAGGGAAGAGCGGTTCCCTGGCGGAGCCGACAGTCCTAGTGCAGTCCGACTGCCCGAGTCGTAATCGGGCAGTTGGACCGCTGGCGTGGCGGTGGCTGGATCCACCACCGCCACGCCACCACGAGTCCTGCCAGACTTGTAATTTGGCTCTTAGTGTATATCTGGATTTACACCAAAGGACAATGCCTGTAGTTGTCTATCAAGGCTTACATTAATACACAGTGTGTGAGGCGTCACTGGCGCGTCTACTTTTAATGGCACAAGGCAAGTATCGAAGGGCACATGCAGCAAACTGTAGAGATTAATGTAGAACAAATGCGTCTACATCTGTACATCCAATCACACTGCTTCCAGCACATCTCCACAAGTCGAACCACACTCAGAACCATTGTTCCCAGTAAGCTGCGCGGGCACGCACAGGGTCTTTTCCAAGCGCGCAGACAGTCTTACAAAGCGCGCACGTCTCTGCTCAGCTAGAGATTTAAACCATTCACCAGCCACGGCATTTTAAATGGGAACACCGTGAAAAGTACGGTCTTCTAGCAAAATGCAGAGTGGAGATGCAGGGGCTCTAAGAAGGGGTGAAACCACAACAAAGCCTCGTTAAAAAGTAAATGGTCTTTTAAAGATCTGTGAAGTACTGGGGTGCGGCTGTGTGTGCCCGGGAAGCTGTCTCAGCCCGGGCTGACACACGACGGGGGTTGGTGGGGTGGGTCTGAAGCCCTTTGAGCCTAATCCTGATGTATGTTACAAGAAACAATAATTTCTTGTTTCTTATCAAACTACAGCTGTTCGCACTGTAGAATCGGAACTGCTTTGCACTAGCATTTTTATAACCTGCACTGTAAACATGCCGGTCCCTATAGTGCAGGCCATGTTTTCTCTCTCTCCCCGTGACCCCCTCCCCACCTTCCACACCCGCTATACATTCAGGTATGGAACGGCCCCTGTTCGAGGTTGCTAAAATTAAATAATGAAACTGCAGGGTTTTATGATCCGACTTCGATTCGGGTAAATGTCGTTTTTTACTGCTTTTTTAAATGTTTTTTTTTTGTTTCAAATGATGACTTATGATGCATATGTCGGATTTTTTATGGCATTGCTCTGTTACTGTGCGGCTTTAGCACTTGGTGCAGTCATTCCTGGCACTGACCTTGTGCGTTGGGGGGTGCTGTGTTCAAAATAACTTTTTGTTTTATAGCAGGTGCTACAGATTTCCTTGGGTGTCCAGCAGTGTCATGCAACAATAAAAGTACCAATATAACTGTGGTGATTAATACTCCTGCTGGACAGAGAGCAGAGTTTTGTCTAGTGGCAGTTTAAGCTCACCCTAAAGTAGAGCAAAGGGTTAATGTGCCTGCTACAAAGACGTGTAAAATTCAGATCACAGAACTGAATGTGAGTGAACAATGAGTAGGGTAGAGTTCGTTTCTTCCCAAACTTCTCTGTCAGTTTCAAAATGACCATTACAAAAGCCTGCCCCAGTTTAGGTGGGTGTCGACAGTTACTGTTTGAAAATCCCAAATGTATTTAACGAACATCAAGTAGCACATCACCACAAATAGTGTAATTCCCTTAAAATAGTTTTCTATTTTATTAGACAAATGCAGGAATTAAGACCTGCTTTACTTTGAAAGGCCTACTGAATGCTATGAATGTGGCTCTAACATTGGGCCAGGAGCAGGCTAATGACATGTAAGCAATGGACCAACCCGTGAGTAGGTGATGTGTGCTCCCTGCTTGAATCCGCAGGGGTGCATTCTGTGCCTGCTGCAGGAGCCTGGGTTTTAACAGAAGCATGCACAAATAGCAACTATGGAAATCTGACTTTAACACTGCAAGTCTCAATGTAGCTCTTTCAGTTTGTGTCGCTTTGGCAAAGTCTAAGATCGAAGAGACAGCTGTTGCCAACACATTCGAGCACCAAGATAACTGACCTTAGATACTTTGATAGGATCCACAAACTGATGGAGGCTTCAGGCCATCACTCAAAGAACAGGAACCTCCACTAAACTACTGGAAATAGTTGACCTGTTTTCACCAGGATACTTTGAACAAGATAAGTACCGGGTAGCTTGAACATGATAAATAGACTAATATATAAAACATCCCAGAGATTTTTGAAGCAGCCACAAGACAAAGTAAATAAAACATATAAGGATGTCCTAGAGTAAGGGATTGTGCAAGGCCCCTTCTAAAGAGACATGCATCCATATCCAAATGACATGGTGGTCTACTTGCCTGGTGGTAAATCTTGATGCTAAAACAAAGACAGGATGTTATGGTAGAGATTGAAATTACACCTCTCACAACTAACATCAGCAAGCACACAAATTGCTCATTAATGTCTGTTCAGTATCCAACTCAGCAGTAATCATTAGTTTTCTACAGCACTGTACGTCCTCTTTCTGTCTTCCTAGAGGGTGGCAGCAGGGACATCATACGAATTCTGGGGGTCCTGGGCCAAATGTATTTTGGGGGCCGCTGTTCGGAACAACTTTGAATTTATGATCCATTTTCAGCTCTTTCATGCCTTCTTTGGCCAGGCCACTGACAGTGGACAGACTCACTGGTCCATATTCTAAATGTGTTTACATCTAATATTTAGGGATAGTGAGGTGCGTTTTCAATATTGTAACACAGCAGCAGTTCACTAATAGTACTGCAAATAATCTTTGACATATGAATATGTGAGGTTCTGCTTTGATCTGAAAGAATGAAAAACAAATGCATCATTTCTCTGCAAAATGTCTGTTTCAAATACCGTTTTCCTTTCATTTATTTTGAATAGGGGTGATGTGTGTGAATCCATTACAATCTGTGTAAGAATTATTCAGAGTCACTAGAGCACGACTCTGCAGAACCGAGCTGGCTCTCTCAGGGGGCCCCCTGAAAAGCTGGGGTCCTGGGCCAGAGCCCACTTTGCCTATGGGTTAAAACGTCTCTAAGTAGATCTATAGAAAATGAAATGGATGTGAGATAATGCTCAATATTTTTTCACTGAGTATCATGATAAATGTATACAAGAACTACATTTTTATCTTTCCTTTCTCAGGTTTGCTGAGTGATAATGACATATACCACCCGCCGTTCTTGAATGTCCAACCAATAGCATGCTTTGCATTATGTGGCTTGTCAGCCATGTTCCAACATTTCAGTCATCCAGTGCAGACTGTGAACCAGGATTCAGTCACTTGAACACTATCCAGTCTAATTCAAGAACTAAACTGGAGGAGAATCACTTGGTTATGCTGATGATGACAAAGGCCTATTTCTTAAATAGGAAAGTTGACCTTGATATAATTTATCAGCACTGGAAGAATGGCATGGACCAACGAAAGAAGCAAATGTGTCACACATCTAGTAGTGGCACTTGACTTGTCTGAGCCACCCTTTCCCACAGTCTGTTTGGCCTAGATGGGCACATTTCACACACTTCCTCTTAGCAAAGACATTAATCATTACGTAGTACATCAAAATGTAACTGTTATGTAATTGCCAACTTGCTAAATATATATTCTCTTGTATAGTCTTCCAGCAATGCCCCACCAAATGATCACTGCTTCAATCAAGAATATTCAGTAAAATCTAATAATGGGGATCCCTTCTGAGTCTTGTCCTTTTCTAAGCCTGGGGTATAGGTGCAACTAGAATAAACCATTAATGTCATGATGATCTGTCTCCACAGTGCAAAACTGTCACAAGACCCTGTTAATTAGAGCTATATGTGTGAAATGCACTTGTTCTCTATCTCATTGCAAACAAAAGTTTTGAGTGGTAATTGCCACGGATTTATATACTCGCAGGATGCACTCGTATACTTGGCGCACACAGCCTTGGCTGCAGCGCACAGAGATCTTGCACTGCCGCACACAGAGGAAAAACATTAGAGGGAACATTGATCATGCCACTAGGTACCCTGAGGCAATTCCCCTTCGGACTACTACAGCTCCTGCAGTAGCCAAGGCCCTCATTGGTGTCTTCACCAGGGTAGGGTTTCCTAAGGAGGTAGTTTCAGACAGAGGTTCCAGCTTCATGTCTGCTTACCACACATGTGGAAAGAGTGTGGAGTGCAGTACAAGTTTGCTACACCCTATCACCCACAAACCAATGGCCTTGTTGAGAGATTCAACAAGACATTGAAAGGCATGATTATGGGGCTCCCTGAAAACTCAGAAGGAGATGGGATGTCCTCTTACCATGCCTGCTTTTCGCTTACAGAGAGGTGCCACAGAAGAGAGTAGGGTTTTCCCCCTTTGAACTTCTGTTTGGCCATCCTGTGAGGGGACCACTCGGTCTTGTAAAAGAGGGTTGGGAGAAGCCTCTCCAAGAACTCAAACAAGATATTGTGGACTATGTGCTTGGCCTAAGGTCCAGAATGGCTGAGTACATGGAAAAGGCATCCAAAAATCTTGAGGCCAGCCAGGAGCTTCAGAAGCACTGGTATGACCAAAAAGCTGCACTGGTTGAATTTCAACCTGGGCAAAAGGTGTGGGTTTTGGAGCCAGTGGCACCAAGGGCACTCCAGGACCATGGAGTGGCCCTTACCCTATTCTAGAAAAAAAGTGAGGTCACCTACTTGGTTGACCTGGGCTCAAGCAGGACACCCAAAAGGGTTATCCTTGTGAACCGCCTGAAGCTCTTTCATGACAAAGCTGACATCACCATGCTGATGGTGACTGATGAGGATCAGGATACAGCGAGTAAACCTCTCCCTGACCTCCTCTCATACAGCCCAAAAGATGGGTCAGTGGATGGAGTTGTCTTTTCAGACACCCTCTCTGCCCAACAGCAGACTGATTGCAAGCAAGTCTTGCAGCAGTATGCAAAGCTCTTTTCCTTGACCCCTGGTCAGACAAACTGGTGTACCCATGATGTGGACACTGGTGACAGTTCACCTGTCAAAAACAAAATGTATCGACAGTCTGACCAAGTCAAGGAAAGCATCAGAGCTGAAGTCAGCAAGATGCTGGAGTTAGGGGTTATTGAACCCTCTGAGAGCCCCTAGGCCAGCCCAGTGGTTCTAGTCCCCAAACCTCCTCCACAGGGTGGAAAGAGAGAAATGAGGTTCTGTGTGGACTATAGAGGGCTCAACTCTGTCACCAAGACAAATGCTCACCCTATCCCAAGAGCAGATGAGTTGATAGACAAACTGGGTGCAGCCAAATTTCTAAGTACCTTTGACTTAACTGCGGGGTACTGGCAAATTGGCATGGCCCCAGGAGCAAAGGAAAAGACAGAATTCTCCACACCTGATGGGCATTATCAGTTTACTGTTATGCCCTTTGGTTTAAAGAATGCCCCTGCCACCTTCCAGAGGTTGGTGAATCAAGTCCTTGCTGGATTGGAGTCCTTTAGTGCAGCTTATCTAGATGATATTGCTGTCTTTAGCTCCACCTGGCAGGATCACCTGATCCACCTTGGGAAGGTTTTAAATGCCCTGCAAACTGCAGGCGTAACTATCAAGGCATCCAAATGCCAGAGGGCAGGGAACTGTGGTTTACTTGGGCCACCTTGTTGGTGGAGGCCAGGTACAACCCTTACAGCCCAAGATCCAGGCCGTCCTGGACTGGGCAGCTCCAACAACCCAAACCCAAGTCAGGGCATTCCTTGGCTTGACTGGGTACTACAGGAGGTTTGTGAAGGGATATGGGTCTATTGTGGCTCCCCTCGCAGAACTCGCCTCCAGAAGATGCCCAAAAAGGTAAACTGGACAGTTAGTTGTCAAAAGGCTTTTGACACCCTGAAAGAGGCGATGTGCTCAGCACTAATTCACAAAGCTCCAGACTATGCCAAGCAGTTCATTGTGCAGACTGATGCCTCTGAGCTAGGGATAGGAGCGGTCCTACCCCAGACCAATGATGAAGGCCAAGACTAACCTGTTTCTTTTATAAGCAGAAGGCTTCTCCCCAGGGAGCAGCATTGGAGTGCCATTGAGAGGGAGGCCTTTGCTGTGGTTTGGTCCCTGAAGAAGCTGAGACCATACTTGTTTGGTACTCACTTCCTAGTTCAAACTGATCACAGACCTCTCAGATGGCTAATGCAACTGCAAGGTGAAAATCTTAAACTGTTGAGGTGGTCCATCTCCCTACACGGAATGGATTTTGTGGTGGAACACAGACCTGGGACTGCCCATGCCAATGCAGATGGACTTTCAAGGTTCATCCACTTAGAAAATGAAGACTCTCTAGGGAAAGGTTAGTCTCATCCTCTTTCGTTTGGGGGAGGGCTTTGTGTGAGAAATGCCCTCTTTCTGCATGGTTGCCCCCACTTTTTGCTGAATTGCTGATGTGCTTTGACTGTGTGCCCTGGGCTCCTGCTAATCAGATACCCAGGGCCTATGTTCTTTTCCTAAAACTGCATTGAAGCCTAAACCCAATTGGCATCTCTGGCCACAGGTCAGCCCCTGGTAAATGGTACCACAGGTACCCAGGGCACTGTGACCACAGAAGGCCTCTAAGGGCTGCAGCACTTATTGTGCCACCCTTAGATGTCCTGTACCCTTTCACACACACAGCCTTTGCAGGCTGCGTGTTTTGATGCAGAACAAAGTGAAGAGTCGACATGGCACACATCCCTGTGTGCCATGCCTACAACCCACTGCCCTGGCATAGATCAGTCACCCCTGTAGCTGGGTGCAGTGCAATGGTGAGGGTACAGGTGCATGAGTCCTGTACCCCTACAGTGTATAAGTCCATTCTTAGACATTGTAAGTGCAGTGCTGCCATTAAGAGTATATGGTGCTGGGAGTTTGTCATTACGAACTCCACAGCACCATAATGGCTACACTGAAAACTGGGAAGTTTGGTATCAAACTTCTCAGTACATTAAACCCACACTGATGCCAGTGTGGGATTTAATGAAAAATGCACACAGAGGGCAGGGCATCTTGGAGATGCCCCCTGAAAACTAACCCACCTCTAGTGTCCAGGCTGAGTGGCTGCTTTCAGCTGCCACCACCAGACATGTTTCTGGACCCCGGGGTCGAGAGACTGCTGCTCTCTGGGGCCTGAAACAATGCACATCCTGGGACGAGGTGCCAAGCCTCCTCCCCCAGGATGGGCAGGGTTCACGAAGGGGAAGGTTCAAAGGCTTGCTGCCTTTGTGAGCTTCCCCAGGCCACTTGCTGCTTTCAGCAACTGGTCCCCACTGGTTCTGACCCCCACTTTGGGCGGGAGAACCGGCGGGAAAAACAAGTGAGGAAGAGAGGTGTGCCCAACTCTGCCAACTCCATCCCTCAGGTGGGGGAGGTGAGGTGAAGCACAACTCCCAGTCCCTGCCATCTTGCAGATGGGGGAACTCAGCCAACCAGGGACAGGCTCATGCCCCCCTCCTACTGGAGGGGGGCCTAATAGGGTGTGTACCCACCCCAGGGAAGGGACCCCTTGGTCCCTGCCTTTTACCTACCTGTAATGCCCCTAAATCTAATATTTAGGGGCACCCCTGAACCTTGCTTCCTCAGACAAGAAGAAACTACAGGAATAAGAAGGACCGAACAGCCATGTAGCAGCTAACAAGAGGAAGACGCCCACTGACTTGGCCCCAGCCCTACCAGCCTGTCTTCCCCCTCGAAGCTGCTCCTGCGAAATCCTGGTGTGTTCTGCAGCCAGCAGCCTCGAAAACCCCGGAGGACCTGCCTGCCTTCAACCACAAAGACTTTGTCTCCCGTGAACACCGGATTTGTTCATCTGCAACCTCTGGCTCCGGCCGGACACCGCGGATCCGCCCCACTCTGCACCCGCCCTCCAGGGCCTGAGCTCGAGTGGGCAAACACCACGAGGAGGTCCCCCCGGCGATCCTGACCAGAGATCCAGCGACTCCTGACCTCCCTCAAGCCTCCAGCCTACAGCCTGGCCTACAGCCAGCCTGCAGCCTAAATCCGGAAGGTCCCCCAACCGCGACCAGGAGCTTGTAAGAAGATCCGACCCCAAAAGGCACCCCTGCACCCGACGCCCCACGGCCTTGGGTGCCCAAACCGACGGTGCCTAACCAACCCCTAACTTCCCAACTTACCTCGCGAAGTGGTGGTCGCACCCAGAAGACCTACGTCCCCAAGCCTGCAGTGCCTTTGCAAACCGGAGGTTCCCCATTGAAAACAACAGGGCGTCCGACGTTTAAACAGCACCCTGCACCCGGCCGTCCTAGTGCCGCTGAGGGTGCACCTTTTGGTGCTAGTTAGTTTCCCCATTGGCCCTGAGCTAAAGTCCAGGAGCTTTGCTCCCACACCCTAGTGGCCTGCTTGTCAGCAGCCACCAACCGGAGGCCCACTATCCCCCATTGGATAACATTGGGCCTCAGCACTCTGCACCCGGCCGCCCTAGTGCTGCTGAGGGTTGTAACTAGAGTGCATCCTTGACCCTGGGGGACCCCTGAGTCTACCCCCAGAACCTCAACTCCCACTACCAAATACTTACCTCAAAACTGATAACACTATTTTCCTCCATAGGATAACATTGACTGTTTTTCTTGGAAAAGTTTTTGTGGAGTTTGAAAACCTTAAGAAATTCTTTAAAATTGCACTAACTAACAAAAACGATTTTACTTACCTGTTTGCAGGAAATGTCCCAGAGTAGTATCCAGGTATACTACTCTGAGTAAGAAAAGTAATCTCAAAAGTAACTTACCTGTAATTTTACTGAAAAGCCCATTCAAGTCTATGTACTGTATTTGCAAAGGGATGTATGATGTAACAACGCGATCATTTAGATCGCGGTACATCACATCGCTGTTTTTACAGCGCAAGTCGTTACCACGACTTGCGCTGTAGGGCGCTGGATTTAGGAATAGTATGATTTACTATTCCAACTCCAGCCTACGTACAGTAGGGAAGGTGTTGGAATAGTAAATCACACTATTCCTTAGGCTAGAGCGCTCTCCAGTGCAAGTCGTGGTAACGACTTGCGTTGTAAAAGCAGTGATCTAAATGTACTGCGGTGTTTTGACCGCGTTGTTAAGGTCGTTTCCCTTTGCAAAGTATTGCATTTCTCTGAAACATACTGTAAGTCAAAACAAAGTGCATATACAATTTCAATTCAATCTCTTTACAAACTGCATTACTACTGTAAAGTATTTATTGCTTACCTGTGCCAGGCTTGTTTGGTTCTAGAAAATAAAATAACTAAAATAATATTTTCATACACAAACAATTGGTCTGAAGTTCAGTCTTTGAGTGTGTGAATTCATTTGCTGACTGAGTGTGTACAACAAATGCTTAACACTGTCCTCTGATACTGCCTTACTGCTCGACCACACTACCACAAATAGAGAGTGAGGTGCTATCTAACTTTACCTCTGCCTACCTTTGTGCACACTATACCTCACTTTGGAATATATACTGAGTCAGCTACCTACAATCGACCTCTGAAGAATGAAAGGCTGAGTGGAACAGCCGGGATTTGAACCTGTGACCATGAGGGCAAACACAGGCCTCTACAGTGGACGCATCACTCCACTAAGCCACCAGACCCGGAAACAACAAAACTTCATAATACAGAGACTGAGTCTTCTTATATAGTCAGTAAATGTTAGTCTGTTTGGCAAGGTCAAAGTACTGCATCTAAACTCTTAAACCTACAGAGTAATAGATGTTGTCAGTAACCTAGAACATGACTCTCAGATTCCCAAGAAAATCGTGATAACAGATCTAATCCTTTAATTTGTCACTTTTGCATGCCCTTAGTGTTCACAAAGAAAAGATACAATATTTAATTTTCAAACGTTTATTGAAAAGCTGTAATCTTTGTAAATAAAAAACGAACTGCGATTGTAAGAAAGATGACACGTTATTGTAATAAGCATTATTAGAATAGTGAAAAATCCAAACAATTGAACCATGTTAAATTGTTCTTAATGTTGCTAAAGTTACTCCTATCTATTCATAGCCTTATGCTAAAGAGAGCATATTGGGAGTACCCTTCTGACAGGCTTTTTGGAATGACCTAACCCCATACCTTGGTACTGTATGTCAGGAAGCCTTGCTCAGTGCATCCACAAATGCACCTCCGTCTAATTATACAGGTATCTTCCTTCTTAAGATGAGGGTCGGGGTCAGAAGATGGAACTGCATCTTAGTGACAGCTCACAGCATCGTTCCATGATGACTTGGGCAGAAAGTGAACCTCTCACCAACTTCAGCACGGACGCGATTTAATTAATAAAACAGCAGGCTTATCACACTGTGCCAAAGGCGTACGACAGCATTTTAGGTAGACTAAAGCAGAAGAGTCATCTCCTTATGAGCACAGAAAATAAAACAATGCATCATGTTCTGAATTTGTGGGACCCTCGAACTAAATGTGCAGACTACCGGTCAACAATGTCTATCTAAGAATAAATGCATGCAAGGACCATTCTCGCAATTGGAAAATGTGCAAACCACCATTAAAAAATGATGCCAAGTAAAAACGAGAAGCAAAAATGACTAAATGCAAGCCACGTAGCAGTAGTACATACCGCTAGAAAGAGAATTCGCTCAGAGAAGAGGAGATGCATTAACTCCAGATAAAGAGAGCCGCAAGATAGATGCAGCTTGAAAGTGTGTTGCAGTGGGGGTGTTTCCGAATCTGCTGGCCTCCTTTCAGTGTATGACAAATACCATTGGGAGGAGATAGAGCAACTAACCAAACATCTCCATGAGAACAATTACTTTCGCAGTATTTAGTGCAGAAGGAAAAGATTATTTCTAATGTGAACAGTCATTTGCATTATATACAGCAGATGCAGCTTCCAGGGAAATGAATACAAGCACCATCCTCAGAAGTCATGCCTGGCTGCCAGTGTCCGGTTTCCGTCTTGGGTTACAACAGCACATTGTCAACATCTCTTTTGATGGCGAAGACCTGTTTGAGCCACAGGTGGACACCACGATGGAAAGAAGTCCAAAAGAATTTGACTGAAGCCCTGGGTGCACTCTAGACTTAAACCCGTAAAACTGAGTTCCAGCACCAGCAGATGAGAGGGGATAATAGAGTTGTAGCAACACTGCACCATTCTGGATCCCTAGAGCTGCAGCCATTTCAGGAGGGACAAGGCTAAAAAAGCCTTATGAGAGTGTTTTAGAGGGAGCAGCAGAGGAAAAGGTCGCAGCTGCCATGGAAAGGGTGCCTTCACCTCCAAACAGTAATTTATACACCATTCTCCCCGATCACGCAACACCTGTAGGGGAGACAATCAGGGTATTCGTTCCACAATAGAAGGAAATTACATCAGATAAGTGGTTCCTGCCGAGTGAGTATACTGTTTGGAGTTTAACATGACACCGGCAAACATCCCACCTTTCCTTCGTGCTATCAGTCGGGTCATCAAAGACTTGCAAGAGGAGATGCAGGCACTTCTCAGCAAATAGGTGATGTAGAACCTGCTCATTCACACCAGAGGAGCCAAGGGGTGTACTCTATACTTCCTCATCCCAAAGAAGGACCGCTCCTTGCGGCCTGTTCTAGATCTCTGGCCATTAAACCATTATATACTGTCGGAACATTTGAAGATGACCACAGTGCAGGATGTCATTCCACTACTATGCACAGATTATTTAGTAACCCTGCATTATAGGTATGCCTACTTTGACATCCCCATTCATCCTACTGGTTCAAAGTTCTTCCCACGGGGTCACACCAACCACACAGGTTTTTACCAGGTGTTTAGCAGTGGTTACAGTGCATTTGCACCACAGTACCATGCATGTCTTCCTTGATTTAAAAAAACAAACAAAAAACAAAACAGCAGTCACCAGCGATACCTCTCACATACCCAGAGAGCTATATCACTGTTCTGTAGTCAATGCAAAAAATTCTTCTCTCCCCTCATATTACAACACTTTTTAGGTCTGACTTTATCTAAGGCCGTTTGATTTTACAAAAGTCATATGTATAATATACTTATTTAAAAGGGCTTTCAGCCAGTTGTCTTCATCCATTGATCTGTTGTTCTGCCATGCACATTTTTCTTTAGCCCACTACAGCATACACCATGGGGCAGTGGGTAAGCCTACGTCAGCCTCTGGCTAACTTCACTTTGAATGACTGCATTTTGCTGTTCACGAGGAGCACATCCGCTCACAATATAGTTCTCTTCTGTGCCAGTGTTTTTGTTTATACTTAACTATCACTTTGGCGTTGCCTGTGTGTTTACAGCCTGATGTGATAGCAGGACGCTTTCTACCATGGCACAGGACACATTCCAGCTTTATCAGTTCCTGACTCCTGCTAATGATGATGCAAATCCCTTTTAAAGCTGCCTTTGTTTATCTGATTGATGCTACATCAAAGTATGCCAGATTGTGTCCATTAGAATTAATTCTTTATAAAGTAATTCTCTTTTTAGAATGCAGTCCATGAAATGCATTTATAACTGGACTCCTGTATGAATTTTAGTTGAGGACTACAGCTATTCTGTCTGTCTATCTTTGCAACCCTATCTGTCTATTTCTCTATATACCTGTCCACCTGTGTATCTATATAGCTGTTTGACTACTGGTCTATCTAGTGTCTACCTACCGGTCTTGTCCCTCTCTCTGCTTCTATCTAGCTTTCTTTGCAGGTCTAGCATTTTATCTGTTTTTACAACTCTATCTTTGCAAGTCTATCTGGGAAACCGCCTTTACCATGACGGCTGAACGAAGTGCTACAGTTTCAACGCAGCCGTTACAACTAATGCATCTTTACCATGCATTTCCTTACAACGACATGCATTAGGGAAAGCGGCGTTGGACTTTAAAGTCCAATGCTTTACCTACTGTTGCTCAGACTCGAGTTGGAATGGTACATTTTACCGCTTCAAAGTCCAGCGTTTTCCCTAAGGCATGTCGTTGTAACAATGTGTGGTAAAGGAATGCGTGACAATGTCGCATTTCTTGTAAAGACTGCAGAGTAATGGCATTCGTGGTAAAGGCATGCATTGTTCGGACATACAACCGTCTGTCTGTCTGTTTGTCTGCCTATCTGTCTATTTATCTTTGCAAGCCTATTATTGTATCTATCTTTGCAAGTCTCATTCTATCGGTCTTTGCAATTCTATTAATCTTTCTAGGCAAGTCTTTTCTATCATTCTATCTTTGCAAGTCTATCATTCTATCTATCCAAATGTATCATTCTTTACTTCAGTTTTTACTTTTATTACTTTATTCGGATAAAAACATATCAGTGAAAGAGGCGAGCACTTACAATATTTAAATGTATACACAATCATAAAATCTTAAAATCAACACATGATTCTTTAATACAGTACAAGCTATAAAATGCAATTATACAGTGTTCATTGAGGTACGGGCTCAAACGGCAATTTTCAGAAAGGCGCCCACGCGAATTATTAACTTGTCCTCCCTCACCCAATGCGAGGAGGTTTTTATAAGCATCTCTGTAGTTAACATTTGACCTTTTTTGAAAAAAAGGGAGCAGGAATGATTTAATATATTGCTTATGGAGCTTACAGAAAAATAAAAAAATGTAACGGAGTTTGGCCCGAGTGCCCATTACATGGGCAGGGAATAAAATCAAGATTTGCTTGAAAGCCCAGGGGAAAGCATAATAAATACTTGACGGTGCCTGCCCTTAGGTGAAACAGAAGACCACGCTCCCATCGACCCATAGGTTGAGTCGGGTAGCTGGCCGGATGTTGATCAGTCTCAATATTTGGATACACAGCTATACAGCTATACTAGATACACTGGACTCCTTGGCCAATCTATCCTCGCTATAGCGCCTGTACAGGGCCGCCTGCAGCTCTTATTTGTTTACAGTGTTTAATTCGTTGGGGTTGTCAAAAACATTTCCATAACTGATCCTGCGTAGACTAGTTCTCACCTCTGCTAGCCATGGGGTTTATATACCTTTCTCGCACTTAAGACAATCTGCTATAATGTCTCTAGTGAGGGCCGCCGCCTTAATTTTCCATATGGCTAGCAGTGCCTTAAATGGAAAATGAGAAGTGCCGGTACTCACTAAACTGGGTGGGTCGTTAGGGGCGTGTCTATGAGCCAGGAATTTAACAATAGCCACATAAGTAAGCTTTAATGCAAATGTTCTGATTGTCATGTAAAGCACTTGAACGCCATGGGTCAAATTCGCGCAATATCAAACTGCCTTCTTACATGGGAGACATGGCAAGCATCAGCTTCTATGTCATAGGTGCAGGGCCTAATTTTGGGCAGTTTTATATTGCGCGAATTTGGGCCATGGACATTTAAGCGCTTTACATGTCAGAACATTTGCATTAAAGCTTACTTTTTTTTTAAGCACCACTGGTTAAGGGAGTTGTCCAGAATCACAGGATGAGCCCACGTCGGTATTCTTTAATTCGCTATGATACACAAATTGAGGGGTGGAGATTGGGGCACCCAAGAGCTTGTGGCAAAACCTGTTCTCATACTGGATATTATGACATTTGGAAATACTGCAAACCTCTGCACCATAGGTTGCTGTAGGTGTACACTGAGTTGTATTTGTTTTTTTAAATAGGCAGAATAGCCCCCCCCCTCCCAACCCCCTTCCCTCCAGGTTGGGGCACGCTAAGCACTGTTAATTGATCTAGAAAACTTGATCCTACAGTGTGCAGTGTGGTCTGTCCACAGACCATTAGCCGCAAATACCAAACCCAGATAGAAAAAGGGCTTGTGCTTTGTAAACTCTGTTCGCCGACATGGAGGACATTTATTGCGTGCTTCCTTGGTCCACAGGCCATTATAAAAGATTTTTTTAAAATTGGTGCACAAATCTAAAGATGGTATAAAATCAACAAAACCTCTTACTAAAAGGCGCAGGGCTTTGGGGTGCGGACCATTAGGACTGCATCATCAGCATATAATAGGGATGGGAGTATAGACCCATTAATGTTTGGGACATCATTGGTGAGCATCACTAAAAACTTATGTAAGTTATTAATATACAAGATAAAAAGTAATGGGGCCAAGACACAGCCATGCCTTACCCCTCTAAAAACACTAATATCGTTGGAAACTTCCCTTTGTGTATTAATTCTAATCCTGACTTTCATATATCGATGTAAATAGGCTAAGAAATGCACTAATGTCTCATCCATTCCACTTTCCAGCAGGATAGACCATAACCGTGACAGTTAACAACATCAAATGCGGAGGTCAGATCCATAAACGCCAGATATATTGGTGAGCGCTGGGCGATGGTGTATTTCCCGAATATTAAGTTTAGATCGAGGCACTGTTCTATTGTGCCCACCTTGTTTCTAAAACCCAGTTGGCAGGGGTGCAAAATAGAATTCTCCTCTGCCCAATTTTTTTTATCTTACTATACAGAACCCTACCCAATATTTTCAGCGTTGTATCTACCAGGGAAATGGGCCTGTAGCAACCCAGTTGGGAGTGGTCACCCTTTTTAAAAATCGGTACAATGACAGAAGTTGACCATGTGCTTGGCAACGGGGAGCTGGCTAGATTATTAAAACATTGAGCAAAAGTGGGGCCCAAATCTCAGGTTTGTGTTTGATAAGGTCTGTGGACACCCCATGTGGTCCCGGGGCCTTATTGCCTATGCTCTGAGTTATTGCTTCCTCCACTTCAAGCAAAGATATTGCTACTCCTTTAGGATTTAGCAGCTCAGGCATTTCCTGGTATTGAGATGAGGCTGTGTAAACCGCTGAGAAGTATGCCTCCCAAGCTTCGCTAGTTATATTACAACTAATTGGAGTAAGAATTTGGCCCACTGCCTGCACATCTTTTATGGCGGCCCAAAAACGTTTGCCATTCTTTAGGCATGCGGTGTTGCCAAGCGAGTCCCATCGAGAAACCATTATCTCTGCCCTTCCTCAATAAGATGACCAACTTGTATTTTTTTTTCTTAGCATTTGTACTGTCTGCGAACACCTTGGATTCGCCGCAAGGGCCCTTCTTAACTTTTGGTTTACTGCTGAGCATTCATGATTAAACCATCTAGGGGTGCGAAATAAGGAATGAATAGGTTTCATTAGTTCAGTCCTGATAGTCAAACAGATTAGTAAATTCATTGACCACATCAGATTGGGTTCGGCCACTGTCAAACAGACCTCAAACAGTGCAAGATTCTCCCGTATCACTTTGTTAAATAATTGGTCAGGATCAACTCGTCGCCACACTAATCGAAGATTATCTGTGGAGGGTTCCAGGTTCCTTGCACCACACTCAATTTCATACTCCGGCTTCGGCGACAATTTAAAAGCCACTTCTGTTGGGTTATGGTCACCATACAATGTTGTAACAACTTTGCCATACAATAAAAAGTCCTCTAAATTAGGAGAAATAAATAGTCAAATGTAGTAGCGCGTCCCTTTCCTCTAAACATAGGTTGCAGTATATCATTATTAACAGGGGCGGCGATATCCATAACATTACTAAAATTTTGAGTTATCGGATGTTCCATCAGCTCTACACCCCTATTGCAAGTTGGAGCTCTGCTAAAATTGCTAAAACAAGAATCCATGTAAGCAAATTTGGTGTTAAAATCGCCTCCCAAACAAATGCCTGCTGTATTATCAAAATCTTTCGAGTTCCTTAGGGCAGTAATATAATTGAAAAGGTAATGAAGTTAGTGTTGTTTTTTTTTTGGGGGAAATCGTTATTATAAAAGTTAAACAGATATATGGTCATACCCCTTTTAGATCTTAAAACTTGAAAATTGTCATTATGAGTTGATATAATCTTAGTGCAGCCCCTTGCTGTAATGTTCACCCATATTGCTAAGCCAACAGAAGATCGACCTGTTTTGGGTGGTGGGGCAAGGGTGTTGTGACACTAAAACCCTTCAAGATAAATCTTTGGTGGCCAGAGTTTTCTGAAACATTAAAATGTCATAGTGCCTAATTATCTGAAGCCAATTACCTAAGATCATCTTTGATTGTAGGCCAGCCACACTCTAAGTATTCTCAAGACCTGGCTATCATGTGCCAGAGCCCCGCTGTAACCGTTGGAGGATGCTCCAGAGTTACACGTGGCAAACGCGCAGGTAGTAAATCATCCTCACCATCAACAGTTGAAAGCAGTCCATCCTGGGCATCAAGGTCGGTTAGTGCTGCAAACCAATTCTGACTGGCTAGAGGAGATG
This sequence comes from Calotriton arnoldi, assembly GCA_963921515.1. NCBI lineage: Eukaryota > Metazoa > Chordata > Amphibia > Caudata > Salamandridae > Calotriton > Calotriton arnoldi. The sequence continues at coordinate 467,114 of CAWUFW010012736.1, forward strand.
TTCCGGGCAGAGTGCATCCAAGTGGTGGTTTATAGAAATATCCTAGTGGAAGTGACCAGATTTTAGTAGGTCTACCAGCAGGCATTTCCTGAAAACTCGGTAGCGCCCTTACCATAGCGGGTCTGCGGAAATTTAATATGACAGTCACCTTCAATATTTTTAGCTGAGTCTCCCTCCCACCCACCCCACTCTCCATACCATGATTCTCATTCATATTTGAGGCGCTAAACTGTTTGTACTTTGTCAATCAACGCATTTATTGCGTAGTTCTCCCCAAGATTCATTCTGCTGTGTCTAGAGTGGGGGCCTGTGAGAAGTTGGCCTGGCATATGCTGTCCACTAATTATAGTGGGCACCTTGCACCAGTCCAAACAACCCCTTATTGGAGATAGGTTAAAGACAACCTTTATTGAAAGCTATCCTAGTGGTAGCTATGGAGAGCAGCCTTCAGGCTAAGTCTTGAAGGAATGTAAAGCAGCTTGTTTTACCAGTCTATAATCTCTTGAGTGACCAAATGAAAGAGGACCACACCAGGTATATATTCAAAATATATGTATTTATTACTAAACACACCCCTCTAGTCTCTTTATGAGGCTAGAGTTCGAAGTACATAAATTATAAGTTAGTTATCTACAGTAATAGCACAAATACACGTTTGAGCCCTAGGGGCGTACCAAACCATATACCAATAAAGTGGTATAAGAACCACGACTGAGCTAGACACAGGGCCTAGAGCCTGTAGAAGTGCTTGGACCACAAGGAACCACCCAAGGTAGTGACACAGGGGACCCACGGGGGACGCGTGCAGTGTATGAACACAGCCGCGAATCGCCGTTAACTTCTATGGGGAAAGTCGCGGTTTGAATTTAAAAGAAAAGGGACACTTAGAGGAGGACTTGGAGCAAACCCTTTGAGAACTAGGCTGTTCTAGTGTCAATACCCACGGGAGCACCGGAGTACTCGAGTTACCTCACCCAGGGGAGCCGGGTGCATAGGTGTCTTTCGGGGTCGGGTTTCGTCGTCGCTTTCAATGGCGATCTGCTGCAAAGTGCTGCTGGCGGCCAAGTCGAAAGTGTTCGGGAGGATCCAAAGGTGGATCGAAGATCTGAAGAACCTGAAAGCAGAGGGGACCGAGTCTGGGTCACTAGCCAGTGACCAGGAAGGCGATGAGCAGATGCCCACCGATGTCGAGTGCTTCAGGTAGGTTGACGGTCGTCTTGACTCTTCAGCCACGAGGTCCAGGAGGCGTCGACGACGACCAGGAGCTGGATTCGAGCTGTCCCACGACGTCTGTCGATTGCAGGGGTGTCGGTGACCGGATTGGACCCAACAAGCCTTGGCAATGGCAAGTCTCGTGGAAATGGAAGAAGGACGATGTTGCAGACCAGCAAGGTCTGTGGGACTCACCCAGCGAGGGTAAGTCAGGGCACGCCTGGAGCAACCAGGGAGCCCAAGCAGAAGAAGATGGGCCTTCGGGAGGGCCTACTAGCCAACGGACTAGCGACCGCGAAGGAGCCTCGAGTGGACGCACTTGGAGCTGGCTCACAGGACACTCGTGGAGTGGAGGCCAGTGATCTTCGGTGCAGTCGGTGCTGGAGGCTGGGGCTACTCGGAGCCCAAAGCACAACTTCGTGGGAGACCCAGAAGAGGATGCACTTACAAAAGTACGCGGTGTCCAGGGGTCATGGTTCCACGTTACCCACGATAGCCACGGGCCTCAGCTCTGCTGGTGACTCAGGGTAGCCTCGGGAAGTCTGGAAATCCACCTCTGGTGATGCAAAGACTTCGGCGTCCGGCGGGAGCTTCAGCGATGCAGACCGGACAATTGCTTCGTTGGTGCCTGCCAAGCAGGGGAGTCACTCCTTGACCCCAAGGGAGATTCTTCAGTCCTCTAATCTTAAAGTAGAGCGTTGAAGGTCCAGGATTCTGTATCAGTTTCGTCCAGGTAAATCTAAAGTCCTAAGGACTTGGGTCCCATACTTATACTAAGGTAGGGGGTTGGACATACTCTGTGGCCCCACCTATGGGAGGGTCAGGGCAGAGGGGTGGTTACACCCCTTTGTCCAGTGTCGCGCCAGAGCAGGGGCTGGAAGCCCCTGAGCCGGTTTGAACTGGGGTATGCACAGGGACACCAAATGTGCCCCCAGTGCAGGACTTCAAAGCACCAGAGAGTGCTCCCGCCCAGCCCCAATACACACTATCCTGTCTGGGGAGGTGGTTACACCTCCCTGGGACAGGAAACCTATTGTCCAGGCCTCCGCTGCCGGAGTTTCGGTCAGCAGCAGGAGGCCAGACTCGTGTCTGTGGTAGCGGCATCCATTTTGTGATGCCAGGGCTCTGGAAAGTCAGTACCGGGTATACCGGTGTGTACATGTCTCTCCCTCTAGAAGGGTGGAATGCTACCCCTGGCGGGGGGAGGGGGGGGTAGTATTCCAAGATGTTTGACACCAAACACGACATGTTTCCGTGCAGCCATCCCAAAGTTAGCATTTAACGCGAGGTTATAATGCGCTTAAGAGTATATGGTCAGGCTGCACTACAAACAGCATCAGAGAAGGGTCTCCGAACGCTGCAGAGGGGCCCTGCTCATGCAGGGGCACCCTCTCACATAGGAACCACGCACTCTGCCTTCAGGATTGATAAGGCCTGCCATAGGAGTGACTTATAGGTTTATATGTGTTTATGTATGTAGTGATATAGGTAGCCTATATCACAGTAAGGGGTGCCTGCACCACCTTACCCAGGCTGCAGTAGCAGACCTGTGGTGTCATTTTGGATGGCCTTCCAGGGGTGGCACAATACATGCTGCAGCCCCTGGTAGGCCTCTGAGGTACCTATGCCCTGGGTACATAGTATACCATATACTAGGGACTTATAAGGGCACTCCAGATTCCAATCAGAGATGTACCTAAGGCACATGGAAACCATTTTAGAGAGGAAGCAGCTAGGCCGGGGTTCTGATTAGCAGGGCCCCAGCCAGACTAAGGTCGAAAAACAGTGAAGCATCAGCAAAACGTGGGGGTACCCATGTGAAGCAGATCCTACTCTCCTACACGGCCCTTCTGCCAACACTTAAGGGCAGGCAGCTGGGAGTAGACCCAGCACATTCAGGTTAGTTTTAGAGCTAGACCCACTTGGTGAATAGTGGACGAGCGGTGGATAAAGAATAACACCGTTACTTTTACTTGGTATTTCTAGGTGGTGGATGGGTGTAGGATTAGATCCAATTACTAACCTAGAAGGAGCTAGAGAACCAGCCTGAAGAGAACCACCCCCAGCTGGAATGTGCGGATGAACACTACTGAAAGAATTGTGTGGTGCCATTACACTCATAACATTTAAGGGCGGTCGAGCATTTTGTTGTATACATCTCTTGGAAACGGGTACAGTAGAGGGACCACCTGAGGGGCGATGATCTAAATTAACAAGACAGTCTGTGGCTGCAACACTTGCCAGACAACGATTGCCCCTCCCAACTTGACTTCAGAAATTGTCGTATTAACAACCGTTGTACGGTCACAAAGTCTATCCATTAAAGTTTGCCAGGCGGTCCAGCAAAGGATTGAGTTTCTTATCTATTAGATCGCCAACACTAGAGCATAATACATTGATAATAGACTGCTGTATATCGTGTAGCTCAGGTGTGGTTTCTGTTTGAGTATAAAAAGACCAAATAGCTCCCATTCAAAGATTTGTCCATGGGGTCGGGATTCAATGCTGGATGTATCCAGGAAGTCAAATCACTTCGTGATGTGCCCGTGCGTGGTGGTTGTTTCCTCTTAGTGCAGGTGGGTTTCCCTAATGTCCTTTTACGTTTTACCGCGACAGCTGCAGTTTCGAGAGGGGCTGCCATGATGTGTTGGGTCAAAGAAGAACCACATCCAAAGACGGACCCACCAGTAGGGAGCTCAATAATTTACCTGTCTTTGCAAGTCTGTCATTCTGTGTAGTAGAGAAAATGAAATTCCCCTTGGTACTAATATTAGAATAGAATTTACACCACACTCGTCTACCAATCACACAAGTTATATAATCCAAAAAATCAAACCACTACCGATGATTCCACTAAATAATATGCCACCAAACCAGAGATACAGCGCTCAAGGATGATTTATTACATTTCATTAAAAACCAAATTCCCTCAAACAACGCATCTTCTTTTTAGGGAGCAAGAAAATTGTCAGTGTAAACCCAATATAAAATTCATATATAGCATGCAGTATTTAATCAAATACAATATACAGTCATATTAAAATCCGGCGAAAAAATTATCGCAATCATAAACATAATCCTAAAAAAAACAGTAATACAATAAAAATTGGAGACCCTATCTACACAGTTACAGATTGACGGACTGTTGTGTGTATTGATCCAAAACCAAGCATCAAGTTCGTATTCAGGTAGGTATTTCAATTTGTTCCTTTCCAGAGGTTCTTGTGGTTGGATTCAAAATCTAGTTGGCGTCGACGCGTTTCGGTGGTACATCACTTTATTTTAAAGCCACCTTCCTCAGGACTCAAATATAGGGGGACTGTTTCTCCTTCAAATATTCAAAACAGTAATCTATATGGGGAAAGAGAACGTATAGGAGAGTGGTTTTAATTTCTAAACTGTCCATCTTATTCACCCCTCCCATCCTATAGTCCCCATTAATACTACATTGCTACCCCAAAAGGGACAAGGACAGGGGGTGGGGGGGGGAGAGAAACCCTCTCTACACATTTTCATTTATCAAACCAAAAATCCTTTAGCGCTTGATGTCTAACATTGGTGGTCTATAAACAGGAGTCACCCATGTGGTTACTCATCACCCTCTGTCAATTTGTAACTTTCAAATAGCCCGTATTTACATCCACATTCTTGCAGCATTTGGGAGAAGGGTGGGAAAGGGAAAAAGGAAAGAGAGAGAACAAATAAGGTGTTGACACTCACCATTCCTGGTGTAGTGTAGCTTATTTAGACAAAGATCGAGCTTGTGGCTTATTAACTGCTCACAGCTATCGCTTGTCGTCTTGGTTCGAATTCCTGTTGTATTGTTACTATAATGTAGAAAGAACGACAAGTTTTACTCCATGAAGGAAATTTTTATTTTTACCTTCTTTAATGGGGGAAATGACTAAATTTCTTACCTCTCAAATGTAATTGTTTAATTTCACAGTGACCTCTTTGTATTTCCTTTTTATTTACAGGGAAACTAGTTCTCCTGGTATATTGATGCCACTGGGAAACAATGCACCCTTACTCCGGTTTCATTCCACATAACAAGTGGCCAATGATGGATAAAGTTTTTTTTGCTGGGAACAAAAAACATCACCACGTAAAAATGTTTAGTTTAAGTGATTGTAGATGTTGTTATCCCTACCATTTAAGAACATCACCCCTCTAGGCTGACACTTCTAACTTATAATGCTGTAAACCTTCGACTGCAGGGCCGACCCTTACTTCTAATTTTTTTTTAAATAAAACACAATAAGCTATTATGTCCTCGGTGATTAAGGTATGACCGTGAGGTTCACCAACCCTTTCTAATGAAGGAGTACATTTCCATCCCTCTATTAACGCGCCCTCGGAACGATAAGGAAAACAGGCTAAGCCTAAGCGGTTACCTATTTAAACCTCTTTCAAACGTAGACCGACTTAAACGCAAATGCAAATTCTGCTTGCTGCTCAATTTGTCTTACCTTCACACGGCGCGTATGCGTCCAGTTCAGGATAAATAAATGTTCCTAACCTCTTTACCTATTTAAAGTAAATCCTTGCCGGAAAGCGTACTCGGTTACGTCCTTCTGGGTATTGTGATACGTTGTCATTGCGCATGACTAGCGGCCATCTTTAAGTGTCTAGTACTGCGCAACATAGTCAATAATAAAGCCCAATTCCTTAAGTACGATTGATGCATTGTCATGTTGTCATAAGGACACGCTCGCCCCAGAACTCCTTTTGTATCGGTGTCATTCTGTGTATCCAAGACTATCATTCTGTCTCTTTGTAAATCTATCGTTCTAGCTCTGCAAGCCTATCATTCTATCTATCTTTAAAAGTGTATCATTCTTTATATACAAGTGTATCATTCTATCTATGCAACTCTATCCTCTATCTATACAACCCTCTGTCTGTCCTTTTGAGCCTCTCTTATCTATTTTGCAAACTTCTCTAGCTAGGTTTTCAACCTTCTCGTCAATTTGTAATTAAGATTTACAAAAGCATTACTTAAAAGCATTTGCAAAGGCAAAGGCTGGCAGCCAACTTCAGATTAATTGGCTTTTTTTTTAGGTTGGGTGTTTGACCTTTTTGTTTTACTATAATTATGTGTATAAAATAGTTATTAATTCAGTCATTGTCAGACTACAACATGCTTCCCTTTCACAAGGAGCATCCACACACAAAGTAGTTCATTTTAGTGCCAGGGACTACTATGGTAATGTGTTCCTTTTTGGACCAAAAAATATTTTTCTTTTACTCCATGTTTTTTATTATTTTTGATTGATGAGGATATTACAGCTACCCCAACAATGTTTTGCAAAATCTATGATGGAACAAAAACAAGAACTGCCAAAGCCAAAAGGCTGGTGGCCAACGCCAGACCTTTTGGCTTTGTCAATGCTTGTTAGGGGTGATACTAAGCACAATGACTGGTAAAGCCTGTCCAATTCAAGAGTGATGGCATTTCAGATGCTCTCCCTTCTTTGTCACACATTGCATCCTTGAACGGTGTGAACAATCATGAAATTGTTGAGGATGATGTCCACTACAGAGTGTCTATCCTAGCAATGGTCCCAAGAAACAAGTAACTGAGAACATCTGTTGTTTCAGGGCCCAGAGTTCAATCCAATCCAAAATAGTGGAACAAGAATAAGTTATTACTAGACAGATCATTTGTCGACTACCAGCCACAGGTCTCCACGATCATTCATTCCTCACTCGCTAGATGGGGAGCACATCTAGGCAATTTCGCTGATCGAGGTACTCTGGCGAAGCAGAAGTAGCAGAATTTTTTCATCAATTTCTTTGATCTAACACCAATTCACTTGTCACTCAAAGTGTTTTACACGATGATTTGCAGCAAAACATTTGTAGTGAAAACAGACATGACTACATGGTATTACATTCCGAAACAAGGAAGCACTCGCTCACCTCAGATGTCTGCATTAGTACATTCGTTATGGCACCATGCCAGTCATCACTAAATATTGTTTCTGGCAGAGCGCCTGCTGGGGATGGACAGTGTCTTTGCAGAAAGCTTCAACAGATACACGAGTGGGAAATGAATCCCCACAACTTCAAAAGTACTTCAGAAATGGGGAGCACCAGTTGTAATCCTTTGCAGGTCTCTAAACTTTTCCCTAGGACCCTCCCTCCATTCGAATTTGTTCAGCACCAGTTGTTGGCCACCAGATGCACTGTGGATGAACTGGTGAGAGATATTTGTCTATACTTTTCCTTCACTACTCTTGATCTCTTATGCAGTGAGGAAGTTGGGACAAATCTCCAGGACCCTCAGTCTCAGTACTCCTACATGGGCAAGACAACCAGGGTACTGCTGTTGGAAATGTATAATCACCCCCACAAGAGCGTCTAATGCAGCGTTAGTCTTAACGGACATTCAGATTTCAAGGAAATGAATCTTGCAATTACGCACCTGAGGTGTAAAGACTTATCTGAAAGAAACAGTTAGTTATAGATTCCTTACCTTAGAATCTCCCCCAGGCGTCAGACTGGATCCGGAAAGTTTTTCGTCAGCAGTACCTCTGCGCGTCGAAAGGTGGCCTCGGTCGGCTCTGCGTCCGTCGTTGGCGTCGTGGTCGCCGGGATGACATCGCGGTAGCTACTTAGACGCCGCCCTCCGGAGAGAGCGGTACCTCCAGTCATTTTTTAACTGAACTTTTTGAGCGACTTTTGTCGACGTCTTTTTGAGTCCTACCGACTCCTGGTGCACGTAGGGATGCCCGGCTTAAAGGCCTGCGGTTCCTGTTCCCGCATGATGTCGGTGACGGATCCGCACCGCGTGTGCCTCTTTTGCTTGGAGCGCGACCACGACCCCAAGTCGTGCTCCGACTGCTGGACCATGGCTCCGAAGTCTTTGCGGGAGCGGTCCCGAAAGCTTCTTGAGCACCGGCAGTCGGCTCTGCGCCGTTCGAGGTCCCAGTCGCGAGGGAGGTCGAGGAGCCATCACCACTCGTCATCCAAGTCTTCGCACTCGGGGTCAGGTAAGTCGAAGCGCAAGAAGAAGTTGAAGAAGCATCGTCACTCTTCGACTTCTCCCCGTCGGTCGGCTGACGCGACGAGGGATGCGGGCTGTGCCACTCCTGCGGCTCCGCGTGCGGAGCCTGAAGGGCAGACTCCGAGTTTCCCTCCCTTTCCGCGACCCGGAGCAACCCCTGCCCTACTTCGTCAGTTTTACGAAGCCATGCATGCCATTTTTGGGCAGCCCGACTCTGCCGGCGTGTTTGGGCAGCCCGACTCTGCCGGCGTGCCTTCGGGCCCCGCCGACTTGGTTGGGGGCCCTAGGCCCTCCCTGCTGGCGGCTCCGGCGCCGCTGGGCCCCCATGGATCCAGGCCTGGATCCGGATTGGCGCCGGTCGACCTTGTGACACCTTCACCGGCGCCGACTCCACCGGTACCGCGTCCGCTGCCGACGCCGCCTGGCTCCCCCAGCCGGCATCGACCCCAGCTTCTACCCCGGTGTGGACACGGAGCCGGACCGGCGTCGGCCGGATCCGACGCCGATGGGTACTTTTGCCCCTGTGTTCCACCCTGGCCATTTTCAGCCAACCTGGCACCCAGAGGAGGGTGAGTAAGACTGGGAGGGTTCTGGGGACCCTTTGTCAGACCAGTTGGAGTACGATCCGGGCTGGAGAGAGGACCTGGGGGATGCCAGTGGTCTGGATACCTCCCCAGACCTTGGCATGTTGTCTCCTCCTACCGTGGCTACGGAGGAGGGAGCGTCATACGCAGTGGTATTGCGTAGGGCGGCCGAGGCTCTCAACCTCAAGCTTCCTACAGTGGCAGTCAGGACTAACCTCCTGACAGAGGTGCTTCAACTGGCAGCGAGCTCTTCGGAGCCCCTGCTGCCGTTCAATGAAGCCCTGACCGACATCCTTTTGGGCACTTGGTCCAGGCCCAACACGGGGGCTCCCGTGGATAGGATGGTTGCCCGACGCCACCGCCTGGCCCCAGGCGACCCCACTTTCCTCTTCCAACACCCCACCCCGGAGAGCTTGGTGGTCCAAGCTTCTACTTCCAAGAGCGCATTCCCTAACGCACCTCCAGATAGGGAATCCGAGAAGCTGGATCATTTTGGGAAGAAGGTTTTCATTTCCGCCAGCTTGGGGCTGCGGTCGGTAAACATCGCATGTCTATTGTGCCGTTATTCCCACTCTGTGTGGGACACGGTTGCGCAAGTGCTGCCTCAGTGTCCGGAGGAGGCCCGGACCGTACTCTCCCAGGCCATTGCGGCAGGGAGAGATGCAGCGAAGTTTACCATCCGCTGTGGGCTGGATACCGCCGACTCTCTAGGCAGGACGATTTCCACGTCGGTATCCCTTCGTTGGATGAGATCGACTGGCTTTTCTGGGTATGTCCAGAGCGCTCTTCTGGACATGCCCATTGATGGCCGTCGCCTTTTTGGCAACAAAGCAGACCACTCTCTAGAGCGTTTCAAGGACTCACGGGCTACTGCCAAGTCCTTGGGCCTCTCCACTCGCCCTGCGCAGTCTGCTTTTCGCCCCTTTCGTGGCTACGGAAGGGGTGCCCCACTACGTCCCGCCCAGAGCCACAGGCCGGCGCAAGCTACACAACCTTCGCGCGGCCGGGGACGTGGGAACCACCTCCGTGGTTCTGGGGGCCAGCGAGCGGGCCAGTCCACCAACCCCCCCTCTGCTTCCACCTCCAAACCTTCCTAGTCCGACCTTTCAGGCCCATCAATCGCCAGTGGGCGGCAGGATCAGCCATCACCTCCCCCACTGGCGCACCATCACGTCGGACAGGTGGGTTTTGCAGGTAGTCCGAAGGGGCTAATCCCTCCCCTTCGAGGCTACCCCTCCAGCCATGCCACCTCAGTGCCATCGCATGTCGGAGGATCACCTGTGCCTTCTCCAACAGGAAGTTACGGCTCTCTTGGCCAAGGGAGCCATCAAGCGCATTCTTGCCCCAGAAGTAGGTCGTGGTTGCTATTCCCACTACTTTCTGGTACCCAAGAAGGACAAGGGCCTGCATCCTATCTTGGATCTCAGGAGCGTCAATCGCTTCCTCCGGAAGGAGAAGTTCAAAATGTTGACGTTAGCTCAGGTCTTGTCTGCCCTCGACCCTGGAGACTGGATGGTAGCGTTGGACTTGCAGGACGCCTATTTTCACATCCCCGTCCTGCCGGCCCACCGGCGTTACTTGCGGTTCATGGTAGGCCAAGAGCATTTTCAGTTTACCGTGCTCCCCTTCGGCCTTACCAGCGCCCCTCGGGTGTTCACAAAAGTGATGGCGGTGGTTGCAGCTCATCTGCGCAGATCAGGGGTCCCAGTCTTCCCCTATCTCGACGACTGGTTGTTGAAGGCGGGCTCGCCCCAGGCAGTCGTCTCCCACCTCCAGACTTCTGCCGACCTCCTGCATTCGCTGGGGTTCTCCATCAATGTGTCGAAGTCGCACCTGATTCCCTCTCAGAAGCTCCTCTTCATCGGAGCGGTTCTGGACACGACGCGGTTTCGGGTCTATCCTCCCGAGCAGCAAGTCTGGGATATTCGGGCTATGATTCCGATCCTTCAGCCCTTATCCCTGGTTTTGGTCAGGATGACCCTCCGGCTGCTGGGCCTGATGGCCTCCAGCATCCTGCTGGTGGATCATGCCAGGTGGCATATGCGAGCTCTGCAGTGGGACCTGAAGTTCCAGTGGGCGCAACATCCGGGGAATCTGTCCGATTGCGTCCAGATCTCAGAGGGCACTGCACCCCAATTGCAGTGGTGGCTCACGAACCACCATTGGGTCAACGGCAGATCCCTCTCTCTTCCTCAACCAGAGTTCACAGTGGTAACCGATGCATCACTGCTGGGATGGGGCGGCCACTTGGGAGAGGCGGAGATCAGAGGCCTCTGGTCTCCGGCGGAGTCCGGGCTCCACATCAACCTTCTGGAGCTGCGGGTGATCCGGCTTGCACTGAAAGCATTCCTTCCCTCTGTCCGGGGAAGAGTAGTGCAGGTGTTCACGGACAACACCACCGCCATGTGGTACTGCAACAAACAAGGCGGGGTGGGGTCGTGGACCCTATGTCAAGAGGCCCTCCGCCTCTGGACATGGCTGGAACATCAGGGCATATCCCTGGTGGTTCCCTCAACGCCAGGGCAGACGAACTCAGCCGCAGGTGCATGATGGATTACGAATGGCGTCTTCACTCGGAGGTGGTGCAATGTCTCTTTCAACAGTGGGGAGAGCCTTGGTTAGATCTATTCGCCACGGAATAGAACGTGCAATGTCAGCAATTCTGCGCGTTGGAATTTCCAAGGCGGCACTCGATAGGCGACGCTTTTCGCCGCGAGTGGAGTTGCGGTCTGTTGTACGCCTTTCCGCCTATACCACTTCTGCCCAGAGTGCTGAAGAAGATCAAGCGCGACCAGGCCCAAGTCATTCTTGTGGCTCCGGATTGGGCACGAAGAGTCTGATATCCTGAGCTGCTCAACATGGCCATCGATCCTCCGATCCGACTGCCTCTTCGGGAGGATCTCCAGTCGCAGCAGCAGGGGACTGTTCTCCACCCGAACCTGTCCAGCCTCCACCTCCTTGCGTGGAGATTGAGCAGCGGCCGTTGACGTCATTCGACTTGCCTCCCGAAGTTTGTGATGTAATCTTGGCAGCCAGGCGTCCCTCCACTAAGACGGTATACGCCTGCCGATGGAACAAATTTGTGGCATGGTGCACAGCAAAGGCTGTGGATCTCCTTTGTGCCCCCCTTTCTGAGGTCCTCTTGTTCCTCCTTTCTTTGGCCCAGTAGGGCTCTGGGCACTATCAAGGGCTATCTTTCGGCCATTTCGGCCTTTCTTCGGCTTCCTGATCAGCCTTCTCTCTTCAAGTCCCCGGTTGTTAATCGTTTCTTAAAAGGCATAACTCATCTCTTTCCTCCTATCCCCTTCGTTATGCCTCAGTGGGACTTCAATCTGGTCTTGACCTATTTGATGTGCGCTCCCTTTGAGCCGCTTCACAACTGTCCTTTAAGACTTTTGACTCTTAAGACTGCATTCCTGGTGGCCATCACATCTGCCAGAAGAGTGAGTGAGCTCCAGGCTCTTTCATCCAAACCTCCTTTTCTGGCTGTACATCCGGACAAGGTTGTCCTTTGAACTCGTCCATCCTTCCTTCCCAAGGTGGTCACCTCCTTTCATATTGGGCAGACCATCACTTTGCCCACCTTCTTTCCGCATCCTTCGAAAGAGGAAGAGAGGCTCCACCGTCTGGACCCAAAACGTGCGCTTTCCTTTTATCTGGATCGCACCAAACAGCTTCTTTGGCCGTTCTGTTCTCCAGGACTTTCTGCTGTGAACTTGGTTCGCAGACCCACCTCCGGGGTTGGTATTGCTGGGGTATCTATTCTAAGGTAAGGAATCTATAACTAACTGTTTCTTTCAGATGAACAAGTTACTTACCTTCGGTAACGAAATATCTGTAAGACACATAGGTTAGTTAATAGATTCCTTACTCCCCCACCCATCCTCCCCGTTCTGCGAGCTGGCTTCTATGGTTAAGGACATCCTTTCAGGGCCCTAGTTTTGTGCACCAGTGGTCAGTGTCTTGCATGGCTCTGCGTTTCTGTTGCGGACAGTCGTGTACAGAACTGATGCCAGCGCGGCGTCTAAGTAGCTACCGCGACGTCATCCAGGCGACCACGACGCCAACGTCGGACGCGGAGCCGACCGACGCCACCTTTCGACGCGTAGAGGTACTGCTGACAACTTTCCGGATCCAGTCTGACGCCTGGGGGTAATTCTAAGGTAAGGAATCTATAACTAACCTATGTTTCTTACAGATATATCGTTACCGAAGGTAAATAACTTGTTCATTTACCTGCAATTCTAGAAAAGTGTATGCTCATTTTATGTGAGGCTCGCAAACCTATCATTAAAGGGTGTTAGGCTGCCAAATGGAAACAATTTGCTGTCAGTTGGAGTAATCATACACAACCTCTTCAAACCCTTTTGGGACATTATTTGCTACCTGTTAAACTTAACAAAAGTCACAGTTAGCATACACATCTATTAGAATTCAATTAACAGTGGTTGCTGCTTACCTGCAAAACATACAGCATGTATCTTGCAGATCCTAGTTATCAAAGCAGTTGTGGAAAGCCTCCAAAGGGTTAATCCTCCAAGCATATCTTCGATCTAAACCTGGGAAGCTAATGTAGTCCTACAGGACTTAAGTGGCCTCCATTTAAGCCCTTAGATATTTGTGGAAGACTGGTGTCCTCGGGGAAGGATTTCACGCCAGAGGAAAAGTCAGTAGCATAAAGACCTCCAGGAAGTTGGAAACTGAAGATCCTGATGGCAAACCAAGAGGGAAGTTGCAGCTGGACCCAGAATAGAATGAAGATTGAATAGATTCTGAAAGGGAAAAAATCAGGGGGAAAAATGCATGACTGAAGGGGCATAAAGAACCTACTGAAAAATACTGAGGCTGCGATGCAACATAGTGAATGTAAAGAAAGCCATCTTTAAATCGTATACCAATAAAAAGAGGAAATGATACAGCAAATAACATGATACCGGCCATAACAGATTGTGAAAAAGGGATGCAGAAATCTGCACTCCTCCTTCTTGAAATTACTGGGCATATCATTGAATAACCTTGATTCTAAATCTTTTAAGGGCGTCTACAGTCCTTCATGCAAGTGATAGTGCTCCTTGTACAGGAGGACTGTGTTATTGCTGGTATCATCGCCGCTCCTTTCAGACTCCCAGAGAAGCTGTGCTCCAAGGTGGAGCAGGCAGGGAGCTGATTGAAGGAGCTCCTGCCATGACCCCAGCAGCAGAAAAGGACTCCATCCTCTTAGCCTGCAGCGAAGTGTGGTCCCTCAGAGGCACCAAAGCAACTCTTTCAGGAGCTCACCGGTACCACAACCATCCTGCAGGAACTGTCCGGCCACACATATCGTGCTTGTGAGCAGCTGTGGGTGCAACATTGTGTCATCCATCTTTCAAAGTGTCTCCAGCTAATGGCTGCATAGAATCCAGCAGCATTATTGTCCCTTTGTTTGATCAATCATGTTGGGCATTTTCATTGTGGTAATAACACGTCTTCACACGAGCCTCTTCAGCAGAGTTTTGAGCACTAATAATCGCAATGGTAGGAAAGCTGGGATAATGAGTCTCAGATTCTGCATGTGAAAGTTTTCTGTGGCAGTGAAAGAAGGATATTCTAGGAAGGGGTCCTATTCCATTAAAGGCTTCCTTCCCAAACAATTGTTACAAATGTGTCTATGGCATGTTTGGGGGCATATCTGAAGGTCTTATTGGTACAATGCCTTAGATGCGAAAGGGTCTGCATTAACTGTTGTAGCCCAGAGCACACTACCCGGCTCTCAAGGCTTTGCTGGCTTCTTTGGGTAACGAGGTTGATTCTAATTCAGACCATGTCCCAAAATGCGAAATCCTCAGGATTCTTGTTTAGGTCCCAGGGGGCCAGATTTGTAGTAATTGTCTTTTTGATGGAATATAAACTTTCCTGGCCTTTGTAACAGAAAGTTTAAATTCTATTCAGGACACAGAGGGAAGGATTATGCTGTTACTTTCTTCGCTTACATTAACAGCAGCCATATTTAAACATTTATAGAAAAACTACATATCCCATGAACACTTGGGAATAGTTCATAACAGTTCATCCAATCAGGGCATGGATCTCCCTTCATAGTCTCTGTCCATGATTCTTCCTCCTATTTTTCATGCGACGTCATGCCGGGCATTAGTACTCTATTCCGGTTTGGTCAAGTCGACCCATGGGAACAATAAACAGCGTTGAGTCAGCCTCCCTAGCACTCAGGGAAGCATTTATGACATCATAACCACAATAAACCATTATGATACATCATCTTCCAAACTTGTATTGGTATTCAAGAACTTTTCAGTATTAAATGTATTACTTATGTAAAATATGAATTTCATCATCTACATTGGGTGAGACAGTTGATCCTTGAACCCGTGAGGGATAATCCTCTGCTACGTGTCCTTAATAAAATTGAAACTTTCCGTTACAAAAGTTAGGAAGTTTTATATGCTAGTTCAAAGCTTATCTACCACTAGAGCCGCCACACTAGGAAGTGGCTTAAAGTAGAAATGCTTAAACATAGAGTCCGAAGACCAATTCTCAGTATTCATAATATCTTTCAATCGTGCCCCCATGGAGAATGCTTTAGACACCATTTGTCCTCTGGTAGAATGTGCACTAAACATCTTTGGGTCGATGCCAGCTTCCTGCATTATCCACTGTACCCATCTGGCAATGATGGGAGATGACCCACCTTTGTGTGGTTTCCTGAGAGCAGTAAGGAGTTGACGCTCTCCTGGGGGACTAAGATCTTCTGTCATAGCCTCTTAAGCCTTAATACATCTCATTACGCACAGCTTTGGAGGAGCTGGATATGAGACTATAAGAGTTAGTTTTCGTTCATCCTTCTTGAATAAACACTCTTCCAGTGATGTCCAGTACCCTGACATCAGATACTCTTCTGCAAGAGATCAGACCTGAGAGATGCCAATTTGGTTGACATTTGTTTGCGGGAAAGATATTTGTTTTGGGGCCATGAGATAAACTAATTGAGCACCATGTTTGCATCCCATAAGACCGAATATCTCTGCTCAGGAGGGAGCGATAAGTGGATGACTTTGTATTAATTCTTGGAACAGTGGATGCTCTGACAGGATGGCTCTCAATCGGGGTAAGTCCCATTGAGATTGCCGAACAGAAGGTATTCACTGACCTATAAGCCATACCTTCGTTTGCTAATGAAGCTGAGAAATTCAGGATATTGATAAGTCCCATCCCCAAGGGATCCAAGTGTTTCTGGTAACACCAGCTCATCCATTGGGACCAAGCCGATCTATATCTCATGAATGTGCTGTCTGCCCATACCTTGGGGAGTAAGTCTGCAGCCTGATTCAAATGTTCTGTGACTTGCCATAGTCCCAGGTAATCCTTCACGCCATAAGTCACAGAGAACCCTCTAGACCTAGAGCGTGGGGATTCCCTGATGGATATTTGAGAAGAGTTGGAAACGGGGGTAGATGCATTGGAAAATCCTCAAAAAGTTCCATCCGAACTGGAAACCAGACTTGAGACCTCCAAAAGGGGGTTATTACCCCTACATTCGCCTGTTGTCGCCGGCCTTGGGTTGAGAGCTGCATTATCACGGGGAAAGGCATATCCCATCTCCTTTGCCCAGTTTTGCTGGAAGGCATCTGTCGCAGCTGGCGTTTGATCTGGTTTCCAACTGAAATACCTGGTCACTTGATGGTCTAACCGGGACAGAAACAGGTCCACTGAAAATGGGCTCCATCTGGATCATATCGCCTTGAATACGGAAGGGTCCATTTTCCATAGGCTGAGGTCCCGAACCTTTACTGCCAACCTACCACTTAGTTGGCCGAGCCTGGAAGATATTCGGCCATAACCAAGATTTGGTTGTCGAGGCAGTACTCCCAGAAGCTCTTGGCTAGGTCTGAAATGAGTTTGGACCGTGGCCCCACAGATGGTTGATGTATCGGACTGCTGCCACCTTGTCCATCTTGAGGAGGACACAGCATTGAATTTTCTTTCGGGTCCAACACTTCACTGTGAATGAGCCTGCTGTCCACTCTAGACAGTTGATATACAGAGCACGCTCTTGTTCACACCTTTTTTCTCTTGTGGAAAATTCTCCACAACGTGCCCCCAACCGACGCCACTGGCATCTGATTCTATCACTAGGTCTGATTGGGATCCGAAGCTGGCACGACCCGTTCCATGCCTCCATGTGAGCTAGCCACCACTGGAGTTCCGCTTTCGTGTCGTCTGACAGAAGTACACTCCGAGTATGTGAGGGCCTTTCGGAGGTGGGATATCTTTAGCCATTGTAGGTCTTGATAATGAAGAGGGCCAGGAAAGATGGCCTGATTAGACGAGAGGAGGCCTACCACTCTTGCGATCTGCCTCAGGGAAGTATAAGGGCTGGGCAACGTGCATCATAGCTTGTGTCTGATCTTGCCTGGGAAGGCTCAGAGCGGCTTGGACCGAATCCACTACAAAGCCCAGAAAAGCATGGGATTATGTTGGGGATAAGACCGATTTCTTCTCGTTTATGAAAACCCCCAGGGATTGGAGTAGGGAGATCATGAACTGTAGGTGAGCCGTTGGGGTCTGTGGGCATTGGTCCATAAGAAGGATATCCAGGTAGTCAATGAGGTGGATGCTCTGTGCCTTGAGATGTCCCACGGAGGGTTTAAGAACCTTGGTAAAGCGCCAAGGATAGTCCGAATAGAAGCATAGTGAATTTGAATGTTTGTTGGCGCCAGTGAAACTGCAGGAAGCGTCGGTGTGATGGGAAGATTGGAACTGTGAGATACGCATTATTGAGGTCTAGACGTGCCAGCCAATCATTGGGGAGGAGAGGATCTCAGAGGAAATTAAGAACTTCCATTTTGAAGTGGCAGAAGACCAACCACTTGTTGAATTCCTTGAGGTTTATGATGTGTCTTTGACCCCGTTGTGCTGTTCTACCACAAACAAGTTGCTGATAAACCCATAAGGGTGAGGGTGTGCAGGGGCTATGGCACCTTTGGAGAGAAGGTTATGAACCTGTGAATTGATCAGAGCATCCTCCTCATTGGAAAACCGTAATGGGGGCTGGGGTTGGACAGGGGAGCCATAAAATTCTATCCTGAACGCCTAGATAGTTTGCAGGACCCAAGTGTTTGATGTCCGGGATCTCCAGTAGTGTGCAAAATCTTCCAACCTGCCCCCAACATTACATGTGGAAAAAGGAATGACACTCGCCATGAGAGGAGCCTTAAGAATGGCTGCCTCTGGGTCCTCTTCTTGAGCCCCTGTGCTGGGGATATCCTCCGGAGAGGTAGAAGCCCCCGAACCTGGTTTGATCCTGCCATTGTCTGCATTTAGAGACTTGGCCCTTGTATTAAGCTGCCTCTCTATATAGTACACTAAAAAGAAGTACTCTGTGTAGAGAATCCAGTGGGCCCCCAATTGGCTTACAGAGGCTAAAGTAGATAATACGAACGCTCTCTTGCGGTAGTGTGGGCGAGCAGTTAGGCTTATCAAAGGTAGTGCTAAGTGTTTGGTGTACTCACCGAGGCAATAAATGAGACGCAACTCAAAGAATAAATCCATGGCCAAATTAGAAAAATAACACTTCTTTTTATATATTTTGTAAAACCAAGAACTTTGTTCAAAAGTAAGTACTGTTTTCATTAGCAGTTTTTACAGGCAAGTAAATCTTTCAAACTTGTGCGCCTTTATGCACAATTCAGTCCTAAGGGAGGAAAAGTCGTAAATGCATAAAGATAAGTCAAGTTAGTTTTAGGAGTTCACCTTCTGGGTTTAGAGTTGTATTGGGCCGAAGGTCCAAAGTACTGCCTGCAATTCTTCTGGAACTGCTTCGGTTCACTGGGAGCAGGTGAGGTTGTAGATCGGCGCGCTGCGGTGAAAGGGACAAGTCCGAGAGCTCCCAAATGGTGGCTTAAGTCGCAAGGGGTCTTGGAGCAAGGGGGCACAGCCAGTGCTTTGGTTCCCGGGCCGGGTGTCTTGGGTGCAGAGTGGCTAGGGCTGCTGGTCTGATGCACAAAGATGCTCCTCACGTTTAGGGAGAAACAGCTAGCAGAGACAAAATCAGGACAGTTGGGCCACTCACGAAGTGGGTCTCATTGATGCTGACCTTCCTCAATGGCTGCTCGGTTGTGGTGCAGTGAGAATCCGGACTGGAGTCTCAATGTCCGTGTTTGGTGCAGGGTGTCCGGTACCCCGGGATTGATGCTGTACGGCTCTGGTTGGATTTGGTGTCTTCCCACCCGGTGGGGAGACAGATTTGACTTTCCAGAGCACGAGTACCTTCTCCTGGTCTTTTGCGGCATCAGTTGGGCTGTGGAGCTGAAGGCGGTGGACCAGACTCTGCTAGTCTGTGTCTGCGGCTGCAGTGGAGTAGCTCATCTACTGCAAGGGAGACTGGAGGCAATTTCCGTTGTGCTGGCAGGCTACCCTAGGCTTTGATAGTTCTCCGGCTTGCAGGACGAGTCAGTCTGTCGCGATTGTTGAGTGGTGTGAGCAGGCAGGGTTTCACTCCAAATATTCTCAGCTCTTTTGTAGTTCTCTCCAGGCAATGACTCTCATTCGTCCTAGAATCCAAGTTCTTGGGTGCCACCTAAATGCTCAATTAATGCGTTCAGGGGAGTGCCAGGTAGTAACCAATGGGCTACCTACCTTTAGGGTGTCTACACCCTCTATACGCCCACTTCTTGTGGGAAGTGGGCATAACCCCGACCCTAGAAGGCTAATGCCATCCAAAATCAAGATTAGGGAATTTGAAAAGGTGGTGTCCACATCATCTAGCCCACCTTAGGGGTGGTACTGGCTTGATGTGGGCACATCTCCTAATTTTACTGTTTCCCACCTGTCTTGCTGCCAAAATGTGAGGTCAGGACGGGTGGGGGAGGGTGTCACCTCCGCTATCTTGAGAGGCTTTGGTCGCATAACAAAAGCGGCAGGGCCTTTGAAGCTTCCCTCCCTGGAATGCAGTTCCTGCGTGGAGGTGTGAACACCTCCGCCAAGAGCAGGCTTTGTTCCTGACCTCTGAGAGCCATGGCTCTCACCTTGAGGAGGTCAGAAACTGGTCTAGGGTGGCTGGCTGGCTGAGACAAGTCAGCGATCACACCAGTGATCTGTAGCTTTTCAGGGGGCACCTCTAAGATGCCAACTGGGGACATTTCTTAATCAATCCAACATTGGCATCAGTGTGGGTTTATTAAGACTAGCTGTTTGTTACCAAACATCTGGGGGTACAGTGAAGCCATCAATTAGCTGGGTAACTCGTAATCACTTGTGTCCAGCCCATGTACTCTGTATGACGTCCCTGTGCACTTGTGGAATCTAAGGTTGAATAGATATCTCGGGGACATATCCACTCACGCAGATATGCCCACACATGGGTATAGTGGACCCTGTCTTGGGGCAGTAAGGCCTGCTATAGGAGTGACTTACCTATACCACATGCAGTGCTGTGTAGGCATGACACACAGGGATGTGTGCCATGTCGACTCGTCATTTTCTCTGCACCAAGACACGCTGGCTGCAATGGCAGTTTGCATGAGCTTGGTGTGGGGTCCCTTAGGGTGGCACAATTTGTGCTGCAGCCCTTCGGGCCCTCTTTAGTGCCCTAGGTACCAAGGGTACTATTTACTAGGGACTTACATAGTCTAAAGTGGTGCCTATTGTGGAACAATGGTACAGTTTGGGGAAAGAACACTGGTACTGGGGACCTGGTTAGCAGGAACTCAGTACACTTTTAGTCAAAATTGCATCAGATACTAGGTAAAAAGTGGGGAGGTAACCATGTCAAAAGGGGCACTTTCCTACAGCCCCGAATGAGGCCTGATGTTGAAGGGGGTGCTTGGTCAGCCGCTTTCAACAACGGTTTTCTTGATGGATGACTGGGCCTTATTGAGTCAATTGAAGATGGCCATGAATTTACTCAGTTCCTCAATAAAAGGATCACCAAAGAGTCCCCCTGGATCCACTGGGCTGGCTTCGCAGGTGGTTTGATCCCCCAGTTTTGGATTGAGTTTCATGTGCAGAGATCGCCGCCGCTCTGTGGAAAGGGCACAATTGGTGTTGTCGAGGAATAATCGCCCTTTGCGCCCAACCTAAAAGGGTATCTGGGGAAATAAGGGTCATAGAGGTTTTGGCATCATCTGCCATGTCCAATATCTTAGTGAGGGGGCCGGCTATGTCAAGGATCTTGTCTTGATGGGACCTCCAAGAGCTATCAGTGTTCTTCTTGGGGTCCCGTATATACTTGGCATGGAATGTCGCTGTTCGGGGATCTATTTCGGAAGTTAGGGCTAACTTGCCTTCCAGTGATGGAAGAGTGCACTCTGCCATAAGGTGGTAACTGATCTCCTTGTCAAGGGATTTTCACATACACAGCTACTTTATCCGCAGGCGTCCAGTGTGACGACTGTGGGTGCATTAGGTGGGATTGAGCATGTCGTAGTCTAAGTCCAGTGTGCTTTTTCTGCCGTTGGACAGCTTAGAATCTAAAGAGTGATGCCAGGGTCTGTCTCCACATCCCCATCCAATCCGGTGGGGGGAGTCATCGCAATCTGGCGCGGCAGAGGCAGGCGATGCAGTCGGACTTGTGATTGGCTTGTTGGTGAGTAATGGCTGAGGGTGCTTTCCCACAAGGTCAGCGGGAATGTTATGACCCAAGAAAGCACGTTTCAGTCTGTCGAAGTCATCTAGATCGACAACCAGGTCGTGCTTTTTCTTCGACTTCTGGGGCGGCTGTGGCTGGCCCGTAGGCACAAGTGTGGCTGACGCTTTGGTTTCTTCCCTAGAGGCACCATGCTGTAATCTTAAGGAGCTTTTGCTATAGCCTCAGAGATCGCCCTCTGTATAGAGGAATCTATAACCTTGCAGAGTCCTGCAATTCCTGCATATTAGGGACAAGTTGGACTGGGTGAACCAGGTTAGTATGTATAGTTGCCTGTGAAGGCACTGGACAAAAAGGTCCTATGAACGCCAATGCCCATACTGTTCACTGGGCAAATTATTTTCCCAAATTTAACTGGTTTATTTAATATCTGCACCTGGGTTGGTGCCCTTCTTTCCACTTACTGGGTATTAGCGTGTAATCACGCTTCACGCACTCTCCAGAGCGTATGCATAAGTTGAGTCTTCAATTACAGACTCCTGCACGGGGCATCTCCAGCATGCTTTACTGGCAGCGCATGTATTTCACAGACCACCTGAGGGTGTCACTCTAGGAGAGATGTCTGATCAACACACTAATTTGAGTGAAACAAAGCGCTGGCACGCTCGCTCCTAAGTGGAGCCTTTAATGAGGCATGCGGGCAGCCCTAGTGGCCGGAAGACCGCACAGCCCCAACGCGCCTCCAACAAGATGTTCGCCCCCGAGGGGCCTGCAACCGCTTAGGAGCAGCAAGCAATCCCGCGGTTGCGAGGAGTAAGCCTAAAGGAAAAGGTTAGGCAAATATTGCAAAACAGGATACAAACAAAGAATTAACAAACATGGCCCTCAGGCCTTTTCACTTAACTGTTGGCTGCGTGGAGCAGCGAAGAAAGAGGAGGAAGGTTCATGGACAGAGGACTGGAAAGGGAGATCCATGCTCTGATTGTATGAACTGTCATGAACTATTCACAAGTGTTCATGGGATTTGTAGTTTTTAGGTCTCTGCTAGACATCGTTTGCGCTGTCTCTTTGTGACATCCTGTATCTACTTTGTGGGCTTCAGCTCGCCTATAGGCTTCCCATTTGCTGGCTTCATTGTCGCTCTCCTATTCTGTCTCCTCATTTGTCCATGGCATGCATTTGTCATGCTTCTTGCTGTGGTAATCTCTGACTGAGAGCAGGGACTAAGTACTATATAAATACATTAGTGACCATTCTAACATCTGTTCACGAACTCCTTTTTTCTTTAATCTGGTCTGAAGCATTTGAGACGAGCACTAACCGAGCTCCTCTGTAAACAGGGCTATAAATACCGTTCTTATCACGTCACATCTAAGGTGCATTCAGAGACCGAGGTCTATTTTTTGTTCATTCTCTTTGGACTCTACTTGTGCATCTTTTACAATGTATGCAGTTTTCACTTTACGGAAAGCTGCCACTCCTTACATGGCACACTGTTATTTTCTGTTTGCGACTGATCACTATCACATGCTCTACATCGGCAACCTTCGGCATGCAGTACAACTCTAACCAATACTGCTGCTCACTTGGTAGCACAGTTCAAGCAAGACTGTGTCTGTGTGGACGAGTGCCTGCATTCCTGTCTCATTTCTCGATGGTCTAGGATTTTCTTTTTTCCCAAATTACACCCTTCCTCTCAAGTTGGTAGCATCTGCCTTGCAACACGCTGCTCTTTTTCACAAACTGGAAAGGGGACATGACGCTTATTAGCAGTGTTCTATACTGTGTCCTCGCAGCTGATGAGGCTTCTTTTACAATCTCGTTTTGTTCTTCTTGGCCTCTGTTTCTGGGTTAAAACATTAGTGAGCTGAGACCCTTTGGGAAATGACATCACAGTTCGACTGTTGACATCTCCACAGAGGCGCTTTTCAGTCTGCACAAATATATTCCCCATCTGTATTGCTGCAGAACTAGTGCCATGGAAACCTGGTGTCGGTGCTTTTGTTTGAGAATTTATCTTGCTTCCCAAGCTGCAGCTTCAGATGTTTTTTTTTTTTTTTTTTACACCGCGCTATTTGTACCCCTAAATCTTTATCCCCCCAAAGGTTTACGGATGGTGGGTGTGCTCTGATACAATGCAGGGGAGGTTTCAGGACTGTCGTTAGTGAAATGTTTATCCACTGGGCCAACTAGGGCACCCTAGTTTTTCTATCAGCTAATCCTCAAAGCAGTTCGCCAGTGTTGATATTTCAGTGTATGGAGGATTGTACAATGTCCTTGCTGCATTTTGTTCAGGTCACCTCTGTCTTTATTTGCTGGTCTGTGATTAATGCCTTTGAAACAGACAATGTCCTCCGATTGCTCCTGCTGGGTGATAGCGGTTGCCTAGCAACAGGTTTGTAAAGAGGCCTGGAATGTAGTTGGCACCTGATAAAATAGGTTCGGTTTCTTGTTTTATTTCAAGCTTGGAATACAGTGAGTGAGTCCTTCCAATACACTATTTGATGGAAAAACGTGATAAAATCAGACCTAATACATTACATTGATTAGTAGCCATTCAGTATCAATAATCCTTTTAGTTTCACGTACATTTTTGGTCACATATATTCAAATCCGTTTATCCACTTTAATATAGTGCAGCAAGATGTATTCCATTTCCACACAGCTCTTAAGGAGGAGAACTTTCAACACTTATCAGAAAATAAAATCCGTTCTGCATCAGATTTACAAAGGGCAATGGGGCAGTACATCTAAAGGCATCCTTTCGCAATTCATACCACAACTGCACAGGCATTCCCCTACTGAAGATCTTGTTACTCTGCCGGGTACTGCATGTAAACTAGTTGAATCATGCACCCTCGGTCTCATAAGGGCAGCAACTTGACAAAGTTGTCCATTACCCTTAAAGTGCTGTCCTGCACATATTCTTAGTATGGCATCAAGATATTTCAGAATTCACGTGATCTGGTTCTTGCCTGCAAGTCCACAAATCTGTAGTGCCACAATTGTGCAACAAGACTTATTTTACCAGGGGAGTCTTACACTATAGTTTATTTCTCCATTATATAAATCAATGCTCAACATGCTGATAACTTAGCACAGCTTTCAAACCCCTTATATAACCCAATATCATTTTTAGGTCGAGCCTCGAGTAGCGCGCAAGCGCTGCTCTGGCAAGACTTTATGTTAGGGGGTTTGAAAAGCTGACCACACGCTCGTGCGTCATGGCCTTTTCCCTGCGGTTACGCGCAAGCAAAAGGACATGGTGCACGAGCGTGTGGTCACGCCTGCTGCTCGCAAGCGCACGCACCACTCGCGTGCTTATTTTGTTTAACTCTCGCGGCCGCGTCACCTTTTTTTTTTTGTTTCACTTTCTCATAATCGCGGCACCCGCGCTTTACTTTTTAAAATTAAAAGTAAAGCGCGGGTGCCGCGATTGTAGCAAAAGTAAAGAAAGATGTTTCAGCGCGCGCAACACTCGCGTGCTTGTTTTTAAACGTTCCTTGTTTTTTTTGTGACCGAGTACAATTTGAGATCCGGACTGACACTGGATTGAGTCCTTATTTCCACGTCTGATGAAGCGCTATGACTGTAGTGAGCTCCACCTTGGCTTCGTTTATCTGATTTTGGAGAAGGCCCAAGGATGTTTTTGTTTAAAGAAATTAAATATCACATATGTTTTTCTTTTGATCATAAACAAAATTAAAATCCTCTCCAGAGGCTATCAAACTGAAGAAAAATCCTATATTTAAATAACTGATAAAATATTGAACAAAAAAGGCTTTAAAGCATTAAAGCAACGAATCTCTTGGCCTTAAATACTTACTTATCTTCCGCCTAGAGATCATCTAACCAGCCTGTAAGTCTTGGCTTAAATCTCTGGCTAACGCAAAGAAAGGAAACCTGCAGTCACTAAAATGCTGGTTATGCGGGAAGACCACCCAGAGTCTCTGCTCCTGGGCGGGGCGGTAGCTGGACGCCCAAGTGCATGCGGCAGATATGCCACACACCAGGCTGGCACAGGGCAGATACAAACTGATTATCTCTCCCTCCTCCCCCTCAGAAGTGCACGCGCCTTCGCCACGCTGACGACGTTTCATGTTTACATCGGGTCGTACCTCGTGTGAACTGCTCTGCTGTGCCATCCGTCTGGGATGACGCTGCGCCCCGCTGGTCACGTGACGCGGAAGGGGATCTGCTCCGTTGGCACGCGCAGCCTGCATTGTACACACGCTTCTTAATTTGCTGGATTTCGTTTCCTGGCCCCGGGGGATAGCCGGAGAATCGTAAAGTTTTCTGGTGGATGGCAAGAAAAATAAAATAAATACAAGTATAGGCTACCATTTTTGGACACTAATTTGCATATTTGACCGTCGTCCAAAACTGACACCATGCGATCCAGTGACCCCCCCCCCCCGAAGAGGCCTGTTAAATGGGGCTGCACCCCAATGTCCACTTAAAAATATAGGTTTAGATGCTGGCCAGCACTGTACATGAATCTCAGCCTGGGCCCATTCTCTTGCCTTTAACAGCCGTCTACTTCCATCATCTATAGTTCAAAGGGGTGAGGGGGAAGGACGGGTTTCATGCTGTGTCTTAGTTCTGAAAGAATCGCATACAAACTGTTCGTATTTTTATTATTCTAATTAAAGTGCAGGTTAGGAAGAGGGCCCTCGTTTCCTTATGAGCATTCAGAGCTCATGATGTAGGTGAACAGAGACATCTCGTGGCCTAGCGGCCCCTAGAAGGAAAGCAGGCTTCAGCGCCTGGAAGTTGGCACTGCTGTGGCTCACGTGCACGCCCTGGTGCCTTTCCGGTCACCGACATTCATTATTCGGGAGGGGCGGGGCGGTTGTGAGATGTGCTCACAGGCCCATCATTGAGGGCAGATCCTGGGGCTGGCATCTCAAAGCCGACAAGGACGCTGAAAATGCACATCTCAGAAGCGACGTGGAGAGCCCAGTGACGTCAGTTCCTAACCTGCAAGCTGAATTCCACAGAGCTGCCCACAACAAAACACTCCACTCAAGGCTAGGTCAGGCAAAGTGCAACCAATCCACGCCATAAGAAGAACATTGGCTGAACAGCATTGTCAGTGCAGACTGCACAGCTTTTGAACCCACTGCCACCAAAGACGCAAAGCGTGGAATACCAACTGAAGATAAGAAGGGTAGCAAAGACCTGGCATTTCCTAAAAATAAGTATTAACAACCAGCCTGATTTCCTGGCTCCACAAAGCCTGTGAACTTCGAGCCAGAGCAAAATATTTGGTCCAAGTGCAGTGTGCAGTGCACGACAGACACCGGATAGGTGTTGTTGCAAGGAAAAGCTTCAGAAACCACCTGATTGGACACCACTGACAGTGATCAGACTTCTAATTCTCTGGGGGGCCCCAATGATGGACTATACCTTGCTGATGGCTGTCTTTCATCAGAGCAGACTGGAAGGCCTCTCCTACCCGTCTGGACACGCAGAGGCAGTAATAGCGTAGGAACTTGTAATGGGACATCGGAAAGCCATGTCACACACTTCACCTTTCAGACAACCACGAAAACCCGCTAAAAACATAAAAATGCGCATAATGACGAGATCACGCTTCCAATGCACAGAGGTTGGGCAGCCATCACTTCGACTGGTGCTGCAAAACCCAAACTATTACTGTTCCACAACTAGCTGGAATCTTGGATGGCTTTAATGTACAATATTCCTGCTGGCTTCCATGTGGCCTCCTCACAAGTTTAATCTTTTGTGTCCAAGTTAATACTGCAACAGCTTGCATCATTGGCTGCCCTGTAATGTACACCCCCCCCCCTCCTCGCTCTCTTCCCGACCCAATACAGGTTAGGAGCAGGAGTCTGCCCTCTCACCTACCACACCAAAATGCGTCTCAGGCGGCAAAGACATCCTTCCAACCAACTTCTCCCCTACAGTGTACGTGCTGTCCGTCCCATAATGCACTGCAACACTTCTCCAGGGATATGGAACTAAAAATGCCATTACATTTCCTCTGATGCCCTTTGCGTTTGTAGTGTTGCATCGCTCCGATAAGTGTCACGTGACTTGTTTGGAAAGGTTTCTTCCACATCCACCTCTGAGAGAGGAACGTGTGCTCCTTTGTGCCTCCAGAGTACACAGAGATGCCACCTTGGTGCCTAATTCTGCTCGCGCCCTTAATGGGGTGCCGGATCCGTGTTCCTGCAGGAATGCCTCTTGGTGAGTGACCTCTGAAGACCCTCGCTCTGGCAGCCTGCCCTGTCCACGCCTTGTTGAGAGAACAGACATTAGGAGAGGTTTATGAAATGTGATCGCTCTCATTAGCGCGCGGGCTGATGGCATATTAGGCCACTCTGAAGGGACGTTATCCACAGTCTGGGCCTGTGATGCCTTCATCAGGCGGCATCATTTGACATAAGTATATTACGTCAGTGATACTCCTCGGCTCGAGGGAAGGTGTAGTGGTATTGGCTGAAACCGCCTCTTTGAACACTAATGAATTGCGTTGAACTCGAATGACAATTTGCCATATTTTTTTTATTTTATTGGTGCGTTGTGGCGGCTGGGAATTTTTCGGGGCAAAAGGTTGTGTCTCAATCAATAAATTGACACTTCAAAAGAGCAGTATTCATTTAGTCTCGCAAGCTTTTTTTCTGAAGCGATCTGCGCTGAACAAGCAGCAGCAGCAGGATGACAATTATGGCGAGAAAATGCAGAGAAGTTATTTGTTTGGACTAAAATTAGGTGAAAACAGGATAGCAAAAAGAAAAACCCTAAAAAAAATATTGTGCTTGCTTTTAATTTTCTCTTTTTCTCACACTGTCTCCTAGTCATGTGCTCTTTCTTTCCATCTCTGAAATTTACCAGCTCTTGTGAGTAACGTAACAAAAAATCCACCGCTATACGTACCACTTATGATTTCACAATATCATAGATGACATAAGTAACCTAGGTGTGGGCATCCCACATAACTTCACCGTTAGCGACGCCATGACATCACCGAATTTGTAGCCTTGGTGCTTGTCCACGTGATGTTTCCCTGCTATGGGAAATACTTCATGCTTTCTATAAGTAACTCGGTACTGTCTTCGTTCCCTCTGTTCCCGTTTTCCCATTCACAAAACCCTTCACCCAGTGCTTTAAATGGGGAAAAAAATAGTGCAGGTACTCATTTAAATGTGGCGAGTGGGCGGGGCTAAAGGCAAGATACTATTGTACTAGTTGCAGCTCATAGGGGAGAGGAGTTGGCCTAACGGCTAGGGCTGTCGACCTCGAATCTGGGGAACCGGGTTCGAGTCTCGGCAATGACGCTGAACATCCTGTGATTCTGGGCAAATCACTTAATCTCCCCGTTCCCAACAAAAAAAAAAAAATGAATGTGTCCTCATGTAACGCAACTGATGCTATGTAAAGCGCTCTGATACCCAATACCTTCGGGTCAAGTTCGCGCTATATAAAACTCTGTTTAAAAAAACAAAAAAAAAACAAAAAAAACATTTGTTTCTATAAACAAAATAGGTTAATTCGTTATACAAAACGAAAGTCAAACACAGTGATATTTTAACATATTTTAACATTTCCTTATTTTGTAATATTTCTCTCGTTTTTCTCTCACACAAAAACACGAACACACAAGCAGGCAAACAGACAAACACGAGCAGACACTCGCACAAAAATCAGGTGGGATTAAAGCCCTTTTAACCTCCTTACCTCCCATGGCTTTCCTCATTGTGCTGTCACTGGGCTGCCTCGATTCCTTGCAACACAGCATGACGGCGAGCACCCGGATATCATGCAAATGAGACCACACTGAATAGTTCAGCAAGGGGCTCAGCTCAGAGCTATAAAAGTGCTTTGGCTGTCAAAGAGACAGGCTACGACCACTAGAGGCCAATGCTCCTACCCTTCATGAGTACCGGTACTCTCCACGGCAGTAGAGTAGTGCCGGTACTCAGAGTGATAAAAATAAGAAGTGCCAGTACTCAGTACCTGTGAGTACCGGCTCATTTAAAGCACTGCCTTCACCCCGGTTTGTTGTTATTAACCCCTTGGCCGCGGCGCAAATTTCTCCGCGGAGCGGAGGGGGTGGGGGGTGAGCGCGGCGCTGCCATACTCGTGACGGAACCACGCCGTCATGAGTCGCGTGTGCTCATGATGGCGTAGTTCCGTCACGGCCCCGCCCACTCATTAATTCGCCCGCACAGGCGGGGAATTAATGCCGCGTGGGCGGAGCGGCAGCCGCATGACGGAACCACACCGTCATGAGCACACGCCGCCCGTGGCTCATGACGGCGTGGTTCCGCCATAAGCAGGCAAGGGGTTAAAGGGGCCAACCAATTTCCAGAACAGACGTTCTAGAATGTTTGACGTCTGCTGGGGTTTGAGACCTACTGTGACATCATGACCAACTGTGACATCATTTAGCAGACGCCCTCTTTGTTGTGCATTGCCTTCAGTAAGGGAAGCTTTGAGATGGGTCGTGATATGCTAGTCAGTGAGCCACGGGTGGAGAATAGGGGACGGGGTAGCACTGCTCCACGGTACCCGTTACACTTTTGGTCGGATTTTTAAACCCTGTTGTAGGCAAGGGTTTGAGCCACTCCGCCAAACTCTGAACCCAGTGCTTAATTTGTGCCGGTGGTTTCCGGTGCTGGGCGCCCGCACTTAGTTGTCAACACCTGCGGGCGCTTGTTATAATCTGGCATATGGTGGTGCAGTCTGTCTAATTTAGAGATGAGCCCAGCAACAGTTGTTTATTAATGCAGTACACATTAAAAATTACTATTACCTGTCGCCCAAGTCATTCTTATAGCTTTGGGGGCCTGGAATAGTCTGAATGTCACAGTTGTAGGAGTGTGACAGTTAATAGTTGTGTTGGTACTGCTGTTGGCAGCGCTGGCAGGGGCAATGTGTGGTGCAAGCTGTAGCGCCCTCCTGAGGAGGGCCCTGGCACTTACATTTTCACAAATTAAGCGCTGTCTGACCTGTTGTAGACCTCTGTGTACAGCTGAAAGTGGGCTAGTGTCTGGGAGTGGTTACTAAGGCTTTGCTCATTGTATGTTAACCTCTTACAGTTTTTAGGTCTCGCCTACGCAGCGCGCATGCACTGCATTGGAGGACCTTTAGCCGTCGCTCTGGTCATTTTCAAGCATACACTCGTGCTTGTGGCGGCATCCACCTTGCGGGAGCGAGCAGGGGCGCGCCACAAGCACGAGTGCAGTGCTTGAAAATGAGCAGACTGCACGCACGTAGCACTCCCGGGCTCTCCCTCTCTCTCTCCTCTCGCTTTCTCTCTCTCTAAATCCTTCAATTGTCTTTGCATTCTTATCAAAGTCTTTCCTATTTGCTCACCCCCTAAAACTCCCTTCACCTCCCGCACCACTTCTCAATTTCTCACTCCTCTCAACACACACTGCTCTGCTCCAACTCAGCCACCACGTCACTCGCCACCATCTATTTCCTACTCTACACTCTAACTCCACCTTCCCACATCAACTCCCACCATCTACTCCTCTAATGCCCTCAGCCCACCTTATCCTTGTCACTCCATCACCTTCTCTACAGCTCCAAACGTACAAATTGTTGCCCCAGAATACCACCTAATTTACTACACCCCTTCAAACCAATGAACACACAACCTCAACAGTAATCGTAGACATATTTATTCAGTTCCCTACCAAGTAACTGAAAACCTACAACTCAGCCCTCACTTGAGAGGAAATAACTGCAGCCACTAGGACAGCATTTGAAAACTCCCAAGCCAGCTGTAAACTGGAACGCCCACAACCACCCAATGGCAGATCAAACAAAACTACTTTCAGCTGATTAGGAAACCCACATGCTCCACAATAGGCACCCTGATTAACAAGAGAGAAACAAGGGTTCAGGGATACTACAGAACAGAGGCGTAGGGCAAGGAAGACTACCACAACAGTGCTTCGCTGAGCAAGTCACAATTACAACAAGCATTGGCATAGCCAATAGGTCTCGCCTTTGGGACCTTATAAGTGTTTAGCCATGCAACAGGTAATGTTGTTGCAGTAAGGATATTGTGCTGCATAACTAAATACTTATAAGGTCCCAAAGGCGAGACCTATTGGCTATGCCAATGCTTGTTCTCCTTGTCTTCAGAGCAGTAAGATTCCATCAGAGGCCCCTAAAATTAACAATGTATTTTTAAACTCAGTCGAAAGTCAAAATCGGTTAAAGAGCTGAACTTGCTAAGCAATCTTTGGGAAGGCTTGTCAAGAGAGCATTACCAAGACAGTACAAAAAGCTGATTCTGAGAAACAAACAATTTTCTTCTTAAACTGGGGTTTCATTCAGTGGTGCAGCACTCATGTTGTCTAGTCTAAGCTCCTTTCATTAGTGTCTTTACCTATATAGGTAAGGTTTAATTTGCTGTTCATCATGGTTCAGAGAAATTTGGGGTTAAAGTGGGAAGTTGTGGAGAATCTTAGTGTTGCAAAGGCTGTTAGACACTTTTGGATAGGAGATGCAGACCTATATGAGGAGTAGCAGCTTTTGTAAAGGCAATGAACCAAGTTGTTAATGAGGTCTTTAGCTGTGACTTATCAATAGATTTTCGAATTCATGTTAGCGGATTGTACAGCCGAGGTTATCAACATCACCGGAATGTTTCGACATTAGATTTCAAGAAAGTGTTGATCATTCATTAATTCCTTATAGTTAGAGGACAAGGGGCACAGTGAAATGTGTGCCTTTAAATGCTAGTTTACTGGACAGTGTAATGTAGATAAATTAGAAAAGGGCTGCATTTACACATTTCAACTGATGTCCAAATGTAGCCCCAGCCTTATAGAACTTCCAAGAAGTTCCCAGACTTGTAGAGCTCTGTGGGAAAGAGATTTGCCTCCAATTATACAATATACTTTTCCACAATTATTTTCTTGATTTATTGCCATCCACTGTTGCCAAAATCATGTTTCTTTTAAAAAGGAGAAATCCTTTCTCTCCTACAATAATCTGTAGTGATTCCCCGAGGTGTCCATATATACATCATGTTTTAACTATGGCCATCAATTCATTACACTTGACAAAGGTAATGCCACAATCTACTTTTTATTACCTCACACACATTCTCGAGCCATATAGTGAAAATACATTCAGAACCATTCTGAATTTAGAGACCCAGCCATCATACTCCAAATATGTCCACATACTGATTGATGTGTGATGTCTCTGATAACATCTGTTATTACACAGCCTCTGGACCACCCTCTTTTAAATTCAATTAATATTAGTGAGCCCTAGGGACGTTGTCCTTCAACCATTTCATACAGTCATTTTTAGGTCAAAGCCTAGGCTGACAAATTCTTGGGGACATTCTGAGAGTTTCCCTGGGAATGTATTCTACCAATTGCTTGCCATTGCCTTTGTGTTTTGTACTTTACATTTGCTAGCTTTCTATTTGCTGGCATTATTTGTTTTAACCTGTCCCGCTTGAGTTTGTTCCTCCTGTGAAGCATAGCCTATTTACTGTATTCTTGCACGAGTGCTAGATTTTCTGTAAAAAGGACATTTAAATCTTCTCATCTTGCCACATTTGCTGTGCATTCAAAGACAGATGTCAAATGTCGGTCTCTGTTATCCAAGGGAGCTTGGTGTTTACTTTTTTTATTTTTTTTAAATTTTTTTAACTGTTCCGTTATCCAACCTATGCACCCCCACCTCTTTATCCACAAACGCCATCCTCCCCACCCACTCTGTTACCCACCCTGTTGCCAAAGCCAATAATAACTTGCCCACAGGCGAGACTGTAGTGATCACTCCAAGCTGGTTGTGATGTTATAAGAGTATTTATTGAAGATCAGTAGTACATCAGTAATACAGCCCCACCAGGAGCACCCAGCATGGTGCTCAGCCCTTCTCCAACTGTGGTTTACAGAGACCAACATTCCATATTACATCATTCTTACAGTGTTCCACTTGTGGAGCAATGGATGACATAAACAACAATATAGCTAGGATATAACATATCCTCATTTCTTCCAAACGGAAAACAGAAAAAAGAAATAAAGAATCAGATGTAGAAAATAGAAAAACGAAATAGAGGGGAGAGAACCTGGGAGAAACAGGCGATAGGCTGAAAGGAAGAAAACAATCGAGAAACTTGAAGAAACAGATAAAGATAATCCAAACAGAATAAAGATAATCCAAACAGATAAAGATAATCCATTAACCATCCTCCCTTCTCTATATACCAGAAGAAAAGAAAAAGAAAGACAAACCATCAAAAGAAGGAGAGAAACCATCAATGACTACCCTCTGCACACCCACTGGCCATGTAAGTATGCGAGAAGGCAACCCAAATCAGGGAGAAACCAGATGACAGAGAAGAAGAGAAAACCAAGGATTACTCACACTTCTCTATCACGAAAAGAAGACTGAATAATAAATTGAGAACAGCACTGGGCTACAGTGTGGACAATAAAACAAAGCGTAAAAATGTATAGAAAAACAAACGCCCAGTGATACCTAAACCTTTGAAACATAAACCTTGCACTACGGTAATGGGACTCGAACCCAAACCGTACACCCAATGAGGGTAAAAATTCGAATGTGCAAAAAGGATCTCGTGAGGAGACTAAAATGTTGTGCAACATTAGAAACGTAAACCTTGCACTATGGTAATTGGACTAGGACCCAAACCATACACCCAAACTGGGTAAAACTAGTGTGTGCAGGAGCGACCTAAAGAGGGGTCTAAACATTGTGCACTGTAGAATAAAAACAGAACTAACACTACACCTTACACAAGGTAACAGAAAAAAAAGAACGTGCAATAAGTAGTGAAGGTATAAGACCTTGAAATGTACCTCAACTGGAGGTCTAGATATGCACAAAGAAAAAGGGGAACACCCAAAAACACACCTCGCGGAGAGGTCAAGAAAAGTGCATGTATGTGCCGGACAAAAGTCCGTGCAACGTTTGAAGCTTGAGGTAAAAGTGTGCACCGAAACAAGAGACAAAATACCTCGTGAAGAGGTCAACGTTGTGCACTAGGGTAGCAGGACAAAAACCACTGCGAGACACCTCCTGTAGAGGTAAGAACAATGTGCACTGTAAAGTCGGGACTAAAACCCCTGTGAGACACCTCGTGTGGAGGTAGCAACAATGTGCACTGTAATGACGGGACTAAAACCCCTGTGCACTGTAGTGACGGGATTAACACCCCTGCAAGACACCTCGTGTTGAGGTAAAGATTGTGCACTGTGTGAAGGTGAAAACCTTAGACACCCTATGTAGGGTAAAATGTAAACCTAGACATTGTGCACTGTGTGAAGGTAAAAACTATTGTGCACTGTACAACACTAAAAATATTGTGAACCATTTACTGAGTAATTATAGTTAAGACACAGAGGAAAAAAACGTTTAAAACTCATCCCTAACATAAGGAAATCAAAATGTGTGCGTGTGCACCACAATGTCCACAGAAAAACTCTAATCCAACCTAGGAGGCAAAAATGTTCTCCGGTGAGAGATTTCACATAG
Organism: Calotriton arnoldi; assembly: GCA_963921515.1. Taxonomy (NCBI): domain Eukaryota; kingdom Metazoa; phylum Chordata; class Amphibia; order Caudata; family Salamandridae; genus Calotriton; species Calotriton arnoldi. The sequence goes on from CAWUFW010012736.1 coordinate 502,008, forward strand.
GAATGTGCAGGAACTTAAACTAATAAAATGTTCCACGTTGAACGGAGCAGCTTGCAAAAAATAATAATGAAAAAGGATACCGGCTGAATGTTGCTTGAAGCACTTGTGACAAAAGCTAGAAAATTACGAAACAGTACCTTGCTGGCAGGAACCACAGAAAAACCTCCTCAAGCAATGGACAACTTGAAAGTTCAACTCCTCGGACGAGAAAGGTCGACAAAGAGCAAGTGAAGAAGAGCGCGCAGGGGCACAAGACATCAGAGGCAATAACTTTAATAGCACGCAAGAACCAAACGTGGTTGACAGAGGCACAGAGCAAGGCAGGATACTTCAGAGCACCTCGAGTTCAATGTGCTCCGGCGGCGCCAAACATAGGATGGAGGCACGTAATTTACGCTGTGCCGGGTGGCTGCAGGAAAACGTCATAAATGGCTCCACAGGTGCTGGATGCGAAGAGGTGAGGAGCGCGCTCTTACTTTCAAGTTTTGAAACTCAGCGTGGCAGTTTTTACCGGCTTCACTGTAGAGAAGACCACTGACACGAAAAAAAAATTAAAAACTGAATATTACTCACTCCGATGGCCTCCTCATGCGGAAGGGAAGGAGATGAAACCAAATCGCTTTCAGCTGGTACACGTAGAAAAGCCATACACCAAAGTAACATGACTAATAAAGTAAACTCTCACCAGATCGAGCAAAACAAGTCTTGCGCTGACACTGCTTTCAAAAACCCATACAAAGATGAGCAAAAGGTTAGATGACAGTCATAAGCATTGCACTTGAACAGCATGCTGTTAAAAATACACGCAGGTACAGAGTACCTTGCTTCCAAAGGCAGTAGATGTTGGTTGTTGCTTATTAGACATTATTTGATGTAAGTCCTTCTGCGTCACGTAAGAGTTGAGACACCTTGACTGGCACACACATGAGAAAACACTTCTTCACCAGACAGTGTGTAGACATTAATGATGGCAGGCTTACAGCACAAGACGCAGGCGTTGGCAGACACGAGTTGGCAGGCTTACCCTCACTGAAGGCTCAGCACAAAGGCGTAATGGAGGAGACCCAGGCAGCTTTGATGACTTTAGACCAGGTGATGCAGTTGAAATAGACTGTAGGAACAGAAAGAACAGACCTTTGAGATGCTGTGGGAACAGCAGGCAGAGACTTGAGCTGCGTAGAAACTGGAACTGGCACTTTTGCGTTGAGGGCGACCGGTGGGAGGTCACTGGTGGGGCTGATATGTAGTCAGTAGTTAAGTAAGTGCAGCTGTAGACAGAAGAGTTGCTTTAGCTTGAGAGTAGGTCCTCAGATGCTCCAGACTTGAAATTGAAGGCCTTAGAGGTAGCACACGCAGATTCTTTGCTTCAACTCGTCGCCATAAAATTGTAGTGATCACTCCAAGCTGGTTGTGATGTTTTAAGAGTATTTATTGAAGATCAGTAGTACATCAGTAATACAGCCCCAACAGGAGCACCCAGCATGGTGCTCAGCCCTTCTCCAACTGTGGTTTACAGAGACCAACATTCCATATTACATCATTCTTACAGTGTTCCACTGGTGGAGCAATGGATGACATAAACAACAATATAGCTAGGATATAACAGAGACATATTGCCATGACCAATGCTTGTCTATAAATGTTATAATATAGCTGCTGTTAATAAAAGCAAAGAAAGTAAAAGCACGATCTTCTCCTCCGTTCCAGACATAGAATTTGTCAGGAAAATGTCTTTATGCTTTCCTTCCAATTCCCTAGATTCCCTAGATTCTATAATTTCTTCTTAAGTTGAAGAATTACAAAGCCAGAACGACCCTCCTTCTCCCAAATGCTACAGAATGTCAGTAACACCTCACAGGAGGCAGCAAAGCAAACTGAACTTGTCGACCAGACTTGAGGCTTCTGGTCTACATTTAAAAAAAATAATAATAATATTGTCATACATTTTAAGCATAACAGGCAAAATAAAACATCCTTCACCGATTAACACACAAAACAACCTTCAATTTTTATTCTGTAGTAATTGTGCAGCATTTTTTATCTCCACTTCTGTTACCAAATGTGCAATGGAAATATCTTGATGCAAATGTTGGGTGGATGGTGTTCTTTAGTTGTAAGAGCTACTGGATAGAATTTGACATTCCCTTTGGAAGCGAGGAATTCACGTCAGGCCTTTGGAATTATAACGAACATAACCCTCTGACATGTAGCTTTGCTGAATACCACAGAGAACCCTCTAGACCTTTGAATTGCCTCTCCTTCAGCACTGGCTGTAGTTCTCTCCTTCTTTGGAGTGTTACAAAGCTCAGGCATGAGAAGATGTGCGCTCTGGAATCCTCCAGTTGGATGGAATCCTCTTTGACTGCTGCCTTTGTTACCATTTCATGCTGACCAGTGTTCGCCTCCTCTGCCAGCATATACCTTAACCCTGTTTTTGTCTTCAGGGCCTTTAATAGGTAGATGGGTAACTTTCAGCACTGAAACACCCATAAGAAAATAACCCCAGAATATATCACCATAGAGTACAAAGGTTTGTATAACATCTTGCACCTCCTTATTCAAATCGCCTCTTTCATCCAGGATTGGTAGCCCTTGGATGCTCACTCTTTGCCTTAGCAACAATTTCTCAGTGTTTCACCATATCCTTCAGATTCAATTTAGAAGCCAGTACACTGCTTTCATCTCTGTTGTACCATTGCAGGGAATATCTGTCTGTGAGGAGCCCACAGTTGCTTTCACTTAGTTGGTTAGGGCATTGACCTCTTTCTCCATAACAGATATGCTGTCCCTTGCTTCCTCCACTTCCATCGCTGGGTTATTTTCTTATTCTGTGTGTAGGGTTTTGTAAGCACCCTCTTTTAAAAATTGCATTATTTTCATCTCTACCTTGGAAAGACTGGTCCCCACATCTTCCAAGCCATTCGGATCTGGATCACTAGGTTCCTTTGAGGTCTGGCTTCTTGGGTACAAAAAATGTCACCTTTAAATCGCCCCAACGTGCAACTTATTTTCTTTGGGAGGGGAGCATTGTTACCCATCTCTCTAGAAGAAAAGAGGTGAATCTCATGTTTCAGGCCCAATTGTCATTTAGTTGCTGGTAGGGAGGGAGCTATCCCACCCTGCTCAGTCCGGTCAGTTTTGAACTCCCTCAGAGTGGCTTCCGCTCCTTCACTCCTCCTTGCCACGACAGTATACCCTACTCTGATCCTCATCCGAAAGGAAGGCTTTTCCCCCAAGGGCACTGGATTGCCCCCATCGTTCACTGGAGCCATCTCTGGATCCTTCCACGCTCTCTTCTCAGAAGCTAAAGCGGGCCATCAAGCAGTTGCCACCACATTGAATACAGTGGGAGAACAGATCTCTGATCATTTATGGGTCTCCGTTGTGGTTAGAATCTGGAGGGGGAGTCTGTGAGGGGCAGCATGGTCTACAGTAACTCTCCACCACTTGTAGCAAGACCTCCCTTAACCTGCCAGCAGTGCTTAATGAGTCCTAATGCTGGGGTTGCACTAGAGCTGTAGTAGAGAGCAGCCATCTAGAGCTCCCCAAGCACCACTAGCTCAATATGCCCATTTTAACCTATGTCGGCCATGCATGGGCATCTTGAAAGAATCTAAAAAGCGGCTCGCCTAATTGTCTTATGCTTTCAAGTGGAAAGGTTCTGCTTGTGGTATCAGCAAGAAGGCTTTGATCCAATCGGATGTCAAGAGAAACTTCTGCTCTGTACCTCCTTGGCTTGGCAAACCCACAATTGCAGTTCTCCTCTATTATGGTGCATCTATCAGCAATTCCATCATAGCAATTCCCACACAGAAGGATTTTTTCACAGTTTGTCATCAGCACCATTTTGGTAGGTTTGAACAATGTGTCCCCAAACTTGAAAGTCATCCCTCCATTTCATTCAGATTAAATTAGTGGCTTCACCATTCAAGTCTCTACATAAAGCTTCATAGTATATCAGATGTGAAAGACCACTTTCTTCGTTGCTATTACATCTTCCATAGAGAGTGAGAGCTTCAACCCTTCTCAGCAGTTGAGCTTTGTATGGTCTTGTTCTCTTAATAGAGTGGTCACGAGAACCCATCTTTCCTTCCTATCCTAGTTTGTATCACAGTGACATTAATTAGTCAATTTCTTTGTAAAACTTCTTTAGGAGTCCTTCCACACTGGTAGTGTGGTCTTTGCATTCCCTCAATGTGAGAAGTCTTCTGATTTTGTTTCGGCAGAACAGAGCATTTAAGACTATCCAATTGTCTGCCAATTATGACCTCCTTCATATAAGTTTAGCCACTTCGAAACCAGTTTTTTAAAGATGGATATTGTCATGGCAAAACTAATGCTCATTTTACTAGAGGATAAGCTTCAACAGCTTCTTGAATGAGAAATATTCCCTTGGGTGACATGCAAAGCTGTTACATAGAAATATATTATTGCTTTCACATGACACTGCTTTTTGGATTCCGATTTTAAAGCACAATCCCCTCAGGTTTATGCTCCCCTAAAAATCTCCACTTTGGTTAGTTATAGTTTACTGACGGCGCCTAACCCTTGTTTTTCCATTTTGTTATTATGAAGTTGAATCTGTAGATCATGGAAAAAGTTGCAAATAAGTTCTAATGTTTATGACCATAAGGGAAGATCCTACAAATCTGAAGCAGAAGTTACTTGTAATCCTTCTGCACTCATTCAGATTTTCATGGAAGTCATCAGCAGCCTTCCTGCCTTCTAGCTCTTTTCTTGATGGGTGAGAAGACGGATTTCGACTTTCCCCACCTTATGACCGTTCAATGGAGTTCCCATGCTGAAAAAGGCATAAAATCTCTGAGGATACTGATAGAAGGAGAGGGTGATTAATAGGCTTTTGACATGTTCTCCTATACGTCTAATTGCTTACAAATTATCAGACTTGTCTGTACTGATTTCTTCCCAAAAAATACCCAGACTAGACTGCCGGTCTACAGTTCAGTAAACAATGGCGACCAAGATGTGTACGCTAATCAATACATCTTATCAAGGCTATGTAAGCTGTCATAATCCTCAATCATCGCCTGGCGTATAAGTATACGATACAGGCAATAAACAAAAGATAAATCACACGAAATTAAAAATAAATCAAAAAATGAAGCAAACGCCTCACGAGAGCAACACCAAGTGGGTATATGTCAGTTGTATATTCTGCCCCCTGTGTTTCTTATCATATGTGTTCATAAGGCAAGAAAATAGGAAGATGTCCTGTCTTACCTAGGTGTTGCTAATCTTGCCCTGAAGACTGCCTTCCAAGTCTCTCGGGGTGATGTTGCAGTCTAATACGCAGAGCCCTCTATTATGATTAACCCTTTCGTTTTTCAGGTGTACACTGGATCCTACTATTCTAAGATTACCTCCAGTAAATTCATTGATAAATAATGAGGCTCAATTCTTCGTCACAACTTTAGTCCTATTTTCTGCATTACATATATTATGATCCTGTCTGAAATATTGTTTTAAAATGTCAACAGGTTTCACCGTTTATACTTTGAAAATTCATCAGGACTATGAATGTTTGGGGTTTCTAGAGTAGTAATTTTTCATACTCCCAAAAAAGTGACCACTTGTATCAATAGAAACTTTTATGTTTTGTCCTTTCATTTTTTTCTGTGAATCTGAGAAAGGTGACGTGTTCACTTCCACATACATTTGGTTCAGTATTTTCAGACATAGGTGTACTGCTTCAATTACCCAGCATAGGGAGAATATTGAAATGAGCATCTTGAAAATTCACTTAGCCTGTCTCCCAGTTTGTAGCTTGGGACAATACTTGTTAGTGTCTCCAACCAGTAAAGCAACAGAGGACTTAAGTTCATAAAGAGACAAATGCTTACCAAAGTCTTCCATACCAGAAAGTAGCACAAATAATTCCCTTCAAGTCCCCTTTTTTAATATTCGCTTCAATTTAGAAATATGTAGTAATAGATGCTTTGCTGAAATTGTGTGTGAATTGAGTGGTTCAAGAGTGGTGTGGGATTAACGCCAGCAAATTACGTTTTGGAATATTCTTTAGAGTGATGTAACATATAATGCCTTTCTCTGGGTCTTTAAATGTGTTTTAATGAGATTGGAGGTTAAATTAGCCTTTTTTAGGTCTCGACCTAGCGACGCAGCGCGAAGCGCTGTCGCTAGCGAGACTTATTGTTGCTGACTTGCTTCGGAAGGGAGACAGGAGCTGTGCACGCGCAGGACGGACTGGAAATGTGAACGCGCCCGTGAACACGCACTGTGCACATCTCCTGTCCCCCTTCCGTCCTTGCAAGCCTCATGCAATAGCACTTTTAAATGCGCACGCAAGCTCCAAGCGCGGCACGCTTTACATGCACAGCATGCCTCACTCCACTTACCTGCTGTTGTGGGGACTCTGCGCTGCTCCTCGGCTGGTCTCCGTCTTCAGCCGGTCACTGCAGCAACACGCTGGGCTCCGTCTTGCTCCCAGGAGCCCCGCCTAAAATCCTGCTTTGGCCGCACCATGCGGCATTCACGAAGGCGGGGTGGGCTCCCGCTGGACTTCCTCTACTGTTTGTATTTTTTTGCTTTCGCGGCCCCGTCCCTGTACCGCACGATCCCCGCAGCACTTCTTCAACTACGGCGGCGAAGTACGCAGGCGCCGCCACTGGGCACGAGCCGCAGGCCACGCCGATGTGCACGCTCACGGCGTGCCTACAACGCGCGCATGGCGCTCTTTTACTTTCCCTTGTTCGGTCTCAATATGTATTCAGTGGTTTTAATAATATATTCATCCCGATGTGTGTAATGTAACTGGTGCCCATGTAAAGCGCTCCAGTACCTTCGGGTCGAGGTCGCCCTATATAAAAAACTGCACAAAAAATGTGTAAATAACTTCCGTAGCTGGACGCCCACCCACGCGTTACCTTTAGGGTTAGTGCTTCTCCACGGGTCTGCGTCCAGGACTTACCAGTAAACTCCAGAGCTGGCGTGCCGTTCCGCGGGGCTCTGCTGGACTGCCATGTCTCACTGGGGCGCACAGCTGCGGAGCACCCAGTGACAGATGTGCTGCTGGCTATAGTGAACTCTGACGATTCCCACTGCTGCAGCACCCTCCCTGCCTGCTGGGGGAGGCGGGGTCTGCTGCCATTCATGTCCAAGTCGTGTGGCTTGCTTTATTTGGCACGTCGCTTTGCACACATTCGAGATTTCAGTCGTGCTCTTAAAATAATGTTGATGAGTAGTCAGGAAAGACAACAGTGTTGCCTTTAAACGTGTTTTTCATAGACTCTGATGCCCTTTCGAAATCGGGATGCGTTCCGAGTTCGCACATACCAGAGCTTCCGGACCAGTGGGAGTAACACAAAGTGATCGGGCCCCCACTGCAGGATGTGACGAGGCCGTGATGCCCCTGAGAGTCCTGTATCTTGCATATATATTCATCCTTAGGCTGGTTGTGAGCTCATGAAGGCACTGGCAGGTGCCCCTGTAGCGTCCCGGTGCGGCTAACATTACACCCCCTCTGCTCCACAAGGGCTGCAGGGGCTTGTGATACGCCCAGGAAGTGCCTGTGCAGTCATGGGATTAGTGAGTGCCACCTCAGGCAGGCAAACTGGCCTGACTTCCCCGCCTCTACCTCGGGCTTGCCAGCCTTTCAGAGACGCTAGGCTAGCGTGACGTGTTCCGATTTTAGCATGTACCATTTGACCTATGGTTCGGTATTAATTATTCTCAGTCGGTTTTTGGATGGTGCATATTAGAAGAAAACAGTCGATATAAGACGGGCTCACGGTGCACTAAGGCTTGTTCGGTTGGGCACCTGCTGTAGAGAAGTTTATGCATCCTGCAGCTTGTAGGTTCCAGTCTCGATGGAGCTGACGCACTCAGCCTTTTACACTTTCAAAGTTGACAGCTGGAGAACCATTGATTTCGGTTATGAAGAGACTCGGATTGTACTGTATGACGCTGTGTGTAGTGTCCTGATGGACATGTAACGAGGCAGCCCCTCCCTCTGGGCTGTGCCTACACCCACCTCATATCCATGGTTCACAGGCGTTACCAATCAGGCGATCATGTCAATGAAAGAAGCGGGCGCACGTGCCCATAGCCAGTTCTACACCCACATCCCTGGTGTCTGTGTTAGTTATTATTCTAACATGTGGGCCTTGGGCCCACAAAACCACATTGGCGAGGAGACGGACCGGCCCTGCCTGCCACCTCAGGCTGGACCACGACGAGGCACAAACTGAAGTGCAGCCAGGGCACAAGTCCTAAAACAAGCATTTGCAATGCAATAGGTCTCGCATTTACGCGAGTTTAAGCTATTGCCATTGTAAATGACAATGTCTTTTATTTATGTTTTAAAAACCAAAACCAAAATAAAAGGCATAGCCATTTACAATGCCAATAGCTCAAACTTGCGTAACTGCGAGACCTGTTGCATTGCAAATGCTTGTTTTTTGTACCCACCGGAATGACAGACGTCTTGGGTATCCCCTGTTTTCACTCAGACAGCGACCGAGATTTGCCTGAATATGCTTAAAAAAAGACTTGCAGACAGAGAAAAGCATTTAGCATTGGTACTTTTTGAAGATCAGGGTAGAGCTTATGTAGCCAGTCTTATGTAGTCTTGCATAAAAGAACCTTTGGAGTTTCAGGCACTTCCAAAAAAGTCTTTGAAGAAGACCATGTTTGTGCGTTTGCACCCTCACCTGAAGGAGGTGGAGAGGCTTAAGACAAAATCGAGAAACGTGTCTAACAGCTGCTAGTTCTTGTAAGCATGACCAAAAAATTAATCATTCCTCCTCTGAACCAAAAATTCTGCTGAAAATGTTCGAGATTCAGCTGTCTGAGTGTCATCGAGTGTGTTGAAGCAGAGTATGACATCGACGCTTCAGTCTGATGTGAGCATGCCTAAAAGCTACATCTGCAGGCTGGTATTATTAGAGACTGCGATTGTCGTTGAGGGGAACTGCTCACCAGAAGTCTTCCTTGTCCATTGCAAGTACACATGAAGCTGCTTCATGGCCCACTATTTGCCTTGAATGGAACTCAAAACAAGGAAGCTGCACTGTCTACTGGATTCTGAAGTAAGATTTTAGGTGCCATCAGCTACATCGTTGATTTCTCGCTGCAAACCGTGTTGCAGGATCTCCATTAAAGGTGCCATCTTTGACCTTGTGGTTTCTTATGGACTGCGTCCTATAGATCTGTATTATCGACAGAGTTGTAGTTTGCTACATTTGTTACATGTCATCTTCGACGATTTTAGTCAAATGGAACGGTGTTTTCAGCCTTTGCCACATTGCCTATTTCTTCTACAGTTTCTCTTTAGTAGTTAAGTGTCTCCTGTACCCTAGCACCCCCTAGGTGGGCTTTTACAGTACTCCTCTTCAGGAAGGTAGATATTGCCAGGATGATCGCCTTGATTGATCTGGTTTAAAGCCTTTCTTTTCTGATGATGCCGACTCTCCAGCTCATGTCAAAGAAATGAAAGCGACACTGATACCACAGGACTTAAACAATTACATATGTCACCATCAATTTTGATGGAGATGAAGCTAGAACCAGCTTCAGTCCTAGTCAGTGACACAACTTGCCTTCTTTATTAACTCATAACGAGGTTGACCGGTACATAGATAATCACTCGATGGTGACAGTACCTTTGGAGATGTTGACTTCTCCACTGAGTTTTATTTATGACTTGCATAACAGACTTCCTAGTCATTTGGGCTCTGGAATGTCGGTGCTACCCTTGGTTCAATTTACTGGTTTGTTACAGCTGCAGTCGTTTCCAGAGGTTCCTTGAAGTAAACTGTGTTTTGAGGCTGTCTAAACTCATTATACCTCCACTGTCGCCACCTTCAGTATCATGTAGACCTTGGAAAACTGAGGAACCAGAGTCTCAACAAGACATGGGTGACCATGATGATGTTTCTGAAAAATTTGCCGACATGAATACAGACCAGTACCTCCGCTAACTTTAACATTTCTAATTTCTACTTTAACGAAGTGATTAGTCTTAACATCTTTCTTTTCAAGGGCGTACAGTTCATACTGTAAGGGTAGCAATAGCATTCTACATTGATTCGGCAGATCTTGTCAGCTGTCATGGGGCATGTTCTGCCCCACAGGATCCCCCTTGACCTCTGTAACTTGTAGATCTGATTGCTGTTCTTACCAAAGTGGCCTCCCAAGAGGAAGGCATCTGTGCTCATACCCGGGGCAAATTCATAAGTTATGCAGCCAGCTCGTATATTTAATGTTTCCCGTTTTATATGACACCCACATTACAGGCCCGCTTGGTCATTTCTTACACTGTTAATTATTGCTATGGTTACGTCATAATGTTAAGCCATTTTCATATGTTATGAATGGAATAGTTTTACACTGCAGGTAAATTGTTCTTTTCCTTTTTCAGTTGGCTCTAGACCCATAAAAAGGAATCCTATAAACTATGTACATAGAATTGTAAGATATCCATTATTGCGGATGCCCAGCGGGCTATTTGTTAGCCTGATGTGATTAGTCCTCTGAAACTGAAGCAGAATGAATGATAAAGTGCACTCATTTTTGATTGTATGAGTGAGCCATAGCGATTGTGAAATGGTCTTGAATGAGTAATCTCATGCTTAGAAGGGTTTATAAAACTGAGGGAATTTGATTGGTGATTTATGAATATAGTTCCAAAACTTGGAAATGTTGTTCCTCAGTGTGTTAGTCTTCTTGAACAAAATTCTATTTGTGATTATATGTAAAAATAGGTGAGCCAAACCATTTGTAGATTTCTGCTACTTGTTATCCTTCTTTTTCCAAAAAACGTTAATTTTGTTTGTGGTTTTTGTATATATCTGTGAAAGACTGACTAAATCAAATGTTGGTGAAAGTTTAAAAGTGGTTGACTCTGAGATTTATATTGGGAGCAGTGGCAAGTGCAGGCATTCTTGCTTATCACACCTAATGAAAGATGGTTACATTTCAGCCCAACTTCAACTGCAGCAAATGGCACAGCAACAGCAGCAGCAGTTCCAGCAGCAGCAGCAAGCAGCTTTGCAACACCAGCAGCAGCAGCAGTTTCAGGCAGCGCAGCAGTCTATGCAGCAGTTCCAGGTGCAGCATCAGGTAGCTGCATCTGTGCAACAGCAGCAGCAGCAACAACAGCAGCAGCAACAGCTTCAAGTAGCACAGCATCAACAGCTGTTAAAAATGCAGTTGCAGCAGCAGCAGCAACAACAGCAGCAAAATCAGCAGCAGCAGGTAAAACAGAGCAGAGGGGTTTTCAGGCAGAATAAAGGCCATCTCGGGCCTGGCATAGATCAATCTACTAACTTTTTTCATTTACATTTTGATGATAGGCAGCTCAGGGTCCTCGTATCACCAGTGTGTTGATGTGTGGGTTATTCTGTGGTATTTGCTGGATACTAATCTGGTGTCCAGATTGCATATTTTTAATCTGCTTATGTTTGGAATTTGAATGTTGGCAATGGAATCCGTTCAAGGGGCCTATGAGAGAGAGAATGTGATTCTTTATGGGCGAAATAGTTACAGTAATTGTCTTTCTAAAAAGTATGTGAATGCTCTTAGATGGTACCTTAATGAACCCAACCATCTCTGAGCATTTTTCACAGTTGCAGCTTTTGGCTTATCTTAAAGAGTTGCCCTCGCTGGATAGAGAGTATATGAGATCATGCTAGCTTGAACAGAGAGCCATTTTTCAATTTGAAGGAAACATGTTTTAATCCTCCCTGGGTATTGTAGATGTGATCCTGCCCACTCTGCCTCATGGCCAAATATAGTGTCCTCTTTCCCCGCTTAAAAGTCTAGGTCTCCTTCCTCCAGCTATGTCAGCAATACCTTTTCACTGTCTGAGAAAACAACCTAATCTTCACCTAGTGCACAGGACAGGCCTAGGGCTTTCATACTTCAACCTGTGGGACTCCATTACTGTGGCTTACTCCTTAACACATCTTTCTGACATACTTTTCTAACTGCAGATTCCTCACCTGGTGACTATTCCCCAGGCCTCAGACTTGATCCGAACACTTTAAAAATGGCACTCTTGCACACCAGTAGGTGGCATCGTGGGGCTCCGCACCACTTCAGAAGTAATGAGCGGAGCGGCCTATAAATGTTACCCATGCATACTGAAATTCCGCCCCTTCAGACATAGATCTGGAGCTCCTACTTGGTTTTTTGACCATTCCTTTCTTCCAGAAATATCCAGTGTGCCAGGGAAAATGTTACCCCATAAAACGAAAGGGTTTAAACTGTGCAGGGACTGTCACAAACCAATGTCGCAAAGAGATGTCTTTGACAAACCCTCACAAAATCTGTATGTGTCTGGTGCCAGAGCAGGATTCCAGGGCCTCAGACTGTGCCCAGATGTACCTGAAGACCATATGAGACCGTGAGGCCAAACATTGACGCCAGTCACAAGAAGACTCCACACGGCAAAAGGTTGAAGTTGAAAAGAAGGTCCTGTACCTACTCCTGCAGCAGTTCATCGTTGCAATCAAAGTCTTTGTGTAAGTCCAAGAAAAAGCATAAGAAGTCAAAGCGGGAAATGGCACCTTCCCACCACTATCAAACTCCAGAGAGGGCACGAGGTCCAAGTTCAAACCACATTGGGTTTAGTGCCCATGTAAGGAAATGCCTCTTTTTGTATGGTCACCCCCAAGTGTTTCGACTTATGCTGCTGGTTTTCTGACTCGGAATGCACTGAGGCCTGCTAACCAGACCTCCGTTCTGTCCCTTGACCCTAAAATGTTTGTTGAATTGGCTTTACCTAATTGGAAAAAGCTAACTTGTCTGTATGTCCCTAGTAAATGGTACTTTGGTACGCAGGACATGTAAGTTAGAGGGGTAACCCAGGCTTGTAGCACTGATTGTGCCACCCAGGAGGTCTCCCAAGTAAAACAAGTCCTCCAGTTCGCCACTGCAGACCGGTAGAGCATTTGTGCACTGCTAGCCCCACTTTGCCATTGGAAGCAATGGCAAAAGCACCACTTCCCCTTGATATGTCCATAAGTCACTCCTCTGGCAGGCCTACCCAGCTCTAAAGCAAAAGACACACAATTGATGGACGGAATGCAGAACAAATCAAAACATTCACCCCCAGTCAAGAGATCTGGGTTAAATCCATCATTCTTTTGCTCACCATGCCACCCCAGTTTAGACCTGGCCATATGCAAATCAGTCTTGACCCTGTGCCTCATGGGAACAGTCCAGCCCGAACTGCCAAGCCAGGTCCTCCCTGGACCGGAAACAAGCATCCTAGGACCGGTTTCGGGGTTTCACCCCTCTTCAGCCAGGATAGCTTGATTCCAGTGGCACAGTGAGCCCAGGACCCACGTCTGGGCATACCTGGCGCACTTAGGGCGAGAAAGCAAAAGACACACAATTGATGGACGGAATGCAGAACAAATCAAAACATTCACCCCCAGTCAAGAGATCTGGGTTAAATCCATCATTCTTTTGCTCACCATGCCACCCCAGTTTAGACCTGGCCATATGCAAATCAGTCTTGACCCTGTGCCTCATGGGAACAGTCCAGCCCGAACTGCCAAGCCAGGTCCTCCCTGGACCGGAAACAAGCATCCTAGGACCGGTTTCGGGGTTTCACCCCTCTTCAGCCAGGATAGCTTGATTCCAGTGGCACAGTGAGCCCAGGACCCACGTCTGGGCATACCTGGCGCACTTAGGGCGAGAAAGCAAAAGACACACAATTGATGGACGGAATGCAGAACAAATCAAAACATTCACCCCCAGTCAAGAGATCTGGGTTAAATCCATCATTCTTTTGCTCACCATGCCACCCCAGTTTAGACCTGGCCATATGCAAATCAGTCTTGACCCTGTGCCTCATGGGAACAGTCCAGCCCGAACTGCCAAGCCAGGTCCTCCCTGGACCGGAAACAAGCATCCTAGGACCGGTTTCGGGGTTTCACCCTCTTCAGCCAGGATAGCTTGATTCCAGTGGCACAGTGAGCCCAGGACCCACGTCTGGGCATACCTGGCGCACTTAGGGCGAGAAAGCAAAAGACACACAATTGATGGACGGAATGCAGAACAAATCAAAACATTCACCCCCAGTCAAGAGATCTGGGTTAAATCCATCATTCTTTTGCTCACCATGCCACCCCAGTTTAGACCTGGCCATATGCAAATCAGTCTTGACCCTGTGCCTCATGGGAACAGTCCAGCCCGAACTGCCAAGCCAGGTCCTCCTGGACCGGAAACAAGCATCCTAGGACCGGTTTCGGGGTTTCACCCCTCTTCAGCCAGGATAGCTTGATTCCAGTGGCACAGTGAGCCCAGGACCCACGTCTGGGCATACCTGGCGCACTTAGGGCGAGAAAGCAAAAGACACACAATTGATGGACGGAATGCAGAACAAATCAAAACATTCACCCCCAGTCAAGAGATCTGGGTTAAATCCATCATTCTTTTGCTCACCATGCCACCCCAGTTTAGACCTGGCCATATGCAAATCAGTCTTGACCCTGTGCCTCATGGGAACAGTCCAGCCCGAACTGCCAAGCCAGGTCCTCCCTGGACCGGAAACAAGCATCCTAGGACCGGTTTCGGGTTTCACCCTCTTCAGCCAGGATAGCTTGATTCCAGTGGCACAGTGAGCCCAGGACCCACGTCTGGGCATACCTGGCGCACTTAGGGCGAGAAAGCAAAAGACACACAATTGATGGACGGAATGCAGAACAAATCAAAACATTCACCCCCAGTCAAGAGATCTGGGTTAAATCCATCATTCTTTTGCTCACCATGCCACCCCAGTTTAGACCTGGCCATATGCAAATCAGTCTTGACCCTGTGCCTCATGGGAACAGTCCAGCCCGAACTGCCAAGCCAGGTCCTCCCTGGACCGGAAACAAGCATCCTAGGACCGGTTTCGGGTTTCACCCTCTTCAGCCAGGATAGCTTGATTCCAGTGGCACAGTGAGCCCAGGACCCACGTCTGGGCATACCTGGCGCACTTAGGGCGAGAAAGCAAAGACACACAATTGATGGACGGAATGCAGAACAAATCAAAACATTCACCCCAGTCAAGAGATCTGGGTTAAATCCATCATTCTTTTGCTCACCATGCCACCCCAGTTTAGACCTGGCCATATGCAAATCAGTCTTGACCCTGTGCCTCATGGGAACAGTCCAGCCCGAACTGCCAAGCCAGGTCCTCCCTGGACCGGAAACAAGCATCCTAGGACCGGTTTCGGGGTTTCACCCCTCTTCAGCCAGGATAGCTTGATTCCAGTGGCACAGTGAGCCCAGGACCCACGTCTGGGCATACCTGGCGCACTTAGGGCGAGAAAGCAAAAGACACACAATTGATGGACGGAATGCAGAACAAATCAAAACATTCACCCCCAGTCAAGAGTTCCCATGAGGCACAGGGTCAGACTGATTTGCATATGGCCATGGCTGAACTGGGGTGGTGGAGTGAGCTAAAGAATGATGATGGATTAAACCCAGATCAGTTGACTGGGGGTGAGTGTTTGATTGGCTCAAACGTTCCGTCCATCATCCCCTTTTGTATCGCTTTGTTCGCCCTAAGTTGGCGGGGTATGCCCAGACGTGGGTCCCTTGCTCACTTTGCCACTGGATTCAAGCAAGCCTGGCTGATGACGGCTGGAATGCCAGAAACCGGTCCTAGGATGCTTGTTTCCGGTCCAGGGAAGACATGGCTTGGCAGTTCGGGCTGGACTGTTCCCATGAGGCACAGGGTCAGACTGATTTGCATATGGCCATGTCTGAACTGGGGTGGTGGAGTGAGCTAAAGAATGATGATGGATTAAACCCAGATCAGTTGACTGGGGGTGAGTGTTTGATTGGCTCAAACGTTCCGTCCATCATCCCCTTTTGTATCGCTTTGTTCGCCCTAAGTTGGCGGGGTATGCCCAGACGTGGGTCCCTTGCTCACTTTGCCACTGCATTCAAGCAAGCCTGGCTGATGACGGCTGGAATGCCAGAAACAGGTCCTAGGATGCTTGTTTCCGGTCCAGGGAAGACATGGCTTGGCAGTTCGGGCTGGACTGTTCCCATGAGGCACAGGGTCAGACTGATTTGCATATGGCCATGTCTGAACTGGGGTGGTGGAGTGAGCTAAAGAA
The DNA here is from genome assembly GCA_963921515.1 of Calotriton arnoldi. NCBI lineage: Eukaryota > Metazoa > Chordata > Amphibia > Caudata > Salamandridae > Calotriton > Calotriton arnoldi. Next base: position 518,108 of record CAWUFW010012736.1, read on the forward strand.
TGATGATGGATTAAACCCAGATCAGTTGACTGGGGGTGAGTGTTTGATTGGCTCAAACGTTCCGTCCATCATCCCCTTTTGTATCGCTTTGTTCGCCCTAAGTTGGCGGGGGTATGCCCAGACGTGGGTCCCTTGCTCACTTTGCCACTGGATTCAAGCAAGCCTGGCTGATGACGGCTGGAATGCCAGAAACCGGTCCTAGGATGCTTGTTTCCGGTCCAGGGAAGACATGGCTTGGCAGTTCGGGCTGGACTGTTCCCATGAGGCACAGGGTCAGACTGATTTGCATATGGCCATGTCTGAACTGGGGTGGTGGAGTGAGCTAAAGAATGATGATGGATTAAACCCAGATCAGTTGACTGGGGGTGAGTGTTTGATTGGCTCAAACGTTCCGTCCATCATCCCCTTTTGTATCGCTTTGTTCGCCCTAAGTTGGCGGGGGTATGCCCAGACGTGGGTCCCTTGCTCACTTTGCCACTGGATTCAAGCAAGCCTGGCTGATGACGGCTGGAATGCCAGAAACCGGTCCTAGGATGCTTGTTTCCGGTCCAGGGAAGACATGGCTTGGCAGTTCGGGCTGGACTGTTCCCATGAGGCACAGGGTCAGACTGATTTGCATATGGCCATGTCTGAACTGGGGTGGTGGAGTGAGCTAAAGAATGATGATGGATTAAACCCAGATCAGTTGACTGGGGGTGAGTGTTTGATTGGCTCAAACGTTCCGTCCATCATCCCCTTTTGTATCGCTTTGTTCGCCCTAAGTTGGCGGGGGTATGCCCAGACGTGGGTCCCTTGCTCACTTTGCCACTGGATTCAAGCAAGCCTGGCTGATGACGGCTGGAATGCCAGAAACCGGTCCTAGGATGCTTGTTTCCGGTCCAGGGAAGACATGGCTTGGCAGTTCGGGCTGGACTGTTCCCATGAGGCACAGGGTCAGACTGATTTGCATATGGCCATGTCTGAACTGGGGTGGTGGAGTGAGCTAAAGAATGATGATGGATTAAACCCAGATCAGTTGACTGGGGGTGAGTGTTTGATTGGCTCAAACGTTCCGTCCATCATCCCCTTTTGTATCGCTTTGTTCGCCCTAAGTTGGCGGGGGTATGCCCAGACGTGGGTCCCTTGCTCACTTTGCCACTGGATTCAAGCAAGCCTGGCTGATGACGGCTGGAATGCCAGAAACCGGTCCTAGGATGCTTGTTTCCGGTCCAGGGAAGACATGGCTTGGCAGTTCGGGCTGGACTGTTCCCATGAGGCACAGGGTCAGACTGATTTGCATATGGCCATGTCTGAACTGGGGTGGTGGAGTGAGCTAAAGAATGATGATGGATTAAACCCAGATCAGTTGACTGGGGGTGAGTGTTTGATTGGCTCAAACGTTCCGTCCATCATCCCCTTTTGTATCGCTTTGTTCGCCCTAAGTTGGCGGGGGTATGCCCAGACGTGGGTCCCTTGCTCACTTTGCCACTGGATTCAAGCAAGCCTGGCTGATGACGGCTGGAATGCCAGAAACCGGTCCTAGGATGCTTGTTTCCGGTCCAGGGAAGACATGGCTTGGCAGTTCGGGCTGGACTGTTCCCATGAGGCACAGGGTCAGACTGATTTGCATATGGCCATGTCTGAACTGGGGTGGTGGAGTGAGCTAAAGAATGATGGATTAAACCCAGATCAGTTGACTGGGGGTGAGTGTTTGATTGGCTCAAACGTTCCGTCCATCATCCCCTTTTGTATCGCTTTGTTCGCCCTAAGTTGGCGGGGGTATGCCCAGACGTGGGTCCCTTGCTCACTTTGCCACTGGATTCAAGCAAGCCTGGCTGATGACGGCTGGAATGCCAGAAACCGGTCCTAGGATGCTTGTTTCCGGTCCAGGGAAGACATGGCTTGGCAGTTCGGGCTGGACTGTTCCCATGAGGCACAGGGTCAGACTGATTTGCATATGGCCATGTCTGAACTGGGGTGGTGGAGTGAGCTAAAGAATGATGATGGATTAAACCCAGATCAGTTGACTGGGGGTGAGTGTTTGATTGGCTCAAACGTTCCGTCCATCATCCCCTTTTGTATCGCTTTGTTCGCCCTAAGTTGGCGGGGGTATGCCCAGACGTGGGTCCCTTGCTCACTTTGCCACTGGATTCAAGCAAGCCTGGCTGATGACGGCTGGAATGCCAGAAACCGGTCCTAGGATGCTTGTTTCCGGTCCAGGGAAGACATGGCTTGGCAGTTCGGGCTGGACTGTTCCCATGAGGCACAGGGTCAGACTGATTTGCATATGGCCATGTCTGAACTGGGGTGGTGGAGTGAGCTAAAGAATGATGATGGATTAAACCCAGATCAGTTGACTGGGGGTGAGTGTTTGATTGGCTCAAACGTTCCGTCCATCATCCCCTTTTGTATCGCTTTGTTCGCCCTAAGTTGGCGGGGGTATGCCCAGACGTGGGTCCCTTGCTCACTTTGCCACTGGATTCAAGCAAGCCTGGCTGATGACGGCTGGAATGCCAGAAACCGGTCCTAGGATGCTTGTTTCCGGTCCAGGGAAGACATGGCTTGGCAGTTCGGGCTGGACTGTTCCCATGAGGCACAGGGTCAGACTGATTTGCATATGGCCATGTCTGAACTGGGGTGGTGGAGTGAGCTAAAGAATGATGATGGATTAAACCCAGATCAGTTGACTGGGGGTGAGTGTTTGATTGGCTCAAACGTTCCGTCCATCATCCCCTTTTGTATCGCTTTGTTCGCCCTAAGTTGGCGGGGGTATGCCCAGACGTGGGTCCCTTGCTCACTTTGCCACTGGATTCAAGCAAGCCTGGCTGATGACGGCTGGAATGCCAGAAACCGGTCCTAGGATGCTTGTTTCCGGTCCAGGGAAGACATGGCTTGGCAGTTCGGGCTGGACTGTTCCCATGAGGCACAGGGTCAGACTGATTTGCATATGGCCATGTCTGAACTGGGGTGGTGGAGTGAGCTAAAGAATGATGATGGATTAAACCCAGATCAGTTGACTGGGGGTGAGTGTTTGATTGGCTCAAACGTTCCGTCCATCATCCCCTTTTGTATCGCTTTGTTCGCCCTAAGTTGGCGGGGGTATGCCCAGACGTGGGTCCCTTGCTCACTTTGCCACTGGATTCAAGCAAGCCTGGCTGATGACGGCTGGAATGCCAGAAACCGGTCCTAGGATGCTTGTTTCCGGTCCAGGGAAGACATGGCTTGGCAGTTCGGGCTGGACTGTTCCCATGAGGCACAGGGTCAGACTGATTTGCATATGGCCATGTCTGAACTGGGGTGGTGGAGTGAGCTAAAGAATGATGATGGATTAAACCCAGATCAGTTGACTGGGGGTGAGTGTTTGATTGGCTCAAACGTTCCGTCCATCATCCCCTTTTGTATCGCTTTGTTCGCCCTAAGTTGGCGGGGGTATGCCCAGACGTGGGTCCCTTGCTCACTTTGCCACTGGATTCAAGCAAGCCTGGCTGATGACGGCTGGAATGCCAGAAACCGGTCCTAGGATGCTTGTTTCCGGTCCAGGGAAGACATGGCTTGGCAGTTCGGGCTGGACTGTTCCCATGAGGCACAGGGTCAGACTGATTTGCATATGGCCATGTCTGAACTGGGGTGGTGGAGTGAGCTAAAGAATGATGATGGATTAAACCCAGATCAGTTGACTGGGGGTGAGTGTTTGATTGGCTCAAGCGTTACGTCCATCATCCCTTTTGTATCACCCAGCTCTAAAGGCAGGGTGCAACATATGACACAGGCAGGACATGTACTTTATATGTCCTGTCAGTAAAACATGCAAAACAACTGTTTTTATTGTGTAAAGACTTGTTCGCTCGATTGACGAGTACATGGTTACACACCGACCCCTCATCTGTGCTAACTCCTGAACGGTGTGACCAAAGTGGGCACTTCAAGGTATCAAACAACTAGTTACATTAAGCCAGACTTGTATCTCAAGTCGAAATTAATGTAACTTGTTGCAGTATGTAGCTTTAGCAAAGCTGCCACTTCGTTGCCTTTAAAACTCCTGTCCCCTCCCTGGCACACATGGAGCCTGCTCCATAAGACCTCTTTCTGCCCTCCTGGAGAGACATGTTAACGGCTCTTGGAAAGGAGAACAATGAGGGATTGCAGGCCAGAGAGTTGTCTCCTCTCTCCTGCAGGAAGCCACTTGGGTGTTAGCCCCAAAGGCACGCTTCAAAGGTGAAGAAGCCTTTGAAGGGCAGATGTGTGTAGCACCAGTGGGGAGGGCTCCCCCATTGTTGAGATA